>JAJPUD010000457.1:646828-669692 GCA_023553655.1 Myrmecobius fasciatus | reverse complement strand
CTCTCTCTCTCTCTCTCTCTCTCTCTCTCTCTCTCTCTCTCTCTCTCCTGTTTCTCTTCACTATCTCTGTTAAAATTCCCCCTTTTTTCCCAGGCCCAACACAGAGGATACCTACTATAGGAAGTCTTTGACTACCTTTTCCCTTCTTCCCAGTTGAAATGGGTCTTTTTTTTTTAAATTCCTTGTTGCTTTTCTCTGTTGCACACATTGAGGTGCAGAGGAAAGATGGCCTTCTCTGGAAGAAATTTGGTTAAGAGAGTGTTGGACCCAGAGTCAGAGACCTGAGTTTAAATCCATCTTCAGACACATTAGCCATATAGTCTTCAGTGAGTCATTGAACCTCCATCTACCTCATAAGTAAAATGGGAATAATACCATCTGCCTCCCAAGGTTGTTGGGAATGAAAAAATGAGATAATATTTGTAAAATGCTTTTATGAATCTTAAAGCACTATATAAATACCAAACACCATTGTGAGTCAGAGAGTTCTGAAGAGACTTTCTTTGAAACCTGCTACCTATGAGACCTTGAACAAGCCATTTAAGCACCTCTGGGATTCAATTTCATCTTTTATATAGAGAAGAGGCAAGGTGTTTAGACTGATAACAACAACAACTATAATAACATCATCAACAGCATTGTCATCAGCATCAACAGCATCGTCATCAACATCAACAGCATCATCATCATCATCCACATCAACAACATCATCCACATCAACATCATCATCAACATCAACAGCATCATCATCAACAACATCATCCACATCAACATCATCATCAACATCAACAGCATCATCATCATCAACATCATCCACATCAACAACATAGTCATCAACATCAACAACAGCATCATTATCAATAATGACATCATTAACAACAATATAATCATTATCAACAACAACAAAAAAACAAACAACAAAAAGCACTTATATAGGGCCTAATATGTGCTAGGTATTGTGCTATTGTGGTCTATAAATATTATTTCATTTGAGTTGACCTCTGAGGTCCCTTTCAGATATTCTTAGGATGTGAACTTATTCCTTGACCTTTTCCTGCTACCTACTATGTACAGCTTTATACCTCAATAATCCATTTAAATTTTAGAGTTGGGTATGTGTCTGATTTAATCTTTGACTCTCTACTGCCCAATGTAGGTGCTATGTAAATTGTTGTTTGTGTTTATCTGTGTTTTAATTGCTCAGGTGGGAAGGTTTCATAACAGCCCCAAATCACTCTGTGAGATTTCTTTTCTTTATGAATAGACCCATTTCCTAGGGCTTTTGAGGGTGGTTCCAGGATACCGATTTCTTAGAGAAATCCCCTCAAGAGGCATAGTTCCTTCTGGTGGCAACCACTTGTTATATTCTTCACTCTCTTGATAGTTCTTCCCAAGTCTCCTGCTGCCATTTAATGAAGCCATCATCAACAAGGTCCCATCTCTGTGTCCATCATCCCACCCAATCACTGCAGGCTCACACTTATTCCAACATGATTGATAGTCATATTGTCCCCTACCTTTTGTCTTTACTGGGAGGAAGGGGAACATTTCTAGTATTATCTCTAAGAATGATTTCAGAGCCAATAGCTAACTTGGTGTTTATACTTGGAGTATTTTGATGAACTTCTTGATTCTCTTAGCCCAGAAGAAGAAAAAACAAAACTTTTTCCTTTGATTCCACTAAGATAGCATCAGAGAAAATGCAAGGATTGTGTCTAAAACTTCTTTGGATGCTGGAGTCATAGTTTCATTCCTAATAGAGTGAGTTAGATGGTACAGTGGGTAGAGCACTGAACCTGGAGTCAAGAAAACCTGGATTCAAATCCAACCTCAGACATTTACTAGCTGTGGTAAGTCACTTAAATTCAATCACTGAAACTGTAAAATGGAATAATAATAGCACTGATCTCTTAGGTTTGTTGTGAGGATCAAATAAGGTAGTTTTATAAAATACTTAGCACAATACCTGGCACATAGTAGGCACTTTATAAATACTTGTTTTCTTTTCCAGTAGGCAGGCATTCAGTGGACCACCAGGTCTCCTTCCTGCAAAGCTGTTCCTTTGGAATTTCCTTGAGTATAAAGGCTATCTCATTTTTTGGTCTTTGTACCCTCAGCCCATAGTAGTAGAGTACCAGAGACATGGTAGATATATAATAAATGTTTGTCATGGATGCTGAGAGAGCTGAGTTCTAGATTTGGTTCTGCCGCTTCATCTAACAGACATTTACTAAATACCTGCTCTGGGGATGGCACAGCTGGGTACTTGGGGTATAGGTACAGAAATGAAAGAACCCCTGCACTCGAGAGCTTCCCTTCTCCTGGGGGTGGTGGTCCATACTCAAGGATAAATAATCACTACACACTTGCACATACACACACATACACACTCATGCAAATAAATGCATGTGTACTATATATAATACCCTTATGGAAAAATAGTATATACAATTGTACATATATACAGACACATGTGTATTGTGTATATAGACATAAAAATACACCCAGTCTATACATACACTCACACGTGCACACATGTATGGACTCCAGCAAATGCAATTTGTATGTATGTGTACTGTGTGTGCAATATGCCTAGACATGTTTGCCTGCATTACAAACTTACAGATACACACACACACACACACACACACACTTCTACAATGCACTTATATATGTATATACCTCAATACACACAATGCATGTGCATCTATGTGCACACATATATAAAATACACATAAAATCACATGGGTCATGTGAATGTGTATATAGACATGCAGACACATGCACACACCTGTAATATGTGTATATACCCAAATATGCAATGCACTGTGTATGTGCGTGCAGATTTACTCATGTAATATACTTATACACAGAGGTATCTATATAGATACATGTGCATTGCATAGACACACATAGAAATTACAAATATAATATATAAAATACATGTATATATATGCATACACACATATACCCCAAATCACATTTCCTTTAAGCACTGGGAGGCTCTGTAAAGGCTTCCTGTAGGAAGTGACCCTAGAGCTCAGCCTTTGGCTTCTAGGAGAGGGAGGTGAAAAGGAAGCTCATTCCAGAGGGGTGGGGGCAGCCTGCTCTACTGCAGGAGCTAGAAGAGGGAATGTCCTGTGTGGGGAACAGCGAGCAGCCAGTTTGGCTGGAACGCAGAGTATGTGAAGTAGAGTAATGAGCAGTACACCAGGAGAGGCCAGCTGGAGCCAGACGGCGAAGGGCTTTCCATGCCAGGGAGAGATGTTTGCATTTTATCCTAGAGGCCAGAGAGGCCCCCTGGAACTTCTAGCAGGAGAGTGACAATTGTCTGACCTATGCATCTATTGCATCAAAACAGGACTGTCATAACGCACTTTCTTTTTTTTAATTCAGAGGTGTAGTTAAAGCAGTTTCAGAGGTTACCTTGGGACAAGATCTTAAAAAAAAAACAAGTCCCCTAGTTTTTAGCACGATGCTTTCTCTGCTCTGAGACCCACAAGGAAAATCAAGGACATTCTTCCCTGCATCTCTTAAGCTTTACCTCTTTATTAGGGAACTCTCTTTAACCCTTTGTGGACTGTTTACTAAGTGGAGATATTTTTCCCCTGATAAATTTTTGCCATAATCATAGTGGACTACTCAAGGGACATTATTTTAAATGGGGACTTTTAGACCTCAGCTGCAGATCTTTCTCTATCTCACTTCAATAATTTAGGAGGTGATAAGAGAGAGATACTGAAGGACAATTTTAGAATTCTCCACAGCTTAAGAATTCCAGAATTAGAGCCCATAGAGTACCTTGAAACTCTTAGGATGCCATCTGGAACTTCTTGCATTCAAAGCAGAAATTTCCTTTGACCTTGGATTTTCCTCTGTATCTATTTCCTAACTAAACCACTAATAAAGATGAGGCTCACTGGAGATGGTATAGCAACCAATGAAAGTCATTGATAGTTGACTTGGTATTTGTTGACAACTCAACTGACTGGTGTCATTTTTAGAAAATGAGAGAGCTAATGTGACCTTGGAGTAGTGGGAAGAAAAGTGTGTCCTTTTGTTTTTGCTATATCTTTAAAGTAAAGATTTCCTTCTAAAAGTTAATTGATTCTAATTGATTAATGGACCTAAGGAATTAGTTGCTCACTGGTGGCAGTGATGGGAAACAACACAGAATCACTGAGGGCTCAGGCTGGTAGCATCGCAATTATGTCAAGCAATCAACGAGCATTATCAAACGTCTATTATGTCAATAATAGTCAATAAACATTTATTAAGCACCTCCTATGTGCCAAGTGCTGTGCTATTTACTAGGGATACAAATACAAAAAAAAATACAGTCCCTAATAACAAGGAGCTTACAATCTAACGCCAGAAGATACAACATAAAAAGAAGCTGAAAAGGGAAGAGGGGTTGGGGAAAGTGCCCTATGTAAGGTTCTGGTTTGGAGTTCATGGATCCAGTCTCCAATAACAGAGACAAAAGGAACTGATAAGGTCAAATTTTCAGTCAAAGGTACCTTTGGAGCAAAATTTTTTAACCTAAAGTACCTGAGGGGCAGTTATCATTTTGGAAACCATGTTTAGTATAATTGGTTCTTTTGTATTCCTGTGTATTTTATACATTTATAAACATTATTCTGAGAGAGTCCATTAGTTTCACCAGACTGTCCAAGGGGTTCATCACACAAAAATATTAAGTACCTACCTACACATTAGAGAATTCTAAGCACATCTGGAAGGGAAAGAATAATGGTGCTTTGGTGATAATAGTGGTAGTGGGTGATTGTTAGGAGTTGGTTGATACTGGGAGTTGATTATAATACCACCTTTGGTAGTGACTGGTAGACCACAGTGCTTGGAGTGTTTGGCCTCCTGAAGGGTACATTTTAGCTTTCCTGAAACTTTTTCTTAACTTCCATTTTGCAAATCCTTAATTAAGTCTTCCAGTGTCTCAATAATGGGAATTCAGCATGTCACCTTTTGACCATTAAGCTGACACAACACTGGGTTGCATTTCCCCAATGCTGTTTTCAGCCTGTTCCTCTTGTACTCACATAATAATCATTTTGAGACCACTTTTCCAAGGTACAAGAGACCCTTGTTTGCTATTGTAGATTCCCTTGTGATGTACAAGCTGGCTGGTTCCCATTATAGTCGCTTAATGAGTTCGCTGGGGAAAATATTTGGAAGAAAGCCCTTAAAGTGCAATGTGGCATATACTGTGGTATTGTCTGAGTTATCCAGTCCCTAGCACAGTGCTCTGCACAGAACCAAGTGGTAAATATTTATTGAATTTCAATTCTGTGAGTGGGAATCAGACAACATGATTTAAAGCATGACTTTGCCACATATTATCTGCATGGCCAATAACTTAATTCCTTTGGGCCTCAATTTCCTTATTTGTGAGTTTATATTCATGCAACAGCTGATGCTTTGTGTCTTTGAGTGGGTCTCTTCAGAAAGAGCAGAAGAGCTTGGAGTAAATGAAGTAAGGCAAACCATGGCCATCCAAAGAATCAAGGGATAGAGGAAAGAATAAGAGGGGATGGAAGATTTTTTTTTCTGTTAGGACTTTTCCTTTACCCATTGCCCCATTGTTAATGAACAAGTCATCAGAGATGATCGGGAGCCCTATACAGCTTAGTTGATGACATACTGATATCTAAAGTCATTGAAGAGCAAGATCAGAACAGAACAGTGACAAGGAAAAAGTTGCTTTAGAAAATCTTTCCACTTCAGTTCCCCTGATAGAATATAAGCTCATTGAGAGGAAATATCATTTCTATTTTTTCTTTGTATTCCTAGCACCCAGGACAGTGTCTGTCAAGCATTTATCAAGCTTGTAGGTTGATTAATGGATGGATAATTCAACTGACTGGCCACAAGGCCACAAGCAGAACGCATAAAAGTTAAGAGAAACTTCCCAACTTTAGCCCTGGAAACATTTGCAGACTCCCAGTGGGAATGGTCAATAGGGGGATAGGAATCCAAGCATTTGAACTATAAGTTCCGGAACTCCAGAATTCGGCTCGATGCTTTAAGTGTAGCTAAAAGTTGCCTGGGTAGGGCTAGGAGAACACAGCTGCACTGCTTAATCTATATAAATGCAATGATGGTATTTCTCTTGTCTGCTGCACATTGTTCTAGGCACTCCATAAATATCTCATTTGATGCTCACAACAACCCTGGGCAAATATCCCCAATTTAGAATTGAGAAAACTGAGATAAACAAGGTCCTCCAGCCAGTAAGTGTCTGAGGTGGAATTTCAATCTAGGTCTTCTTGACTTCAGTTCCAGTGCTGTTAGATACTGTGCCATCTAGCTGCCTTAATGATACAGCTTTGCTTTTCCTTCAGTTTATGTCTAAAATGACAATTCATTTGTTTCTCCTTAGAGAAATGTGAGCATTTCCCCCCTCGCAATTATCTGGTGAGGGAAGCACTGCACATATTATTTATTATTCTTGTCCTACAGATGGGGAAACTGAGTATCACATAGGTGAAATGGCTATGATGTTCATTTGTTGTATCTGACTCTTTATGGTCCCATGGACAGTATCGTTCATGGAATTTTCTTAGGAAAGATACTGGAGTGCTTTTCAGTTTCCTTCTCTTTAGATTAATTAATTTCTCTAAGAGATTAAATAATTTGCCCAGGATCACATAGCTAACTAGTGAATATCTGAAGCCAGATTTGAATTCAGGTCTTCCTGGCTCCAAGCCAGTGTTTTATCTCCATGCCATCTAGTTGCCCCTTGATGCTCACAGGCAGGATCATTTTTACCCAGAAGTCCAGTAAGTTTACCCATAATGGTAGCATTTAAAGGATACTTAGTCTGTGGAACTAAATGAATCACCCCACTAAAGAGTGCCTGAAGGGGCAGCTAGGTGGCGCAGTGGATAGAGCACCAGCCCTGAAGTCAGGAGGACCTGAGTTCAAATTTGATCTCAGACACGTAACAGCTGTGTGACCTTGGGCAAGTCACTTAACCCCAATTGCCTCAGCAAAAAAAAAAAAAAAAAGAGTGCCTGAAATTCCACCATTTGACTTCAGAAATGGTAAATTAGGGATGCTCTTGATATAGGCTGTGTCCTTGATTGTGTCCCCTGATCATGGGAAGAGGGCTGGAGAGACCCCAAATCTCAAAAACCCTCCTGTTGAGATGGGAGGGGTCCCACTCTCTATTCATTTGAAAACTTCACTTTTAATTCAATCGGATAGATATTCAAACTGCTCCATTTGCCTGATGGCTAGAACCCACTGATGCAAAAGCCCTTAGCAGGCCTCCACCCACTGGCAAGATTTTGTTTTTTTCAGTGAAATAAACTTGTTTCCTTTTTTTTTTTTTTTTTTTTTACCATAGAGACAGCTTGCCTCATTCAATAGGGATTTGTAGATTCTTCACGAAGTCCTCGACTGGCCAAAATGGGGTCCCACACCATCTCCTCTCTTTCACACACCTCATTAGCCCCCTCTCCCCTCATCACTCGAGCAGCACATTTTTCCCAGTTTCCAAAGTACCTAAGGAGGCTTCTTCCTCCAAGCTCTGGAGAGCCTCATGAAATAATAGTTCAGTTGAATTATAAGGAGCAAATGAAATCTAGCTGAGTCAGTTCTTTGTGAAGGTAGCAGGATATAGTAGAAAGAACAGCAGACCTGGAATCAAGAGGCATTTGAGTTCTAATCCTGATTCCTCCATAAGCTAACTGCTAACTCCAGGAGGAGAGAGAATACTGGAGAAGAGAGTTTGGGGAAATAGCAAATAGCCCCATTTGCTGGTATGTACAATGCATGAAGAGGGGTAATATATAAGTCTGTAAAAAGAATCTGTAGCTAGTTTATCAAGAGTTTTGATACCAAGCAAAAGTTTGTGTTTCATCCTTGGGAGCAATAGGGAGCCATTAAAAATTCTAAAGAATGGGAGTAACACAATGGGATTGCTGCTATTGTATATAGTAGAAGCTGAAGACATGTTTATTGAATTGAATTCTTTTCAATAAAGCACATTATCAAATCTAGGATTTCTCTGTTGTTGGCTCTATTGTTAGAATTGTCTCCAGAGGGTAGATAGGTGGCTCTTTCTATGGGAGAGCATCTGCAGCTCAAGCCTAGTTCATCCTGACTAAGTGATAAAGATGGACTCACTAGGGGACCAATGGCCCCAATGCTGATGCCCCAGAATATGATCCTTAGGCCTTGAAATATTTCCCCATAGATCAGTTCCTGGCTCCCTCTTTTTGTTTGCTCCCCTCCTTGCTTCCTCCTGTTGTGCCAACATCCCTTTCAGTAGAAGGTCTGAGACATCCACAGTGGTTTCTACCCACTCCAGGAAGCCTGCCAAGGAGAATCAGTCAAGGTGAAGGTTTTATTTTGGGTTCTTCCTCTCTCTCTCCTTCCTTCCATATAGTAATTAGTTTATAAAACATTACTGGGTTCATAAGTAATAACACTAATAATAGTTATGATAATAATACTCACAGCTCACTTTTATGTAACTCTTTAAGACTTTCCAAGCATAACATTATAGATTTAGAGCTTGGGAGGGACCTCAGAGATCATTTAGATCAGCCCTCTTATGATACAGAGGAGGAGATGATGGTCTATTGAGGGGAAGAGGCTTATCCAAGCACTTTTATGTACATTAGCTCATTCCATCTTCACAAAACCCTATGAGGTAATTAGCATAAGTATTATCACCTATGTTTTACAGATAAGGAAACTGAGGCTCATTATACCAGACAGTTCATAGCAGAGCTGAGAGGCTCACCCAAGTCTTTTGTCTCCAAGACTAGTACTTTTTTATCATTGCAATTAACCAATTAGAAAAAAAAAATGTCCAAATTGAAATGGGGACCTCTATTTAAGAAAGTTTGTCTGTTGGCAACTAAACTGAATCAGCATTTTTTACTCAGATCACTAAGTTTCCCCGCTATAACTTAGCCACCATTGCTTTTAATGTCAATTTTCTCCTGAATCTCCTTTGCTCAGCTGTGAACCAGCTCTATTTTTATCGATACCAATTTAAATAAGTCTGAACTAGATAGTTATTTTTGTTTATTTATTTTCCACTTTGGAACTTTGATTTATTCATTTCATAGATATCTGATTGAATTACTGCACATGGCACTGTGGGGAATACAGAGATGAAAAAGACATAGTCTTTGTCTTCTGCTAATTTATAATATAGTAGGAAAAATGGATTATATTTGCAAATAATTAAAATTCAAGGAAGCTACAGAAGAGGCATCAAATATCATTAGGAGGGTTCAGGGAAGCAGAGCCCTTACTAATTATTTTGTTGCTCAGATCAAACGTCATTTAATTTGAGCAACGAATCACTTTTACATGCATTCACCAGAACTATGATTATATCAAGTTAAGGAACTCTTGGTGACGAACTTCCTCTATCCATGTAGATAAGAGTCTTCTCTACCACTTATAAATAGAAAGTTGTTTGAGGCCTCAAGGGGTAGGTGACTTGCTCAGAGTCACACAGCCAACTTGAACTTGGATATTCCTGATGCTAAGGTCAGCTCTATAACCACTATGCCATGGCTACCCCTCATCTTTATACATATAGATGTATAAAAAGGCAGGAACAATTTAAGGCAATCTCAATTGTCTGGAAGAAAAATTTAATTAGTTATTAAGTGACTTTGGAGAGAGGGTTACAGAAATGGAAATAAATTTTGCATGGCAACCTTTGCAATAATTGGGACTTGAGGGTCCTGTGCTTTATACTCAAGAAATCATAGTTTGTGGGAAGGAAGGTAGCATTGGTACTATCTACCATGGATTCAGAGAAGGGGGAACCACTACTTGTAAAAGAGGCAGATCTATTTGAAAAGGATGGAGAGAATGGGAAACACTTTGGTGGGAACAGGGCAGGGAAGATAGGGGTAGAGGAAGAAAAGGAAGGAATAAACAGTTCAAACTTCCTTTGCCCCTTTTATCCAACAACCTCTGATGGTATCTGATAAAGGAATCTTAAGAGGATAAAACTCCAACATGGATTAATATTCTGAATTGAAGTTCTTTCTTTTTTAAAAACAAGTATTTAGTATTTTATTTTCCCCATTTATATGTAAAAACAGGTTTTTAAAACTTTGAGTTACAAATTCTCTCTTTTCCCCTGCTTACCTCCACTCACTGAGAAGGTAAGCAATTTGACATAGGTTATACATGTTGTAGTCATGGAAAAAGTTTTCATAATAGTTACAGTATAAAAAGAAACATAGACCCCCCCCAAAAAAACCCCAACTCCAAAACCAAAACAAAACACCTCAAGAAAAATAAAGTTTTTTTTTAAAAAAGTCTGCTTCAATCTATATTCAAACAGCTCCCGTTCTTTTTCATTTTTCATCATAAGTCCTTCAGAATTGCGTTAGATCATCGTATTTCTGACAATAGCTAAGTTGATCACAGCTGATCATCTTACAATATTGTTGTTACTTTGTACACAGTATATTTCACTTTGTATCAGTTTATCTAAATCTCTCCAGGCTTTTCTGAGAGCATCCTGAGAGTCATTTCTTATAGGCACAGTAGTATTCCACCAAAATCACATACCACAATTTGTTTATCCATTCCCCAATTGATGGACATCTCCTCAATTCCCAATTCTTTGCTCCCAAAAAAGACCTGCTTTTTTTCCCCTGAGGCAATTGGGGTTAAGTGACTTGCCCAGGAAGTGTTAAGTGTCTGGGATCAAATTTGAACTCAGGTCCTCCTGACTTCAGGGCTGGTGCTCTATCCATTGGGCCACCTAGCTGCCCCAGGAAAAGATCTGCTTTAAATATTTTTGCACATACATATCTTTTTCCTTTTTAAAAGAATCATTGTTGGGATCCAGACCTGTGGTATTGCTAGATCAAAGGGTATCTATGGGTTTATAACCCATGTGGCATAGTTCCAAATTACTCTAAGGAGTGGTTGAATCAGTCCCCAACTCCACCAACAATGCATTAATGTCTCATTTTTCCCCACATCCCCTCTACTATCTGTCATTTTCCTTTTCTGTCTTATTAGCCAATCTAGTAGTTTGAGATAGTACCTCAGACTTGTTTTAATTTGGATTTCTCCAATCAATGAGTTAGCACATTTTTCCCCCCCCCAATACGGCTATATAGCTTTGAATACTTCATTTGAAAACTGTTGGTATCTTTTCATGATTTATCAATTGGGGAATGGCTCTTATTTTTATAAAATGGACTCAATTCTCTATATGCTTGAGAAATAAGAATTTTATCAGAAAAACTTGCTTCAAGTTTTTTTCAGTTACTATTCCTAATTGTATTTCTCTTTATCCTATTTCCCCTCTCTTTGTTTATTATATTCTCTCTCCTTTTATTCTGTTCCTTCTCAAAAGTGTTTTGCTTTTGACCACTCCCTCCCCTAATCTTTCCTTCCTTCTATCACCAGCCGCCATTTATCTCTTTCACCTCCCATTTTCCTGCAGGGCAAGATAGATTTCTATACTCTATTGAGTGTGTATGTTATTTCTTCTTTAAGCCAATTCTGATGGGAGTACCCCTTACCTCTCTACTCTTGAATTATTTCTTTCTGACTGCTTACAGTATTTTCTCATTGAACTGGGAGCTCTGGAATTTGGCTATAAAATTGCTCAGTTTTCATTTGGGGATCTCTTTTAGGAAGTGATTGGTGGATTCCTTTAATATCTATTTGACCCTCTGGTTCTATGATATCAGGACAGTTTTCTGTGATAATTTCTTGAAAGATGATAGGTTTTTGTTGTTGTTGGTTTTTTTTTTTTATCATGGCTTCCAGGTAGTTCAATAATTTTAAAATTAATTCTCCTGGATCTGTTTTCCAGGTAATTTATTTTTTTTTCTAATGAGATATTTCACATCATCTTCTATTTTTTTTTTGTTTTGTTTGTTTCTTTGTTTCTCCTAAAGTCATTAGCTTCCATTTGCTCAATTCAATAATAAGGAATTATTTTCTTCAGCAAGCTTTTGTACTTCCTTTTCCATTTAGTCAATTTTAGTTTTTAAGGAGTTTTTTCCTTTTAGTTTAATGAGTTTTTCTTTTTCTTTTGTGCTTCTCTTTCCATCTTGCAATTCTGCAATTTTTTCCAATTCTGCCTTTTAAAGCATTCTTCTCTTAATTGGCTTTTTGTACCTCCTTTATAATTTGACCAAGTATGTTTTAAGGTTTATTTTCTTCAGTTATTTTTGTGTCTTCTTTACCAAACTTTGATTTGTTTTTCGTGATTTTCTTGCATCACTCTCATTTCTTTGCTCAATTTTCGCTTTACCTGTCTTGCTTGATTTTCTAAATATTTTTTGAGCTCTTCCTTAGCCTGAGACCAATTCACCCACTTAAAATCTGTGGATGTAGGAGCTTTGTTTGTTATCTTCTGGGTGTATATTTTGATCTTCCTTATTATCATAGCACTTTTTCTATGATCAGAATCTTTTTCTGTTTACCCATTTCCTCAGCCTATTACTTAACTTTGGGCTTTTTGTTAAAATAGATCTCTGCTTCCAGGTAGCTGCTTTTGGGCAGCTGTTTTCAGAGATTCTTCCAGGGATCTGTGAGTTTTCAGTTCTTCCAAGGTAGCATGATCTAAGAAGAGGTGTTTTTTTAAAACTATTTCCTGGTCTGTGCTCTGGTCTATGAGCAACCACAAGCACTCTTTTTCTGTCCTGTAATTGTGAGGAAGGTTATTGCTCCATTATGGCCACAAGCTCTGGTGTGCCAGTGCTCCTCCTCAATCAGGGACTGCCATGGAGAACTTTGGCCCAGATTTGATTATGGGCAAATTAACAGAGTCCTGCCTCAGTGCTAGTAAAGAGAGCCCCTGTAATCCCTTTCTTTTTTGGTGGTCTCCTTCTGACCAGTTATTTGGCCCCTTTATTATCTGTGGGCTCAAAACTCCAGAAGCAGCTGCTGCCACTGCTGATGCAGGGACTCCTAAGGCCTGCTCCTAATTTTCTAGGACTAGGGCTGTATTGGTGCAGTCTGCATTGGACTATACTCCACTCTCATTCCTGCAACAGACCTTTACTGCTTACCTTCTAAGTTGTCTGGGGTGGAAAAATTGCTTCATGCCATCTTTTTGTGTGTTCTGCTCCTCAATGATTTATCTGAAGTCATTATTTCAAGATACTTGGAGGAGTTTGGGGGAGAGTTCAGGCAAATCCCTGCCTTTACTCCACTATCTTGGCTCTGTTTCTGTGAAACTCTCTTATATTCTTTCTGTTGAAGGAATGTGTATGTTAAATTTGTTTATCCTCTAAAAGGGAAAAGCCCTGACTGCCTTGCTTTAGTTGCAGACTTACAGTAGTAATAGACCAACAGGACTAGGGTAATTAGGGGAGTTTTTATAGAATATGTGGTTCAGTTATTCATTCAATATATTTTTATTTAGCACCTATTTTTAAATAATTTACTTTATTTGAAAAAGCAGGATAAGAAAAAAAAAAGAAAAACAGAAAAGGAATACAAAACAAAATGAAACAAAAGAGAAATTGACATGTACCCAGAAGAACATCAGGGAGGATTCAAAATATATAATAACAAATTACCAGATCAAGGAAATGTGCATGTATATATATAATATATACAAAAAAATATATATATATACACATACATACACACATATATTTATATATGTATGATATATATTTTATATATGCATGTATATGTATATATTTTTATATATGTACATATATATTACTAGAAAAAATTATATTCATAAATGTCCATTTTTTTCTTTACTTACTTGTAAATTGTTCTTTGGTTCTCTGCTGTGCACCATATTTATTCTTTTTTATGCCTTTCATTTCCATCCCCCAAGCAAGCTAAGAAAAAATATATTTATGTATGCATATGTAGATATATTTTTTAATAATTTTATTTTTTTTATTTGCAAAACATATGTATGGGTAATTCTTCAACATTAACCCTTACAAAGCTTTCTGTTACAAATTCCCCTCCAGTCTCCACCCCTCCCTTAGATGGTAGGATATCCACTACATGTTATTTATGATAAAATACTTGACAAATCGAATATATGAATACATATTTCCATACTTATCATTGTTGTGCAAGAAAAATCGTATCTACACAGAAGACATATCAGATAAAGGAAATACAATGTAAGCAAACATCAATCGAGAGCATAAAAATGTTATGTTGTGGTCCACATTTCACATCCCTCTCTCTGGGTGTATATGGCTTTCTTCACTGAACAATTGGAACTGATTTGAAATATTTCATTGTTGAAGAGAGCCATGTCCATCAGAATTGATCGTCATATAATATTGTTGTTGCTGTGTATAATGATCTCCTGGTTCTGCTCATTTCACTCAGCATCAGTTCATGTAAGTCTCTCCAGGCCTCTCTGAAATCGTCCTGCTGGTCGTTTCTTGCAGAACAATAATATTCCATAATATTCATATACCATAATTTATTCAGCCACTCTCCAATTGATGGGCATCCATTCAGTTTCCAGTTTCTAGCCACTACAAAAAGGGCTGCCACAAATATTCTTGCACATGTGGGGCCCTTTCCTTCTCTTATGATTTCTTTGGGAGATAAGCCCAATAGAAATGCTGCTGGGTCAAAGCGTATGCACAGTTTGATAACTTTTTGAGCATAGTTCCAAATTGCTCTCCAGAATGGCTGGATCCGTTCACAGTTCCACCAACAATGCATCAGTGTCCCAGCCCTTCCACATCCCCTCCAACATTCATCATTATCTTTTCCTGTCATTTTAGCCAATCTGACAGGTGTGTAGTAGTACCTGAGGGTTGTCTTGATTTGCATTTCTCTGATCAATAGTGATTTGGAGCACCTTTTCATATGATACAAATAGTTTTAATTTCATCCTCTGAAAATTGTCTGTTCATATCCTTTGACCATTTATCGATTGGAGAATGGCTTGAATTCTTATAAATATGAGACAATTCTCTATATATTTTAGAGATGAGACCTTTATCAGAACCCTTAAATGTAAAGATGATTTCCCAATTTATTGCTTCCCTCCTAATCTTGACTGCATTGGTTTTGTTTGTACAAAAACTTTTTAACTTAATATAGTCAAAGTTATATATCTGGTGTTCAATTAAGACTTCCAGTTCTTCTTTGGTCATAAATTTATTCCATCTCCATAGGTCTGAGAGGTAAACTATATTACTTTCCTCTAATTTACTTATAGTATCACTCTTTATATCCAGATCATGAACCCATTTAGATCTCATCTTGGTATGTGGTGTTAGATGTGGGTCAAGCCCTAATTTCTTCCACACTAGTTTCCAATTTTCCCAGCAGTTTTTGTCAAATAGTGAATACTTATCCCAGAAGCTGGGGTCTTTGGGTTTATCAAAGACTATATTTCTATAGTTATTTCCTAGTTTGTCCTGTGATTCTATCCTATGCCACTGATCGACTACTCTATTTCTTAGCCAGTACCAAATGGTTTTGATGACCTCTGCTTTATAATATAGTTTTAGATCTGGTACAGCAAGTCCACCATCATCAGCCTTTTTTTTCATTAATTCTCTTAAAACTCTTGATCTTTTGTTTTTCCAAATGAATTTTGCTACTATTTTTTCAAAATCTGTAAAATAATTTCTTGGGAGTTTGACTGGTATGGCACTAAATAAGTAAATTAGTTTGGGTAGTATTGTCATTTTTATTATATTTGCTCAGCCTACCCATGAGCATTTTATGTTTTTCCAATTGACTAGGTCTGATTTTATTTGTGTGGCAAGTGTTTTGTAGTTTAGTTCATATAGTTCCTGACTTTCCCTTGGCAGATAGATTCCCAAATATTTTATACTATCAACAGTTATTTTGAATGGAATTTCTTTTTGTATCTCTTGCTGCTGAACTTTATTGGTGATATATAAAAATGCTGATGATTTATGTGGATTTATTTTGTATCCTGCAACTTTGCTAAAGTTGTGAATTGTTTCTAGTAATTTTTTAGTTGAGTTTCTAGGGTTCTCTAAGTATACCATCATGTCATCTGCAAAGAGTGATAATTTGGTTTCCTCATTATCTACTCTAATTCCTTTAATCTCTTTTTCTTCTCTTACTGCCAAAGCTAACATTTCTAAGACAATATTAAATAATAATGGTGACAGTGGGCAGCCTTGTTTCACTCCTGATCTTATTGGGAATGGTTCTAGTTTGACTCCATTACAGCATATGTAGATATATACATATATACAAATACTGACATACACATGCACACTTCATATACACAAACATGCCTTTCCTATCCCCTCTGACTTTCTAATTAAATTCTTCTTCATAAATTGGCTATTCTGAACAAGGTACAATGCTAGGTTTAGTAGATGGATACAGAGATTTTAAGATATGGTGCCTGTCCACAAAAAGTTTACAATCTAATAAAGGAGGTAACTGATAATTGACTTGGACCTTGTAATACAAGTTGAACTTCTAGAGATGGGAATAAAGATGTCAGGGTGAGATGTATGTATAGATAACAGTGTGAATTATCCCATTTGGAGATTGTTGGTTGTAATTTTCTTATTTCCTGTGATCATAGGGGTAGCTAAATGGCTGGATGGATAGAGTACCTGCCCTAACATCAGGAGGACCTGAGTTCAAATCCAACCTCAAACACTTCATACATCCTGGCTGTGTGCCCCTGGAAAAGTCACTTAACCCCAATTGCCTCAGCAAAATAAATAAAAATAAAATAAAAAGTGTGGTCATCTATACAGGTGAATTTACAGAGATTGTAGATAGATTTTATATAACAGCAGTCCCTCATTTTGGCATCCTAGTAGTGATATATCATCATCATCATCATGTCCTTTAGTTATTTTGTATATGTGAGTTTCAGATATGTTGATTTCATGTTTGCTTCAATAAATGAAAAAGCATTTATTGTTTTCTATATGTCAAGTATGATTCTAAGCGTTTGAGGATTAAAAAAATAAACACAACCTTAAACAACTCATGGAAGTTAACTTGCCTATAGTTTTGTAGCTTGTAAGCACTGAAGATGGGATTTGAATCCAGATCCCTCCCATTTCCATGTCCAGTACACTTTCCACTAAGATTATCTAATTCCAAGATTCCACCACTCCCGGTGCTCTCTCCAACTCCTGGGTAGAGATCACATTACATTGACTTACTGGAATACTCAAAGGTCACTCTACACCACCCATGTCACCAGCTATATTATTAAAGTGGTTTGGGGGGAGAAGTAAGCAAGAGAAATACAATTCCCATTCACTCAAGCAGCACATGGTCATATCTAGAAAGGAACGGTGTCTTTGTATATGTGGGTGTGAGGGGGAGTGTAATGGTGGATGGAAGAGGGAGGCAGAAATAGAAAGGGTGTCCTGAGCCACAGTGAAATTTGTCCAGGTTAAGGGGGCTAAGACCCCCTGCTTAGCACTTGGATTCCTTCTAAGAGCAAAAGCAACATCCTGAGTGAGGGAGAAGTGCTATTCTTAGCAGGCCAGTGAAAGATGAGCTGGCTCTCTGAATGACCCCAAAGGGTCAGGGCTTGATGTCTCATCCGCAAAGCAGATGAAGTCAAAACCCAACACCTTCAGGACTTCGAGTCTCAGGACAGGGGAGGTAATTGGAGTGTCCCAAGAGTCTTGGACTAGGCTTCCTCTGACATGGGGAAACCCCATTATGACAGGCCAAAGTATTGAAAAATCACTTCCCTTCCTTCCTCTCTTTTTTCCTTTTCTCCCTCCTGCACAATGTTAGATCTATGGCTACCATCCACCATTTCCTCATGCCATCACCCCATTTTCTCTGCCTCTAAATTTTATCCAGCCTTCAAGGAATCTTTGACTATTCCAAACCATCCTAACCTTTTGCTGAAGATTTCCGAACCCTTCAGCATCTATAACCTGCCTGGTACAATTAAGCATTGAATTACTATCTTGGGGATATTCTCTGAATCATTTTCATCACTGACAACATTCTCTCTCCAGCTTCTGTGTCTGAATCTTTTTCTTGCTTTACAGGCACTGTACTCTCATTCTATGCAGAGCTTTTCTAAACACTCCAACTGGTAGTATTCTCTCCCACAAATTACCTTCTATGTATTAACTTTACGTTGTATACATTTATATATATTCACTGTCTTCCCCGTTAGAATATGAATCCCTTATAAATAGAGATGTGTTTCTTTCTTTGTACTTTTTTCTCCAGAACTTAGCACAGTGTCTGGTACATAGTAGGTAGCTTAATAAATATTTGTTATTTGTTGGAAGATCATAGTATCTCAGTGTTGGAAGGGATCTCAGAAGCTGTTAAGTCTAATTGTTACCTGATTCTCTCTAGAAGAGTTTCAAAAAAGGTTTGTTGATTTTTTTGCCTGAAGACTTCTACTGAGGGGAAGCCCACTGCCTCCCAAAGCATTCCACTTTGGAGGATGATTGCCTAGTTTTTCCTGAAATTTGTCTCCTTGCAAATTCTTCCCACTATTTGGGTTTCAGCCCTTTAGGACCAAGTAGAAGAGCATTGACCTCTGTTCCATAGGAGAGCTCTTAGTAGGTGCTTAATAAAAACTTATTAATGAAAAGAGGTTAAGTATTTTCCTCAGGGTCACACAGCTGGTACACATGTGGGATTGGATTTTAACTTGGAGGTACCTATTTCTTGGACAATTATCATTAGCTGTCTTCGACCCCATTTCCAGTATTCTTGGCAAAGATACTGGAGTGGTTTGACATTTCTTCTCCAGCTCATTTTACAGATAAGGAAACAGAAGCAATGATGTGCCCAGGGTCACACAACCAGGAAGTGGGAATCTGGATTTGAACTCAGGAAGATGAGTCTTCCTGACTTCAGGTCTGACACTCTGTGCACTATGACACCCTCTAGCTAAGCTGAGGCACTTCCTAACTCTTCCCTTACTTCTCTAATTGGTTCATTTGTTCAGTCTTTTCTCCTTGCTTCAAATATAAATTCTTTTTTTTTTAAATAAACTTGAGGTCAAGAGGTCTTTTCTTTCAACTAAATGTCCTCAACTAATATTCCTTATCCAGAGATCTGTTCTTTGCCTTCAAAGCTGTAGTGACATCCTTCTAGCTAGTGAAGTTTTAAAAGTCAAGGCCCTTTTCAATAATGCACTATCCTAGGGACAACTAAGTGGCACAGTGGATAGAGCACCAGTCCTGAAGTCAGGAGGACCTGAATTCAAATCTGACCTCAGAGATAACACTTACTAGCTGTGTGACCCTGGGCAAGTCACTTAACCCTAATTGCCTCAGGAAAAAATAAAAATTAATAATAATAATAATAATGCACTACCTTACATTTCCAATGTCATCAACATATCACTCCTCAGCACCCACCTTAGGTGTCAGAGAAACTCTCCTCCCCACACCCCACCAACTTTTCCATCTTTATTCCTTTACCCACAATGTCTCTGGGTTTGGAATGTGCTTACTCACCTTCTTGTCCATCCAGCCATTTTTTTTTTTTAATCCAACTCCCTTGCCACTTCCTCCATGAAGCTTTGCGATGTGGATTATGAAGTGGGAAGTCTGTAAAAAAAAAGAAAGGGAAGCTAGGTGGTGCAATGGGCTTAGAATCAAGAAGACTCATCTTCATGAGTTCAAATCCAGTCTCAGACACTAATTGTGTGATCCTGTTCACCTTAGTTTCCTTATCTGTAAAAGGAACTGGAGAAAAACTGATAGATCATTCTAGCATCTTTGCCCAGAAAAACCCAAATGGGGTCACGAAGAGTCACAACAACAAAAAACAGCATGAAAGCTGAAAGTCTGTGAGCAATCTGGGGATGAGGGGTGGTAGGGGATTTGTCTGAGTACAGATTCTCAAGCCTTTTGGGGATGTCACACATAGATTACGCAATAGTTTTCTGGGGTTGTCTGGGTGTGGATCCCTGGAAGTTGAACTAAAAGTGCAAATTTGTAACTGAGTATGACTTAAGCTAGGATGCTAAGGTAGATATGTATAGTTGATCATCCACATGCTGAAATGGAGCAAACCTAAGTCCTAATCCTTCTCCCTGAGATGGTCCTATTATCTGGCAATCAAAATGGCACAATTTCTGGCACATATGACAATCCCAGTTCTGAACCCCTCAAAATCTCTGTATCAGAGAGAACTGTTTGGTGTGCCAATGAACCCAGAGCCAGTGTCTGAAGTTGGGTTGCACTAACTGTGTATGATTTCTGTTACTATTTATTTGGCATAGTTCCCTACTAGATTATAAACCCAATTAGGACAAGGGCTATATCTTATCCAGTCATATAGTTAATAAATATCTGAGGTGGAATTTGAACTCAGGTCTTCTTGACTCCAGGCTTGGTATTCTATCTACTGTGCCACCTAGCTGCTTATCTTCATTCTAATCCCTTGCTATCTTGTGCGATTTGATTACTTTTTTTGGTCTATACTCTTCTTTTTTGATCCAGTACCTTTTGGCTCTCTTTCTTCTCTATGTAGTGTTCCTGCCCCTGAAGTCACTGATCTTATTTAAAAGGCAGTCCACTCAACCAATTCTAATGGATGTGGCTCTTTTCAACAATGAGATGATTCAGGACAATTCCAATAGATATGTAATGGAGTCATCTGCACCCCCAGAGAAAGGACTGGGGTGGGGTAAATATGGATCACATGATAGTATTTTCACCTTTTAAAATTGTTTGCTTGCTTTTTGTTTTCTTTTTCATTTTTCCCCTTTTTTCTGATTTTTCTTGTTGAGCATGATATTTGTTGAAATAAATATAGAAGAATAGCACATATTTAACATATTTTGTATTACTTGCTGTTTAGGGAAGAGGGTGAAGGGAAGGAGGGAGAAAAATTTGGAAGAGGTTTTTCAAGGGTGAATGTTGAAAACTACCTTTGCATATATTTTGAAAATTAAAAATTATTAAAAACTGTAAACAACAAAAAAATAAAATCAAAAATAAAGAAAAAATAAAATAGGGGCAACTAGATGAATACTTCCTAGCTGTGTGACTAGTGCCTCAGCAAAAATAAAATAAAATAAAATAAAAGGCAGTTGATGGCTTGCCAGTCTCTGAAGAGACTTTAATTTTAATCCTGAGCTCTTAATACATGGGCCAAGGGGGAATCAGGGGTTCTGACCCCTGAGAAAGGGATTTCAGGTCTTGGTTGAGCTGGGGGCTGGAAAGGAAGATGATTTCCCAGCTCCCCTGAATTATGTCTTGCAGTCAGCCAGCCACTCAGCTGGGGCTCTAGGCCAGCCCTGTCTACACTAAACCTAGACAGATGGCTTTTCTCTTCTAGTGCTGGGTCCCCCCTCTCCAAGAAAGCCCTTTCTCCATGTTGGCTCTGAGGGAAGCTCCAGTCAGTATATGAAAATAAATTGCATTATGTAATTCAATCAGAGGTAACCCTCATGGTTTTAGGAGGGGGAGGCTTGGCTGAGCTATTGCTGGACTGAGCTTACTGTTGCTGTAAGAAACAGGAGAGATGCTGAGGGAAGCTCTTAGCACAGAGCTGCTAGGGCCAGCATGGGCTTCTGTCCTCCCTTGTAGGGGATTTTAGCGAGGAGAGGGAATGTCTCTCTCATGTTGCCACCATTTAAGTGCTTGGGGGCTGTCTTTTGTAGCTCTGTTCTCAGGGCCAATCTTCTTTTCTCCTTTAACTGACTGTGTGACCTCATACATCTCATCTCATCTCTGAATCTCTCAGGGAACTCTAAGTGAGGAAGTTGCATTTAGATATAATGATATTGATTAGAAAATTATTAGATAATATCTATAGTCTGACAATTTCTATTCCAGGTCCTCTCCCATCTTTGACATTCTCTATTCTAATATCCATCCCAGCTCTGACATTCCCTGGTCTAAGATCCCTCCCAGTTTTGACATCCCTTGTTCTAAGGCCCCTTCCAGCTCTGATATCCCCTGTTCTAAGATCCCTCTCAGCTCTACCTTCTCTAAACCCTTCCCAGTTCTGATATTCCCTATTCTATCCCCTATTCTAAGGCCCCTTCTATCTTTATTCTATCACAGGATGACAAGGGCAAGTGTTCTTTAATATGACCTCTATGATATAGAGGTTTCAATATATTCTGTCTAAGATGTACATTATTATAATTATTGATGCTATCAGCAAATGTTTTTTGAATACCTACTATGTTCAAGGCATTTTACCAGGTAAAAAAAGAGACCTGGTCCCTTGTGCTTGAAAGCCTAATCTTCTATGTATATGGGACAATACAACAACAGCAACAATTCAGAGCTTTCTATATAAATGTCAACATTTATGTACCATCTACTATGTGTAGATACTGTGCTAAGTTCTTTACAAATATCTCATTTGATCTTCACAACAACTCTCTAAGTTGGTGCTACTATTATCCCCATTTTACAGATGAGGAAACTAAGGTATACAGAAGTTGCCACTTGTACAGAGTCACACAGGAAGGAAGGTCTAATTAGATCTCAGATCTTTTTGATTTCAGACCAGTTACTACAACCACTCTAACTATGTGCTTCTTTAATTTAATTTTATGTTTTTAATATTTTGTCCAGTTACACTCAAAACATTTTTTTTAAATTTTATTTTATTTGCATAACATATGTGTGGGTAATTCTTCAACAATAACCCTTACATAGCTTTCCATTACAAATTTTTCCCCCCTACTCCCCACCCCTCCCCTAGATGGCAGGATATCCACTACATGTTAATTATGTTAAAATATTGGCAAATCTAATATATGTATACATATTTCCAAACTTATCATTGTTGTGCAAGAAAAATCTTATCTACACAAACGATATATCAGATAAAGGAAACACAATGTAAGCAAACATCAATCAAGGAGTATGAGAATGTTATGTTGTGGTCCACATTTCGCATCCCTCTCTCTGGGTGTATATGGCTT
>JAJPUD010000457.1:624815-646818 GCA_023553655.1 Myrmecobius fasciatus | reverse complement strand
TGCACAGTTTGATAACTTTTTGAGCATAGCTCCAAATTGTTCTCCAGAATGGCTGTATCCGTTCACAGCTCCACCAACAATGCATCAGTGTCCCAGCCCTCCCACAACCCCTCCAACATTCATCATTAACTTTTCCTGTCATTTTAGCCAATCTGACAGGTGTGAAGTGGTACCTCAGGGTTGTCTTGATTTGCATTTCTCTGATCAACAGTGATTTGGAGCACCTTTTCATATGACTATAAATAGTTTTAATTTCATCCTCTGAAAATTGTCTGTTCATATCCTTTGACCATTTATCGATTGGAGAATGGCTTGAATTTTTATAAATATGAGACAATTCTCTATATATTTTAGAGATGAGACCTTTATCAGAACCCTTAAATGTAAAGATGATTTCCCAATTTATTGCTTCCCTCCTAATCTTGTCTGCATTGATTTTGTTTGTACAAAAACTTTTTAACTTAATATAGTCAAAGTTATCTATCTGGTTTTCAATTAAGAGTTCCAGTTCTTCTTTGGACATAAATTTATTCCATCTCCACAGGTCTGAGAGGTAAACTATATTATGTTCCTCTAACTTGTTTACAAAATCACTCTTTATATCCAGATCATGAACCCATTTAGATCTTATCTTGGTATGTGGTGTTAGATGTGGGTCAAGCCCTAATTTCTTCCACACTAGTTTCCAATTTTCCCAGCAGTTTTTGTCAAATAGTGAATACTTATCCCAAAAGCTGGGGTCTTCACTCAAAACATTTTTAACCTTTGTTTTAAATTTTTTTGAGGGGCAGCTAGGTGGCACAGTGGATAGAGCATCACCCTGAAGTCAGGAGAACCTGAGTTCAAATCTGGCTTCAAACACTTAATACTTCTTGGCTGTGTGACCCTGGGCAAGTCACTTAACCCCAATTGCCTCAGGAAAAAAAAAGATTTTTGAGTTCTAAGTTCTCTTCCTTATTTCTACCCACAATTAAGAAGCTACTATGTACTTTTTTTTGTTCACTTGGTACATTTTAACCTGTATCTCAGTGAGATATAGTGGCCATAGAATTGACTTGAGCCTGAAAGATCTGAGTTCAAACCTTTCCTCTGACACAAATTGTATGACATGAACAAGTCACTTAAGTTACTGGTGTTCCAGTAACTTTTTTTTTTTTTTTTTTTGCTGAGGCAATTGGGGTTAAGTGACTTGCCCAGGATCACACAGCTAGGGAATGTTAAGTGTCTGAGACCAGATTTGAACTCAGGTCCTCCTGACTTCAGGGCTGGTGCTCTATCCACTGTGCCACCTAGCTGCCCCTCCAGTAACTTTTTAAGACTAAGTTTCAGAGACGATGGCCAGCCTGCATTGGTAGAGAGTTTTGTCATCAGGGAGATCTCTAATCAATAACATCCCAAGTTTACCCTCTGCTTATTTTATTTTTCTGTATCCACATCCTGCTTATAGAGTTTTTGAGCTATGAAGCCAGTGTTTGTCCCATCCCTCTTTCCCCCATGTAAGGACTTTCCATAAGAATGAATAATTTGTGAAATAAAGTAGATCCCATTTTCATCAGACATGTGGAAAGCTGGAGGTGTGTATATTTTGTCAGGCAAGGTTGGTACGGCATTTGGTTTCACTGAAATGTTCTTTATTTTAAAATTATTTTGATAAAGGAAGGCTTTCTGAGCATGAGATATAAAAAACAAAAATGTCAATAAAATGACAAAAATGATAAATAAAATAGCAATGTAGTACAAATGTTTGCTGAGTGAGATAATAATATTATTTTTCTTTCATGTTGTACTTTGTGAAAGAAAAATGCGGTTATTATCATGTAATGTTTGTATATTAATCCTTCAAGATAAACAGGTCAGATATTATTGTCTCCATTTTATAGATGAGATGACTGAGGTTCAGAGAGAGGGATGATTTGCCAGAGTTCATACATTGCCATGGTGGCTGTTGGCCATTATCCTTCATGTTGAAAGAAGACCAAAATAATCTATGTTGGAATTAATGGAGAGTGTGTCCATCTGTGGCTGATCAGACCTATAAGAGCTCAGAAGGCTCCACCATAGGTCAGACACAAATAACCTGTAAACACATCTAGTGAATTGATCATGTATTAAAGCTATGTATCTTATTTCCCTTCTAAATTTGAAGTTCCATGAGAAGAGAAACTTATTTCTCCAAATGTCATCTTTTCCCTATTGCCCAGCAAAATGCTCTGCCTAAAGTAGGTGCTTAATAAATGCTTGTTGTATTGTATTTAGGGGAGGTTTGACTTTAATATGAGACTTGAGCTGAAGTGTGAAGAATGGGTGAGATATACAAAGTAGAGAGAACAGCTGGAGTGAGATAGTCTACGTAGAGAGAATATTGAGAATCAAGGCACATGGGAGGAAAGCATGGTGCTTGTTGACTCTGGAGTCAGATACCCTGGATTTACCCTCTTCATTTCTCACTTGACCTTGAACAAGTGAATTCATCTGTCTGGGCTTCAGGTTCTTTATCTGTAAATATTTGAGATGGAACTTGAATCCAGATCTTTCTGACTCCAAGTCAAACACTCTATTCACTATTCTCCACTGCCTCTTATGGTTCGGACAGGCAGGGCATGGCTACATCCCGGCTCCCCACTGAAGTCCATCTGATACACTCTCTCAGAGCCTCCAAAGTTTAATTTAGCTTAACTCTTGGCTGCAATCAACAGCTGATAAATTTAGTTGGGGGATCAAGGAACCTATAAGATTAATAGTTCCTTAAAAGGAGTTTCAAGATGGGGATGGGGAGGGAGAGCAAAAGTCAGAGCAGAGTTTGAAAGCTCCCTTGAAAGGAGATGCAAACCTCTCAGAGAGGGGCTTTTTAATGCATCTCCTGGGAAGGAGAGATGGTGGGATGGTGGTAGAGAATAATGCTGATCCAAAGAAGAAAACAACTATTGACAGCTTCGTGAATTCCAAGCTAATCCCGTTCCCATTCTCAAACATGGCCCTCCCACCCCAACACAGAGACTCCCATTTGGCTATCCTTTTGTCTCAGTAAAGTTCTTCCTTCTCACCCTGGGCAACTACCAAAGACTTGGGAGCCCCTGTTACCTGCCCCAAACCCCTGTCCCCATTTTTCTGTGTCCTGCCTTGCCTTGCCTAGGTTGCAGTCAGCTAATATTACTCTGCATTACAGAATCTCAAAGCTGGAAGAGATCTCAGAGATCATTGGGTCCAAACTGTATCTTAACAGGAATCTTCTCTGCAGTATATCCACAAGTGACCATACAACCTCCACTTGGAAAAGCTCCAGTGACAGGGAACACAGTACTTGTTTTGCTTTGGGACAGCTCTAAAAGTTTGGAAGCTTTTTCCTTTATCCAGAACCTAAATCTGCCTCTTTACACTTTTCCACCCAAAGGTCTGTCAGCTGGACCAGGAAGAACAAGCCCTAATAGGTAGCTCTTTAACACTTCCAATAAAAAAAGAGAGTGATATTTATATAGATTTTAAGATTTTCAAAGCAATTCACACTCATTATCTCATTTGCGCCTTCCCATAATCCCGAGAGGGAGGAATCTTGGATGTTCTCTTCTCTCTCATTCATTTTACTGCTCAGATGAATTAACTTATTTAGGCACACTAAATATTAAGTAATGGATAGAGGATTCGAACTCATGTATCTCCTAACTTCCAAATCTTTTTCAATGGTACCCACTGCCTCTTTAATAAAGCGCCTATGGATAAGGTGCGACCACAGCCCCAATACGAGGTAGCCCTGACCAAGGATCTTTTTTGAGAACATCAATAATACATTATAACCAGTCTCCCTCCCCTTGGTAAAGTTGGGAAACTGCTGTAACTCTGTAACTCAGCTGTCAAAATGCCAAACAACCATTTATAACACTGTTGCTGTGGCATTAACTGCCCTCCGGATCGTCATTTCTCCTAACATCGCGTTTCCATGGAACCAGTTAACATTATACAGGATGTGCCTATATTAAACAGAAAGATTACATTTATTTTTAAAAAATGAAACTAGGCTGAATTCATATGACTAAATGAGCACTCGTTTTCCAAATAGTCCCCATCTCTACTTGCACGCTTATTCCAATGATGGTACCATTGCTGGACTTCTCTTTGGGAACTTCCTTCAGAGATCGTGACACAATCTCAAAAATCTTCATGGAATGATAGAATGTAAAAGTTAGTGGAGATCTTGTTTCCCTCCTTTAAAGATGAGGAAATTGAAACCCAGGGGAGCATTCCTTGATTCCTCTCCCTGCCCAGTTGAAAGTCCCCTCTCCCAACTCTTGAATGCATCTCACAAATAATCTGTGTACATTTATTTATATGTGGGAACATTATTGTTCTCTCCTAGTATGGAGTGTAAGCAGCTTGAGGGCTGAGACTCTCATATTTTGTCTTCCAGTCCCCAGAGCCTAGCACAGTGCCTAGCCTAGAGTAGCAATCAACAAATGTTTATTGATTTCTTGCTTGATGCCTCAGTCAGAAGTTAGTGAAAGAACAGAATGAGACCATCTGATTAGCTTGCTAATCACCAAGACAATGAAGTCACTGAGTGAATGGGACACAGTACAGGATCCCTTTCTCCTTTTTTTTCCTTTATAGTGAGTTTTTATTGATGTCTGTTTTTACATCAATATCTTCTTCCCACTATCCTCTTTCTCCCTCCCTGAGAAGTATCTTATATAACAAAGAAGATTTTTTAAAAGAAAAAAAGCCTGAGAAAAGGGAAAAAATAAGTATCAACTGATCAATACATTAAAAAAATCTGCAAATTTGCCACATTTGTAGGCCTCCCACCTTTGTAAAAAGGGGTCGGGGCAAAGGTGTCATTTCATATCTTCTTTGGAACAAGGCTTGTTCTTTATAATTTTATAAATCTCCCCCCCCATTTCCTCTCTTCCTCTCTCCTCTCTTTTCTCTCTGTCTCTCTTTGTCTCTGTCTCTCTGTTTCTCTCCCCTTCTTTTTCTGTGTGTTTGTTTAATACAGATTCATTTTCAAAGGTTTGAGGGGGCAAAAATCCAGAGTTGGGATACTAAGACAAAACCTGTGAAGAGCTCCCGACAAAGGGATCCACCCTTTGCTTCTGCTGCTTCTCAGGAAGTCAGGAAACTTACCTTCTCCCTCTTACGATCAAATTTTCAGTCAAAAGGCTACTTTTCAACTGAACTATCATCAGCAAATGGCTTTTTCTGACTTGTAGACTATGCATACTATATAATCAGATGCTGGGTGGACAGTGGCTATAGAACTCCTCAAATACATTAAATTCATTTGCCATATTTGATTGCTTTAAAAAGACACAGGGAAAAAACACACATAGGGAATCATTCATAAATAAACTGGAGAGACATATTATAAAGGATTGGGTACTGAATGTGCAATTTGGGAGACCTGGATTTGAATCCTACTTCAGATACTGTGTGACCCTTAGAAAGTCATTTAATTTCTATTTCAGTTTCCTTTTCCACAAAATGAGGAGTTTGGATTTTTAGATCTCTTCCAACTCTAAATAAATGATCTAATTTAAAAAAGGGGGGGGAGAGAATAAAAAGCAGAATGAACACAGCCATAAATATCCATAACTGTATGTGGGACAAATTCAGCTGGGGAAGAGAAAGGAATGGCAAGATCTTGGAGGACCCATTTACACAGGAATTAAGCCCCAGAGAGGTTAAATTGCTTCCCCAGGGTTGCAGTAATAATAATAATAATAATAACTTACAATAATTTGTCTCTGAGATTTAAAATTCACTTTTTGAGGCTAGCCTTGTGAGATAAGGAATACAAGAATTATTATCCTCATCTTACAAAGTAGAGTTGGAAAGGAATTAGGAGTCATTGAATTATAGACTTAACCCCATGCAGCCCAACGTCCTCACTATACACATGGGGAAACTGAGGCACAGAAAGAAGTGACTTTCTCAAGATCAGACAGGATAGTAGAGCCAAGATTTGAACCTAGGACCTCTAGTGGTCTTTCCTTGGTATACTGCTGGCAAGTTTGCCCAACCACTTCATTTTTATGTGTAATATATATATAGGCCAAAGGGACCAAGGAGCCCATCCTCTCCTTCTTCTACAAGAATGCCCTCTTAGCTCTGGACCTACACAAACAGATGAGGTTAAATCCTATCAGAATCTTATCTCTAACAAGAGGGATCCAGAGATTTTCTTTCATACTCTTAGTTTTTTATACTCCTACCCAAGAGTTCTAGGAGAAATTTATTTAAAGCTTCCATTTGACTGGTCTCAGGTCTTCCAGAATGGACCCTTAACGCTTCCATTTGGCTGAAATCTAGACCCTTCTGGAAGAGACACTTAAAGCTTCCATTTGACTAAAGTCTAGACCCCTCCAGAAGGGATATTTAAAACTTCCATTTGGCTGAAGTTTAGGCCTTTCCAGAAGGGACACATAGATAGATCACCCCTAAACCATGACAAGAATTTAGTTCCTCAACACAAAAGAAATGCTCAGCACAAAAGCTCACATTAACCAAAACTTAAAACAGGATATAATAACATAAATAATGTTAGACTCTCCCAAGACTTAAAATATCAGAATATGAAGCATTTTGCAGGACTGCTAAATAGTCGTTTTATATCCCCACTGGTTCTGCTATGCTGCCCTCAAGCTTCAAGGCACTTAGCTAACCAGACAGGGTGGGCACTTATCTTCACTTAGTTAGATGTTCCTTTGAGAAGAGTGTAGTTGTAGAACCTGCTTCCTGTTTCCATTCAATTTGAGCTGAGGAACCTAGGAGCACCCAAACTCTTAAATGTCTGACTCTTTCCAAGGCTGCAAAATATCCGTGTCAGGATTGCCATTCAGGTGCCTTTATTCAGGAAAGAACATAAAGTAGAAAAAGGATCTAGATCCAATCTCAGCTTCACCTAAACCAATGCATATTTTAGCTGTTATGTACTTTCAGTCAACATATTACTGGGTTAGAAAAAAGGATGGTCTTTCCCCAGTGACTCATGGGAAATCCAGGGGGAGATTCCAGGTTTTCAACCCTATATGTAGATGAGAAGAGAGAGTGTGGAAACTGATAGCCCCTTTCCTGCCACCAATAGAGTTTGAATTCTCATCTCTGGGCTAGATTTACATGGATCCAATAAAAACTGAAAAGGTACAAAGAACAAGGATCCTAGGAGCATACAAATGAGGCTTTGCCCTTCCTCCAATCCTATCCCTAAGTGCTTCCCATGAAGTCCAGTCTCTGGCTGGATCCCTAACTGTCTGCTTTCTTACACCCCCAATGGCAACTGCCTGCCTGCCTGGACTTCTGCCTGTTCTCCGGTGCCAGACTCCCTGACAACACCATGTTCCTCAGGCCTGCCAGGAAGATGTCTGTCTGTTGCCTACTATCAGAACTTTCTGATGCCAACTGTCCACTTGTCTTGACCTCTTCCTGTGGCTAATTGCTTAGACTTTATTTAATGACTTCTCCATCCCTGTGGTTCAGTCAGGTCATTAGATGCCAGTCGTCCCTTGGTCTGACGTACCACACCACTGACGGAGGCTGACTAAAACATTGCTCCAGGGTGAGAAATCTGGAAGACTGGCAAATTTCTGGTAGCCATCTCAGCCCAGGACTCCAGCATCGGCCAATTTGCATGAACAATTGGCCCTAGTAAGGTCTCTCAGGATCAGTTGGTGTCTTCCACGATTCAGGTAAATAATCTCCCTCTGGCCCCCTGTTCAATTCAATTAAGCTCAACTCAACCACATGGGAGCCTCATTTTGGGAAATGGAACCCAAAAGAGATGAAAAAACTTGTACAAGTTCACCTAACAGATTAGTCTCCTGACTCGGATCTGTTGACTACCAACTGAGTGCACTCTCTGCTATATTGTACTACCTGGCTTAGTTGTTGGAAAGTGAATTTCCCAAGAGAACTACCTTACTTTTGGCCAGTTCTACTTATTATTAACACTAGAGAGGTAGTTTGAAGCAAGAGAGCTTGCCCTGGGTTCAGGTTTGCCGCTGACATACGCTGACCTTACAAAAATGTATTCTGAGCTATTATTTCACTTCTCAATGTTCCCAAGGAACTCTTCAAGATTCTAAATTGCAGAGAAGATGTTGACTTGCATTGCTAGTGGCATTTGCTATACTAAGTAAATAGATAATAGATCTGTTTGTTTTTTAAAAAGCAATTTGTCGAAGGGCAGCTAGTTGGTGCAGTGGGTAGAGCACCAGCCCTGAAGTCAGGAGGATCTGAGTTCAAATTTGACCTCAGTCACTTAAAATTCCCTAGCTGTGTGACCCTGGGCAAGTCACTTAACCCCAATTGCCTCAGAAAACAAACAAAACAAAAAAATAATTTCCCAATCATAGTCAATTCATGAAAGAAACATTGAAATCCAATCAAGTCTAAGCTTTATCCTGCTAATGATGGCCCTGGCTAGAAGGAGCCAGTCTTTTCCATAGAGAGAAATTAGATGTACTGAACATCCTCTGGACTTCTAACACCTCCCAGAAAAGGGCGCAGCAGACTCTGGACCCTAGAACCAGGCTCCATACTTCTATCTAGCTAGAACCCAAACCTTCATGTTACACTTCCAGTCCCCTTATATGTTGTCATGCCCTATTGGACTTAAAGGGAAAGATTGCCTTGCGTGGTTAGGTTTGAATTTTTGAAGCTGAGCTGTCTGGAAATGTAGTAAGTGCTGAATAAATGCTTGTTCATTCATTCATTCACCTCCTTCCTCCCCCATAGATTTACTGGTGTTGCTTGGAGCCCCTGTAGCTTGTTATGTTGTTGCTGAGTGTTTCAGTCATGTTTGTCTCTTTATGACCTCATTTGGGATTTTCTTGGTAAGGATATTAGTGTTTTGCCATTTCTGTCTCCAGCTCATTTTCCAAATGAGGAAACTGAGGCAAAGATGGGAAAGTGACTTTCTCAGGTTCATACAACTAGAAAATGTCTGAGATTGGATTTGAATTCAGGTCTTCTGGACTCTAGTTCCAGTGTTCTATCCACTGAATCACTTAGTTTGTTAAACTTTCCCCTTCCCCTGAATATACTCTATCTCTGGGACAGGTAAGCAATCACTAAGCTCTTTATATGAGTTGGTTTATCAGGACCTTGCCAACACCAAGGGTTAGCTGAGAAGAAACTGAGTATTGGAGCTGGAGTAGGAAAGAAAGGGAGAAATGCTAGTGGTGAAATAAGCAAAGACCCATTCATTGGGACATGGCTCTCCTGATGTTCTCTTTCGACCTGCCCAACCCTCTGTCTCAATATCCTTTGCTATTATCTTTCTCCTACCCCCTAATTGCAGGTATATTCCAAGTCTCTGTCCTGGGCCCTCTTTGCTCTGCTTTTTTTCATATGGAAACTTCATTAGGTGTCTTGGTTTTAATTATCAGCATTATGCAGATGACTCCCCAAAGTACAGATGTCTCCCTGGAGCTCTAGGCTCACATTATGCCAGTTCATTGGATTTTCATAAGCATCTCAAGCTCTAATGTTCAAAACAGAACTCATTCTCTTTCCCCTCAAACCAACCCCTCTTCCAAATGTTCTCATTTTGGTTGAGGACAATTGTAGCCTCTTACTCTAATCAGAATCATCCCCAAATGCTTATTCTCCCTTATCCCACATAGCCAATTAGTTGCCAGACAGGTCCATTTCTCTGTCCATAAGACCACCCAACCTTATTCAGGCCCTTATATTATCTCTGATTATTGGATTATTCCATTTGTCTCCCAATTGGTCTTCCTGTCTCATTTCTCCACATTACAAATCCGTCCTAGGCACAGTTCCCAAAATGATTTCCCTAACAGCAGAGGTGCGACTACTGTTCTTCTCAACTAAGATCCCACTTTCCACAGGAAGCCTTCCCTAGTCCCTCTTAATCCAGTACCTTCCCTCTGTTAATTGTTTCACATTTATAGAGTTTAGCTTGTTTTGCATATATCTGTTTATATGTTGTCTCCTTCATTAGACTGTAAGCTCCTTGAGGGCAGGGACTCTTTGGCCTTTTTTTTTGGTATCCCCAACATTTAGTACAATGCCTGGCACATAGTAGATTAGTAAATGTTTATTGAATATAGTTGTATATAGTTGTTTGCTTTTTGTCCCCTTCCCCATTAGATTGTAAGCTTTGGAGGGCAGGGAATATCTTTTGCTCTTTTTTGTATCCCTGGCACTTAATCCAATGCCTGGCATATAGTAGATTAGTAAATGTTCATTAAATTTAATTGTATATAGTTGTTTGCTTTTTGGCTCCCCCATTAGGTTGTAAGCTCCTAGAGGGCAGAGATCCGATAGTCTGCCTCTTTTTTTGTATCCCCAGCACTTAGCGTGGAGTGGGTGCTTAAATAAATTTATTGAATTCCCTTATTGAATAAGTTTCTTTCTCCTGTTTCTAGGATCAAATCTAACCCTATTTGAAGGTGTTTACAAGTTAAGCTGGCTCCAAGTTATTTTTCCAGTCTAATTGCACATTACTCTCCTTCATAGTTTGCCTTCCCATCAAACTGGCTTTCTTGTTATTATTCACAGAAAATGATTAGTTTTCCCGCCTCTCTACTTTTGCACAGTTCCTCCATGTCTGGATGTTCTTTCTCTTCACATCAGCCTCATAGACTCCCTTGTTTTTTCCAAAGCTTTGTTCAAGTACCCCCTTCTATATGAAGCCTTTTCTGATGTTTCTAGATGCTGCTGCCTTCTATTCCTGTTCCCACTTCGTTCTCTTCCATCCCACTACAATGGGATATATATACACACTGATACACACTGCTTCCCCTCATAGGCTGTAATGTCCTTTTGCATTATACCCTGTGTGCCTCTGTGTTCTTATTAGCTATGTGTTCTTAGGCAAATAACTTTGAAAATCAAGCTTTTTCCTCAATAAAATAGGGGGCTTGGACTAGCTAGTTTCTGAGACTCCTTCCAGATGTTGATCCTTCTATTGTCCCATGTTACCTTACTCCAAGATACATAATAAGTGTATGAAAATGCTTTGGGTTGCTTGATTGATCCCAGGCATCTAGATTTTTTGGATTTGTCTTCATCACTTGCAAAAGTTTAGTAATCAAAAAGTGAACAAGAAAACAAAATTGTGGGATCCTATTAAAATTTTAAAATGTATACATTTAAATGGAACCCTAAGGGATTGGAAAAATCTGAACTACAAATAGATTGAAAATAAAAAGTAGACAACTATTAGGATGTGACCTAAGAGAAAGCATCAAAGTCAAGGTCAGATATGATATAGAAAGGAGGTTCAAGAGCAAGAGATGACAGATGGATAGCCCAAATGCTTACAGAGGGTAAAAGACCTAAAGGATGTCGGCCACATTGGTGAGTGGATTCTTCATAGGGGATTGATGGAAGGATGTGCCCAAGAGTGACATGGGGGAGGGGAGAAATCATGAATGAGTTGTGATCTGTAGCAATTTAGGGGTAGAGATGGGGGGAGGAGGATGCTCATATTCGTGATACCACAGATCCATTCTTTGGGGATTGAGGGGATGAACAATCTCCTCCCCCAGGGAAAGGTTGATTATTCTTCTTTGATATTTATAATTTGCCGGCTGAAAATATCATTTCTTTCCTCAGTTTTCTGAGTGTACTTTATCATAGAGCTAGAGCTTGGAAGGGTCTTTCGATCTCATCATTTACAGATGAAGAAACTGAGATTTAGAGTGAGATGCCCAAGGTTATACAACTAGTAACTGACAACCTATAAATTTTCGCTATTCCCTCTACTCACCCATGTGCTTGAGAGTCTTTTTCCCAGAGCCTGATCATAATAATAGTTCAGGTTTCTAGGACACATTATGGCTTAGCACTCATTTTCAATCTTAGGAGGTTGAGGGATCAACAATTATCATCTCCATTTTACAGATGGGAAAACTAAACAAGGACAAATGAAATAATTCACAGTCAAACAGCCGCTAAATGTAAGACACAGGACTCAAGCCCAATTTTTTAGATTCTGATTTAAGTGGTCTTTCCAGACCACTAAGCACACTGATGGCTGTCCTTCCCTTAATGTCCCTCTTGGCTGATGTCTTCACCTCGGATCCCTCAAATGTCCTGCTTTTCTGATATGGTAGGAAAAAACAGTGAGTTTGATGCCAGAGAATTTGAATCCTGTCTCTGCTACTTACTTACTTAGGCATGTCACTTAGTGCTCTCGGCTTCAGTTCTCCTCTAAAAATAAAGAGGTTGGACTAAATGACCTCAAAGATCGTTTTCAACTTTATCTGTGATCCCATTTTGAGCCCCAGTCTATACCATAGGGAAGGAGGATTGGACTTCATTTCCCAATAGATTTCCTGCAGTTTTAAATACTGAAATCCTATGAGGATGATGCCTTTCCTTTTGGGGTGACTGTCAAATGAACATCCCTTCCCCCCTAAAAAACCATTATAGGACCTTTCATTTGGAAACCAGTGGGAAAGTCTGGCTGACCTCTTTTCTCTATATTTGTCCCATGTGATCTGACCCTTCCATCTGCCTTGGGTCTTTGCCTGATGAACCACATACCCTCTGGGACTCTCATCTGGGATGGTCACCAATGTGGGAAGCCCAGAAAGCAATGGCAGAGGGGACTGCCCCCAGTGATATTGAAAGAACAGTAGGCAAATTATATTAAAATCAGTGCCACACAAAATAGGTTGTTCCCCGGGCCAACACTATCTTTCCCTCCCCCACCTTGGTTTTTTTTTTCTTTTTAAAAATAGACTTACTCTCAAGGAAGTATCAGGCAATCTGGGTCCCAGGTATGACGTGTTTATGTGACATTGGCTAAGTTATTCAAAGTTTAGTCAACTGAAGCAAACGGAATCAACATTGGGATCCATTGAGGTCTTTCTAGGATGCTTTATTACAGTGAGGAAGGGATAGATCTTAGTTTCTCAATGGCTTGGCCAGTGGATCCAAACATGGACAATTCCTTCACAATTGTCAGGGCTTCCCAGGCCATCTGGGATGTAGGGCTGGTCTTGCTGAGTTCTTGTGGAGAGCTCCATCACCAGGTCCATCATGGGAAATGGGAGAAGGGAGGAGACTCGGTCACAATAACTCTGGAAGACCCTCTACTAAGTTGGAGAGAGGTTGAGGTCTGTGATGGTGAAGAAAGCTCCCACAAAGGAGGGGAAAATAATTGCTCATTGTAATCACCAACATCTCCATTGGCCCTACTTTTACCACCACTCCTTCTGACATCACTATCACCTCTGTCATCATCCTAGTCATCCTCACTACCATAGTCATCATCACTATTACCATCCTCTCCTTTTATAGAGAAAGAAAATGAGTCACAGAGAGATTATATGCCCTTCCTAGAGTCATAAACTAGTAATAGCAGCCAGCATTTACATGGAACTTTAAAGTTTGCAAAGGGCTTCACAAGTACAATCACATTTGATTCTCAAAACAACCTTGGGAGATAGATACTGTTGGTATTCCCATTTTACAGATGAGAAAACTGAGGCAGATAAAATTTAAGTGACTTTCCCAGAATCCTCCAGCTACTATGTCTGAAGCAGTATTTGAATTTAGATGTTCCTAGCCACTCTCTCTACTGTGTCACCTGACTGCCTAATAAGTGTGTGAAGGTGATATTTGAATGCATAACTTTTTAACATTAAGAACAGCCCCTTATTCACTACACCATTGGTCCTTAGCCTATCTCTTAGAAGTACAAATTTTCAGAATCAGATACATTATAGTCTTATATTAGTAAATAATGTTTTCTGTTGAGACCTCAGTTTTCTAATCTTGAATATTATGTTCAATCGCAAGCTCCTTCAGAGGCCAGCTGACAAGACTGTTCTAACAGGAAGTCTTTTCTGGCCCTTCCAGCTGCTAGAGTATTCTTAAAGAAATCTTGAATCTTTCTCTGCCCCCCCTTTTCCTCTCCCTCTCTCTTTTCCCCATATCTCTTTTCTTCTTCCTCCATCCCTCCCTTTCTCTCATTCTTTCTCTCTCACACATACACAAACCTCTTTTGACAATATAAATTCAAATGTTTCATTTCTGTCTTCAAATCTCCAGTACCTACTTTGGCTTCTGGCACATAGTAGGTACACATAGTAGTAGCTGCTTGTTGAGTGGGTAGTTGGGCATCATATTCTGGTGAGGGCATTTGCTAATAAAAGGCGGAAGAATGCCAGCAGGATAGTAGGTAATGGGAGACTAAGCTATAGAAGGGTCAGCAGAAGAAACTTAGGAAGTTCATTCTGGGAAAGAGATTTGGAGATGTTGGGAAGTTGAAATTGAAAAGTTGAGGAGATCTCAGTCCCATCTAGTTCAAGCCCTCATATTATAGAGGAGGAAACTGAGACACAGAGAGATTGAATGATTTGCCCAAAATCACATATGGTCATTGTCTTCAAGCATTAGAAGCTATGTGAAAAGACTTGCTTTGTTCTACTTAGCCCCAGAGGAGAGAATGGAACAATGAGGGAAAAGTGTATCATTCAATCAATGAGTAAACATTTATTAATCACCAACTATGTGCCAAGCATTGGTGGAAGAAAGACAAAATCCAAAAAAAATCCCTACCCTTATGGAGCTTACATTCTATCAGGGAAGACAATATGTATGTATGTATGTAGACATATTCAAACTATGTACAAAAGGCTTCTTAAAATTAGTGCTGTTGAGGGGGCAGCTAGGTGGTGCAGTGGATAGAGCACCAGCCCTGAATTCAGGAGGATCTGAGTTCAAATCTGGTCTCAGACACTTAACAGTTCCTAGCTATGTGACCCAAGGGGCAAGTCACTTAACCCCAATTGCCTCAGCAAAAAAAAAATTAGTGCTGTTGAGAAGTATGATGAATTTCATTGGAAAGTAATGGATATCTGCAAGTAAAAGCTAAATGGAGACTTTTGGGGGATGATGTAGAGGGGATTCTTTTTTGAGTTGGAAGGTGGGGTTGGATTGCATAACTTCTAAGGTTCCTTTCTAGTCGGTTGGGCAGGTCTGTGGTTCTAGGAAATGGTTGTATCAGTACTCAAAGTCTCTCCAGGACAGAAAGAAGCAATTTTCAGACCTTGCCTGTGACTCACAAATGCCTCATCCTGTATCTTCTCCCTATATATTCACCAGCTATCTCATTCTTATTAGGATGTACCAGACTTAATGAGTTCTCCTACTGTGGCTTGTCTCTTAGATGAATAACCTGGAGGAAGCAAAGGAGGCAGTGAGGAGCTTTCCCCTTGGACTCAATCTTCAGTGACTTCTTATTTGTCTGCATGTAAAATCAGTCCAATGCAGAAATGCATTAAAGATGTAATCTAATGACTTGGGAAGGAGTATCAAGTTCAGAACCACTCCCCCTCCATCACCTTCCATAGACAACTCAAATATTATCTTGAGCCACAAAATCTTAACATCCTTAGGAATCATCTAGCCTATTCTCCTTTATTTTACAGGTAAGGAAACAGACTGGGGTATAGAAAGTGACTTGTCCAAAGTCACATAGCAAGTGTGATAGAACTGGATTAGAACTCAACTCTTGAACTGCAAGACTCTTTCTATCTCACACCAGATTATATTTCCTCTAGCCCCTAATACCACCCTTTGCACACAGTAGGCTTTCAATAAATGCTTGTTGGATGAATGAATGGACTCACCATGATGGGAGAGATCAGAAGAGAATAGATGTTAGAATAGGTGTTCTTATCTGTGTGCAAACAGTAAGCTTTCAATAAACGCTTGTTGAATGAATGAATGGACTCACTGTGTTGGAAGAGAGCAGAAGAGTATAGATTTTAGAACAGGGGTTCTTAACTCAAGTGTGTGTGAAAGAGATGGTCCCCTTTGACAGTCAGTCTAATGAAGTGTCTGGATCCCTTCTCAGAAAAAAAATTGTAAATTAATAATAATAAAATACATTAGATATAAAGGGAAAGAATTATGTTGAAGTTTAGTTATCAATTAGCAGGTAGGTGGCGCCATAGATTGCATCAAGCACCAGGCTTGAAGTCAAGAAGACTCATCTTTCTGAGTTCAAATCCAACTTCAGACACTTACTAGCTGTGTGACCCATAGCAAATTATTTAACCTTGTTTGCCTCAGTTTCCTAGCCCATAAAATGAGCTGGAGAAGGCAATGCCAAATCACTTCAGTAACTTTGTCAAGAAAACCCCAAATGAGGTCATAAAAAGTCAGGCATGATTGAAAAAAAGCCACTGAACAACAAATGGTAAAAAAAAGAAAGAAAGAAAAAAACAAGTGGTTATCAATATGTTAAAAGTTCCAAGTTCGCAGACCCTTTCAAACCGATCCACCAATCATTTGGGGTCACATGAGACTCCATATGAACAATTCTTGTTTTTGATCTTGAAGGGATCTTGAAGCTCATTCAGTGTGAGCCAATTTTTCTTTCTCTCTATCTTTCTTTTTTTGCTGAGGCTATTGGAGTTAAGTGACTTGCCCAGAGTCACACAGCTAGGAAGTGTTAAGTGTCTGAGACTAGATTTGAACTCAGGTCCTCCTGACTTCAGGGCTGGTACTCTATCCACTGCACCACCTAGCTGCCCTGAGCCCATTTTTCTAAAGAAGAAGAAGGAACCGAGAAGCAGAAAAATTACTGTGATTTGGAAAAGGCATTAACTCAGAAGAAGACGTGGGTTCAAATGCTCCCTCTGAAATTCCCTGTGTGACTTTCTTTTTCCTTGGGCCTCAGTTTCCTTGTCTGTTAAGGGATAGGCTGGGATGGTCCTTTCTAGGCTAAATCAATAAGCCTATGCTTAAGTCACACAAGCCAGTTAATGGTAGAGGCTGCTACTAGATCTTGATTCTCCAATTCTAAAGCCAGTGTTCTTTCCATAGACCAACGTTGAACTTAGCAGAATGGATTCTGTCTAATGTCTTTTGATTGTAGGCTCTTTACTTACTCCATCAAGAGTTCTTTAATATGTACCTGCTGTGTGCCCAGTCCTTTGCTAGGTATTGTGGGAAAGAAGAAAAAGAGAAAACGAGAGTTCTCTGCCCTCAAAGGGCTTCCTAGCAGGCTCAGTTTTAGCTCATTTCCTTTCTTTCTCCATCCCTTTTGTCCTCCAAAAGTGCCTGACACTCTGGAGGCTTGGCCAAGGAGAGAGATTTATGACCTAGTTAATTGGCCCAAAGCAGTTCTCCTCGTAAATTAGGATTCAAGATGACACATGTGGGCCACAGTATGGGAATGTGGTGCTTGGGCTTTCCTGGGAACCTTGATTCTAGAATCTAGAATACGGCTTTCCAGCCCTGGCTGTAGAGAGTCCAAAAGAGTGGGCCAATTTTAACAAATCACTTGAATGGTGTTTGGAGGCTTAAAACTCGAGTTCTCCCCAGCTCTGTGAAGTAGGTATTAAAAAGATACTTATTTATATTTCTCACATGAGAAGCAGGAGGCTCCCATAGGGGAAGGAGATTTGCCCAAGGCCACATAGCCAGGAAGTAGAAAAATTGGAACCCAAATCTAGATTTATGACTCCAAACCCAGTGCTGTTTCCACAATATAGCATGGCTACTTTGTGGAGGAGTATATATATCAGGTACCGACTTTTTTCAGGGCACTGTGGAAGATACAAGGACAAAGATGGCCCTTGCTTGTTCTCACATCCTTTGCAATGGCTCTTGCCTACTCTGAGAACGCTTTCTAAGACTGTGTCCCTGGCTTCCTTCAAAACTCTTCTGCAATTTTGGTTTTTTCCTCAGAATTTTTTTTTTCCTTCTTGATTCGATTTTTCTTGTGCAGCAAGATAACTGTATAAATATGTATACATATATTGGATTTAACATATATTTTAACATATTTAACATGTATTGGACTACCTGCAATCTAGGGGAGGAAGTGGGGGGAAGGAGGGAAAAATTTGGAACAGAAAGCTTTGCAAAGGCCAGTGTTGAAAAATTACCTATGCATATGTTTTGTAAATAAAAGACTTAAAAAAACCACTTCTGCAGGAAGTCTCTGCCGGTCCCCCCATCTTCCAGTGTCCCTTTCTAAGGTTCCTTTGTATCTCCTCTTTTTTTCATATATACCAGTTTATGTACAGATTGTCTTCCCCTTTAGAATGTAAGCTCCATGAAGGCAGGGCCATAGTGCCTATTACAGTACCTGACATATAAGGAATAAGGGATAGAGACCGAAGCTGTGATTTCATTGGTATAGGGAACTCCCAGATGAGAAAACATCCTCTCCCAGTGCAGGATGGCACCTTTTCAGAGCTTTACTTAGGGAATTGAGAGGTTATTATTAAAATAATGCTTGCTGATTGACTCCCATCTTTGCCTTTCCTGGAAGAGAAGATGCAATAATAATAGACACAACACAATGGATGCCTAACAAATGTTTTTAGTAATAACAGTATATATAGAGTTCCTACTGTGTGCCAGGCACTGGATAAGTGCTTTCTTATTCTCAAAGGTAGGTGCTATTATTATCCTTATCTTACAGATGGAGAAATTGAGGCAGAAAGAGGTTGACATCCTTAAAGGTAAGTATTATTATCTGTACTTTACAGATGAAGAAACTGATTGAGTGGTTGACATCCTTAGAGAAATATATTATTATTCACATTTTATAGATGGAGAAACTAAGACAGAGGGACACTGACATCCTTAGAGATAGATGTTATTATTATCCTCATTTTACAGGTAAAGAACCTGAGGCAGAGAGTGATTGACATCCTTAAGAGATAGCTATTATCCTCATTTTATAGATAAGGAAATGGCTAAGGGATTTGCTCAGGGTCACATAGCCAGGGAGTGTCTAAGGAAATTATTCACCCGAAATCACAGGATTCCCACAGAGTTTGGGTTGAGAGGGGCCCTTAGCAGATATATAATGAAACCCTCTCGTTTTATAGCTGAGGAACCTGTGATACAGAGAACTGGCTTGCCTATAGTCATATTACCTGGGCATGCCCAGAGTGGGACTTGAACCTATGTCTTTCTGCATCCATCACTATCCACTTTTTATGCCACAAAGGCCACTTAACAATTCCTAAGAGACTGTGTTAAGGAATAGCAATACCTCATATTAATATGGTGCTTTAAGGCTTACAAAGTATTTTAAATATATTAGCTCATTTAATCCTCACAGCAACCCTACAAGGTAGGCTCTATTATTATTTCCATTTTACAGATGAGGAAATTGAGGCAGACAGAAGCAATGTGGCTTTCCTAGGATCACACAACCTAATAAGCATCCAAAACTAAATCTGTACTTGATGATTCCCAGGTCAAGCGCTCTATCCCCTGTGGTGCTCCCTAGCTGTTAGAATATTCAAGGAGAGGGGAAAGGCAATGCTATTGGAGCCCAGAGGAATGAGGGAAGGGTAAAGAGAGATGGTCAAGGTAGGCTTCCTGGAGGAAGTGGCTATCTAGATTTCAGACAGAGAGATTAGAAGGGGAGGCCAGGGTCTGGAGCAGGTTTGGGGAAGGGGCAAAGAGGGAGGAGGAGGAAGAAGAAGGAAAGGAGGAGGAATAGGAGGAGGAAAAAGAGGAGGGAAAGGAAGAGGAGGAGGAGGAGGAGGAGGAGGAGGAGGAGAAGGAGCAGGAGGAGAAGGATGTGAGTTCTCAAGGCTGGCAAGGCAACCACTCAAAGAGCATCTGGCCTCAAATTACACAGGATCAGAGTTCTGGGCATAAAATTAGAAGCAGTGTTTTGTGTACAAGGCACCAGGGGAAAAATGTCACATTCAGCAGAACTGCAGGAGGAGAGAAGTACAGAGAGGGAGAGAAGGAAGGGGAAAGTGGGCCAGAGTAGGCAGGAGGGGGAAGCCCATCCTCTCACTGGGCCAGGTCCTAAAATGGCTCAAAAGAGAGAGGGGAACATATTCATGAGTTTGGATCTGGAATGAGCAGCTTAGGAGAGGAGTAGGAAATAGGATACTTGCTAGGGGCCAAGACTTGGGCTGGCCTAGTAGGGTGGGCTCTGGGACTTGTTTCTTCTCATATCTTCCCTCTATAACAAGATTCTTCACTTTTTTGGTCATGACCCTCTCTGGCAGTCCAGTGAAGCCCGTGGACCCCTTCTAAGCATCATGTGTGGAAATTCACAACATCAAATACATTGAAATACAAAGGAAACCAATTATCTTGAAATATAATTATCAAAACATTTAAAAATCACGTTCACAGCACCCAAGTTGACAATCACTAGGAGACTGCTCATTTTAAATGAGCATAGACTCTCCCTTCCACCCCAATCTATCAGTATCAAGTTCAGCAGGGACATGAAAATACTCACCCATTACCCACCTACCATCTTGGTCTGGTCCTCTGGTTTCAGTGATATAAGATATAAGTGATATAAGTGAGGAAAGCATCCCTCTTCCCAGTACAGAAGGCATTTGTCCTTCAATTTATCATCTTAGAGAGCTACCTGGGGTCACCAAGAGCTACCTGACCCCTTTGTTTAACAGATGAGGAAACTGAGGCTTAGAGAGGTTATCCTAAGAAATGACTTGCCCAGGGTCACCCAGCTGGCACATATCAGAAGCAAGACTTAGACCAAATTTTCCTAATTTTGAGACCAGTTTTTAACCACTATTTGGTGCTACCTTTCACTATCACCACTATTTCTTGTCACTTATCAGTAATATACCAACTATACAACAATCACAGTCCCATGTGCAACAATCTCATATATCCACAGATAGTATGAGCCTTACATACCCACTCACCTGCCACAACCATATCATATATGTACATGCTGTTTGGAAATACACATCTTCCATGCACACACATGTAATCTCATTTACACATGTCCATGTACTTATATAAATTCATTTTCTCACATGCAATTTCATAGAACAAGATCACTTTCCCCACCTACATAATGCTGAAGATGAATCCTCTCTTTCTTGTTCTCTCTCCACCAATATTGAACCAGTATAGAGATTTGGCCCCAATCAATAAGGTCATTGAAATCTTCATGGTCCCAATGCCATCTAAGCTGTGTGAGCAGTTTTTGAGCACTAGGATGGGGAAACTAAATCAATTTTGACCTAATTAAGGGACTGTGTGGTTTCTGGTATTTCCTACCTGTAAAAATGAGTGTGTGTGAATGTGGATTAAATTGCCTTAGTTGACTTCTAACTCTAGCTCCAAGTTCCTCTTCTGTAAAGGGAAGGGTTGAAACAACCAACTTCTGAAATCTTTTCTTACTCTAAATCTATAGTTCTAAATGTTCTCTCCTCTCTGAGTCTCAGTTTCCTCATCTGTAAAATGGAGAGTATTGGACTAGATAGATTCTAAGACCTTTCATATTCTAGAGCCAAGATCTTGTGATCCTATGATATCTGGGCCTCAGTTCCCCATCTGTAAAATGAGGAGATTGGACTAGATGGTCTCTGAGATCTCTCCAGTTCTAGGGCCATGAAAAGTTTAACAAGTTTTTGCTTTTTTCTCCTTTCCTGTGTACAGGACAAACAGTCCTCAACCAAATTGTAAAATAATTTTACAGAGGCCAGCAAAAGTCTTTGTTTAATATATTGGATTACCTGCCATCTAGGGGAGGGAATGGGGGGAAGGGGAAAATTTGGAACACAAGATTTTGCAAGGGTCAATGTTGAAAAATTATCCATGCATATGTTTTGAAAATAAAAAGCCTTAATAAAAAGTCTTTGTTTATTCATACCACGCTCTAAGAAATGTGAGTTCTAGTTGTTGGATCATAAATTTGAAATCTTAGGAGCCATGTAGCTCAACCCCCTCATTTTACAGATGGGAACTGTGGTCCAGGCAGTATGATGAAATCATGATGCTATAAGGGACCTCAGCAGTTATCAATTCCAATCCTCTCACTTTATAGATAAGTAAACTGAGGCCCAGAGAGGTCAAGGAACTTAGGATCGTAATCTAGAATTGGAAGAAAACTCAGAGGTATTTCCCACCAATATTTACAGATGTAGAAACAGAAGACACACATATAATAAGTGGTAGTCTGTTAATCAATAAGTATTTAATTAGTGCTTATTGTGCACCAGCCACTGTGCTAAGTGCCAGGATATATATATATATATATATATATATATATATA
>JAJPUD010000457.1:602459-624715 GCA_023553655.1 Myrmecobius fasciatus | reverse complement strand
TATATATATAAAGAGAGAGAGAGAGAGAGAGAGAGAGAGAGAGAGAGAGAGAGAGAGAGAGAAATGGTACAGTGGATAGAGCACCAGTCCTAAAGTCAGGAGGATCTGAGTTCAAATTCGATCTCAGATACTTAACACTTACTAGTTGTGTGACTTTGGGCAAGTCACTTAATCCCAAATGTCTTGAGGGGAAAAAGGGAGAGAGACAGAAAGTGAGAGAGGAGATACACACACACACACACACACACACACACACACACACAGAAATCCTGACTGTTCAGAAGTAATGTTACTTCTCTGAATAGATTAGGTACTTGTCTGTGTGTGTTTATGGCAAGAACAGAACCACAAATACTATCTCCCTTCCACTCTTCCCCCATATAATGCTTCACATGGGATTGGTACCACCAAGTTCCTGTCCAAAAGCAGCATGGTTATCAGGCAAATCTTAGTCCCAGCTACCACTGGAATGGGTCTTGAAAATCACTCCTTGCCCCTTGAAGTTTTGATATTTAGTTGACCTTGGTTTTCTGAGAAACCATATTGTTGAGACCCAGTTCTCCAATCCTTCACCTAAAAGGGCACAAACTGGTCTCTCACTAGAAGAAATTATGGAATGAATGTAGCTGAAGAGAAAGTGGTGCAATGATTTAATGAGTGTACAAGGATTATTCAGATATTGCAAAACCTCCACATCCAATAAAATAACCTTTTATTCACCAGGTTAGTCTACCAGAATCAGAATCAGATATGCTCCATAGGCCTTCCAATGGACTTCCATTACCCACCATCTTGATTCTTTCCAAAGTAGGCTTTGTAGCCTCTCTTTGTGAAGAGATGATATCAGAAGTGCTCTGCTCAAAGGCCAGTTCCCAATATGCTTGTCTTCTTGATGGCAGATTTATATATGTATATATATATGTATATATATATATTATAAAGATATAAAAGTAGACTATAATAAAAGATAGGAAAGTAGACCAGGAAGTTGAAGGACAATGACCTTGACATATTTTCTTAATTTTTTTTATTATTGTTTAAATTCATGTGATGACTATTCAAAGTGAGTCATAGTGTTAAGTTAAATCTATTTATTGGTCCTAACATATATGGTGCTAAATGGAAGTCTGTCATACCAGGAAACTATCTGTCTTAAAGTCAGAAATTCCTTGTAATGTCCTCTTGCCTCTTATTGGGATCTTTTGACCCCCCAGAAAACTCATTTTAGGGGACTTTGCCATACAAAAAAAATAGACCCCAGGATCTGTATTGAAACTAAGGCCTTGGAGTCCATTTTGTTTTAGTTCCTCACTGGATCTGTATCTTTCAAGGACAAAACAAAACAAACCATCTCAACCTTCTCTATTCCCTTTTCTCATGATATTCCCACAGTAATATATAGTTAGAGCTCCTGCCAATGCTTCAAATTCAACATTTCCCAAATAAGACCCTCATCTCTCTCTCTGTCTCTGTCTCTGTCACACACACACATACACACACACACACAGAACAGAAAGAGAGACAGAGACAGAGCGAGAGGAGAAAGATGTAGAGTAGAGTGATGGCATTATTCAAATTAGCACTGCATATTTCCATTGTGTTGGAACCAATTCCTATTTTACACAATTACAACTTCATATAGTGCCCATCTGAATTCGTGAGACCACTTCAGGACATTTCTTATTCACACTGATAGGGACTTAGTAGTATTATTGTGAAAGCCCCTTCTTGCCCTAGGAGTGAAGGATTCTTTCAAAAGGGAGATGATGCAGAGTAAAATGGAAAAGAGTCCAGTATCCCCATTGTATAGATGAAGAGACTGAGACTTGTGGGCATATACTAACTTCTATATATGGCCCAGACCCTGAGATAGATAGTGTAAGGGTGAGGTGGGAGAGGAAGGTTATAGATCTTAGGTCCAGACACCAGCCCCTGACTGTGCTACCCTCCACCTTAACCAACACTGGCTAATTTTGAGAAAAATTCAGCATATTGAGTTTTCTTTTAATTTGATACATTATGGATTGCCTCCTCCATTTTTAACTTTGATAAATAATAAATAATATTCTATTTTTCACTTTCTCACTGAAGCCAACACTGGAATCTTTCCATTTTTTGTTGTTATTTTCTTGTTTTTTTTTGTAAGAGAGTCTCCAATAACTTCTCCAGCTTCTGAGAAAGTGGCCATTGGAAAGAGTACTGCCAGACTCAACCATTTCACAAGTACACTTGTACCACGTGTGCATTGGACAGTGTGGAATACATGTAAAATATAAGTGGTTAATTAAATATTAGCTTCATGTTAGTAGTAGTTATAAGTTACTGAATCTTGCTTAAATTATTCTGTTAATATGTACCATAATTCTTTATTTAATATCTCTTTTTGTGTAGTAATAAACTACCTGAATGAAATAAGCAGGACTAGGAGAATTTATACAAAAACACCATTACAGAGGAGAAAAAATTGGAAAGATTTTAGAATTCTAATTAAAGTAATTTTAAAACTGCAAATTCAAAAGAATGATAACTCCTAAAAAGATGATGAAATTATTTTGGGGTGTGGCTAATATGAAAATTTATTTTGCTGGAGTATAATGGATCTTTTTTTGGGGGGGGAGGGCAAAAGGTAGATTTATTTAGGGGAATAGGTTACAAAGAAAATGAAGGAATACAGTAGACACCAGGAACGGTATATATAAAATAGAGTGGAAGAGCATATAAAAGACATATTAACTTAAAATTAACCAGGAGAAAGGAAATACTCCATGAGGTGGGAGTAAATTATTGATCAGCAGATTAGATCCATAGAGAAGTTTAGCAGACTAACCATAATTAGAGTAAAGAGAAAGATGTCATTAGAGGGAAGACATTATGATAGTAGAGAGAGAGTAACCTCAGAGCGGACTTAGTTCTGAAAAGAACTTAGCTGACTATATAGATTTGTTGAGAGATTTGTATATATTTTTAAAAATTTGCTCATTGGTCAATAGTGGGAATGATAGATTAGTTAGAAATACTTATAAAATGAAAAATAAAAATAAACCATTTTAAAATTTAAAAAATCAACAATAAAAGCATTAAAACATACATTTCATATCTGATTTTTATTGTGCATTGGTTACTTTTTTATTCCCATTTTGGAGAATCCCTACATTGCTAGCATCATGCTAAAAGTTTGAGAATGGAGAATTTAATCTCCCCAGTTTCATGTTTATCTTGAATATGGTTCCTAAAACACAATGGTTGGACCAGGATCCAGCCCACTAGTCTCAGCTCAAGGGGCTCTTCAAGGCTGGATAAACATGAGAGACAGGATCTGTAATCAGTTCCCCTGAGCTCTCCATTATACCATACTGTATCCTCTAATTATGAGCTCCTTGGGGCCTGGTCCCAAGTCTTTTTCTCCCCTTCCTGGGCTATCTCACCCAGTAATGGGGAGGCTCAGTTGGGAAAGAAACAAATATCTGAGCCCAGACCAAGTTTGCAGGCTACATCATCAGTGCTCAAATACTCTCTTGGACGTACGCTGTGTCCTGGCTCCCAAGCAGTACAGCACCTGGCTGTGGACCATGCGAGACCCCCAGGGAAACAGAGACCAGCATCATATGAGCTTCGAGCTGACAGGTCCCCTGAAAGTGTGGCAGTGAGGGCCACATACAATAATACCAAGGAAAGATGGCAGCTGCAGGGGAGGTGGGGGACTCCTAGACCATTGCAGGTCAGGTGAACTGAGGGCTTCTTCTGGATTAATCCCCTCTCCACCTCCCTCCTCCCTCATATGCAGAACTCAAAATCTCCCACAAGCCAGGCCAGTGTGCCTTGGGTACATCTGCCCAGAAGGCAGTAGGACAGACTTGGCTTAAATAGCGCCTAGTTCTGTGTTTACTTTCAGTGCTCCTTTCTGCTACATGGCCTCAGATGACCTTTTCCCTCCATATTCCTTTTTTGATCCTCAGTTAATATAACTGTCCATTCCTCTCTGGTACTTAGTCTAAGTTGAACATCAGATTTTTTTTATAACACTAGCATTGGGCTGGACAGACAGAAGGGGATCAATAAATCCCAACTTGTTAATTGACCTGACTTTTGGGAGCACTGCCTTCTTTGCCAGGAGGATGATTGGAAAGAGTACCATTTACCATCCAACTTCAGGTCCTTATCACCTCTCACTTGAACTATTGTAGGTATTCATTGCTTCCTCCCATTCTTTCCAGCTACCCTTCACATAGCCACCAAAACCATCATCTAATGTCACAAAGCTGACCATGTTACTTATTCCTTAGCTCAAGAAACTTCAGTGGCTCCCTATTACTTCTAGAAGAAAATACCCTTAAAACCGTTCATAGTCTGGCTTTAGCTACTCCTATAGTCATTTCCTATGACTCCCTGTTGCATCCTCTAAAAATGGACTATTTGCTGTTCCCTGAATTTGGCATTCTATCTCTCCTTCCCTTTTCATAGGCTGTCCTCCATGGCTGGAATATACTCCTTTCTCATTCCCTCTTAGGATCCCCAATCTTCTTCAAGGCCCAGCTCAGGTGTCACCTCTGGTAAGAAGCTTCTCCTGATTCCTCTCAGGTATTATTAGCCTCTCTCCCTTTTCAAATGATTTATATTTTATTATCTGTGTACATGTTAATTTCTCTGTAAATTTCTTGAACTATTTTTTTGTTTTCTTTGTGGATTGCATTTAACAAATGTTTCTTGGATTAGATAGGAATTGGGAGACTGAAAATCTGGTTCTCAGTCCTGGCTCTTTGACTTGTGTCTTTTACATCATTCACTTTCTCAACCTCAGTTTCTTTCTTTCTTTCTTTCTTTCTTTCTTCTCTTTTTTCCCCTGAGGCAAATTGGGGTTAAGTGACTTGCCCAGGATCACACAGCTAAGAAGGGTTAAGTGTCTGAGATCAGATTTGAACTCAGGTCCTCCTGACTTCAGGGCTGGTGCTCTATCCATTGCTCCACCTAACTGCCCTACAATCTCAATTTCTTAATAGTGAACTAAGGAAGTTTGATTAGTCTTTAAATGCCTTTTCTTTTGCTCACCCCACCAGTAAAAAAGATTTTGAATATATGTATGTTTTCTTATTTATAAATTATACAATTTCATAAAAGTATATAATTATACAGCCTTACTTCATCTGTAAAATGGGGATGATAATACCTTTCAAGATTGTTGTGAATATTAAATGCTATAATATTTTAAAGCACTTAGCACAGTGCTTGGCACATAGTAGGTGCTTAATAAATTCTTGTTGCCTTCTTTCTTTGGCAGAAATTAGAAAGTTCAGAAGATAAATGAATTTCATTTATCTTAATAATAATAAGGAAAGAATAATAAAGGAAATAAAGGAATAAAGAAAGATAATATAGCAAGATGTGTAATGCAGATTTCAGCGTATCCATATTTGCTCATCCTGTTTGGTCCCACCAAAAAAATGACATGGGTAGGGCAGGATTCTTACTTATTACCCTCATTACCCAGGAGCTCAAATTTCACCAAAGGTTGCCTACTGCAGCCATGAAGTAATATGGGAGAGTGGGCAGATGAGACTTTGGAGTTAATAGGGTCAGGTAGAAGTTCTACCTATGTTTGGGTCATCCTTCTTGAGGATATGATATCTAAAGCAAAAGGAGAAAGAATGAGAGATGTAGGATACTACCAATAAGAAATATAGAGGGGAAGTGTTGAATGATAACAGTTAAGGTAGGATGGGGTTGCACTGGAGCCAATCACCATAACTGTCTAGTCTAGAATTGTAAGATTTTAGACTTAGTATTGTAAAGGTCCTTAGAGGTCAACATTATTGCTTTTCAAATGAGGAAACTGAGGCTGAGAGAATTAAAAACTTGACCAGGGTCTTAAAGTTAGCTAAAATCTGAGGTGGGGTTTGAATCAAAGTCCAGTATCTTATCCATAATGCTACTTTTTCCTCTAATGATTGGCTAATGTGAGGTGAGGAAGATGAGACATGTTTTCCTACCCTTTGATTGATTGCCACTTGAGTCCATATCATGCTCATGTACGGTTTTCTCCTTTGGTGATCTCTAAGATTCTTTCTAGCTCTAATGATTCAGAAATTCTGTGACTCAATATTCAAATTATTTCTAACCTACATGCCTTGATGGAACTTAATCTATATAGAAGAAAGGAAGTTTAATTTAATGATGACATGGGAAAACCCATCTCATGATTTCATGCCTATGCTACATTTAACTGAATGACTCAGCCCAGGAAGGTCCATCCAACCAACCATCTTAAGCAGCTTTACCCAACTTCTTATCAAGTTAGGGAGTAGTTTCATGCTGGGAATGAGGGACCGAAAAGATATTTTTTCATGTTAACATATTCTGCCCCCTGCTGGTCAATGTAATCTTGAGGCAATTGGTTCCAGCTTTATAAGATAAGAACTGGAAAAGACTTACATCAAAAGCCCCCTCCCTTGCATTTTCAGATGAGGAGTCCAGGGTGCAGAGAGATTAAGTTATATGCTCAAAGTCTTAGAACTTTACATAATACATAGTACATAGTAAGAACTGGGATTTGAATTTATCGCCTTGGATTTCAAATCCAATGCTTTTTCTAATACTTTGTACTTCATTAGTGTGAGAGAGAAATGGCATGAGTCCAAGTTTGGTCAATAAATTGTGAAGAACTTGGGAATCTCACCTATTCTCAGGGGGGTTAATTTACTTATCCATTCATTCAGCATGGATTTATTAAGTATTTACTATGTACCTGGCACTGTGATAGGCAATGGGGATAAAAAAGATCAAAATAAAATCGCCCCTTCCCTCAAGGACCTTGAAATTCTATTGGAAGAAGACAACAAAAATGAAGGAAGATAAGACATTATAAAATGTATACAGCATTTGATCTAGAAATCAATCAATCTATAAGTATTTATTAAAGATTTTCCACATGCCAGTCACTGGACTATCCACACATTTCAGAAAAGTAAAATAGAAAGTCCCGTATACACCAAAATATTTGTAGCAGCATTTGGTTTGTAGTAGCAAAGAATTGGAAATAAAATAGATGTTCATGAACCGAGAAATGACCATATAAATAGTGATACGTGAATATAATAGACTATTACTGTGTCACAAGAAACACTGCATATGATGACTGCAGAGAAATATGAGAAGACTTATATGGACTGATTCAAAGGAAAAAAGTCAGAACCAGGGAAACAATAGGCACATTGACCAAAACAATATCAATGAAAGGGGAAAAAAATCAAAACCGAATGGTACAATTATAATGACCAAAGAAGGATGTGACATCACATTTCTCTCTTTTCTTTGCAGAAGTGAGGAATGATGAGTGTAAAATATTGTATATAATTTTGGATAATGAGTAACTTTCTAGAGAGAATAGGAATGGAATATACTGGGATGTAAAGGTGACAAAAGTAAAAGATATTGATAAAATTATGTATGATACTTATCACATATATCATTTCTCCATATGGAGAGATATTTGTTATATGACTACAAAGAGATAAATGATTTATGCAATGACATTTATTTATATCATTATTTTGTTTATACAAAAACAAAATATCTATATCTATTATTGAGAAAGACACAGAGAGAAAAAGAGAGACAGATAAAGAGAAAGAGGGAGAATGAGACAGAGACACAGAAAGACAGAGAAAGAGAGAGAGACAGAGACAGAGATAGAGACTGACTCTTTCATTTCTACTTTCATTTCTTTTCTTTCTACTTTCATTTCTACTAAGGAAATGCTTTGGACACACACATTGATTCAGTCCTAATAGAGCCTAACCTCTAATAAGAAGGTTCATTACATTGCCCCAAGGAAATTTACTTAAATCTTAGGTTTTGACTTATAAATAGAGCTACTCATTGTATAATATGAATCAGCAATGGGACAGGTATTTCTTCCCTACAAATGAAAGAGATATTAAATACAAACTACTCACAAACCTGTTTTAACAGGTTTCTGTATTAACAGAAAGATGTATAGTTGTGTTTGGTAAACTGTAGAATTACAGATCTTCTCTTTTGGGTGGTGGATTTATAACCCCATCAGAATATAGTATAACATGCAGAATTGATGAATAGGCATGGATTGTTTCCTGTTATCTCAGATCTGTACCACTATCCTACTGAGCCCATGTCTACTGGTCAACTAGGCCAGGACTTGGGCTTCTTTTCATGTTGGTGGTCATCTTCCCTGATGCAAAAACTTGTTCTGCTACCAGCCTTCTTCATCCTAAGAAACTGAACTCCTTAGAGCTCTCAAACTTCTAACATTGCCTCCAAGTCTAGACATATCTGTCTCAAGATCACTGCTCAGTCACTTACTTTGGAAAGGAAACAAAAAAGCAGAAAAGCTAACCAAGAGGCCCAGGTTCAAGTTTTGAGTTGAGTTCCCCATTTTTTGGTTGTTACCCATCATTAGCCACACACATATTCATTGGGAGCTTAGGATGAAACTCATGCTCCCTAGCTAGTAGGAGAAATGAAGAGTACCTGAAGATAGATCATTCCCTTAAAAGATCCATATCCAAAAGATCCATTGGCCAATGAAGAGATGGTTTGTCATCTCAATTTGCATCCTTCACACATGGGCAGAAGCAGTCAGGAGCATAGTGATCTCTGAAACACCTGAGCTCACACTCATTCATAAAGTGCCTACCCTGTGCAAGACCCAAGAGATACAAATGCATAGGGATTTAAGAACTGACTAGCATCTTGGAGTTTGCAGTTTGGAATAGGCAAACCTTCCCTTCTCAGCCAGGTGAGCAATTATGGACCATTGGAAAGCAGAATTGAGTCTTCCTGTCCTGGAGTTGTTTTAAAAAAAAAGACAAGAGATGCGTAGGAGGAGAACCTTATGATTTGAGCCAGAAAACATTGGCAACAAAGAGGCAACAGGTGATAGGAGACGGAATAAGGTTTGGCAGCCAGCAAGGTCAAGATAACTCTTGGGATAACTTGAGTCATCTTGGAGCAGAAGACTCAGCAAATTCCAAAAGATTTAATCTTCCTTCAATTTCCCTGACTAGCATTGTTTGTTAAAAAGGACTACAAACTTTTTTTTAATAGAAATGTTATTCTTTTCTTTTTTTTATTCCAACCCCTCATTTTATTTTTTATGTAAATCCAATATAGTTATATGTACTTATACAATTATCTTGCTGCACAAGAAAAATCAGATCAAAAAGGAAAAAAAATGAAAAAGGAAATAAAATTCAAGCAAACAACAACAAAAGAAGTGAGAATGTTAAATTGTGATCCACACTCAGTTCCCACAGTCCTCTCTCTGGATGCAGATGGTTCTCATATTCACAAGATTATTGAAACTGGCCTGACTCAAGGGACTACAAACTTATTTTACTTGTTCCTTTGCCCCAGTGGTTCTTGCAGCCCATTTCCCCATTTTTTTGCTATGACTTTGCTAAAACTAGCTATTAAAAAACCCTTCAAATTTAAATTATTACAGAGTCAAAAATGTGCCAAAACATGAGGAATTTGCTTATATTGTGGTTCTGAGATTTTATGAGTAAATTCCTAACTTCTTGTTTAATATAATATGAAAAACCTCCAGAAAAGGGAAGAGCCCAGAATATTGCCCAAATGCTAAAACCCCCCAACTCTAATATATATGTATAACATATAATTATATATGTATTATATGCAATAATATATAATAATACATTTATATAGAGAGAGGCAATTGGGGTTAAGTGACTTGCCCAGGGTCACACAGCCAGGAAGTGTTAAAGATCAAATTTGAACTCAGGTCCTCCTGACTTCAGAGCTGGTGCTCTATCCACTGCGCCTCCTAGCTGCCCTTCCCAACTCTAATATTTTAATAGGGATGTGGCTGATTAAGTCTTCAGACTGGAGAAATAGAGAGGAGAGAGCAGTGGCCTCTAGGACTACTGTATCAGTCACAGCAAAACCAAACCCACAAAGAGTCATTGTATAAAGACAAAATGTGTGTTAATACTCACATCCATCTGGGGGCTGGGGTGAAGAGGAAAGTAATTTGTAATCAATCAATGAACATTTATTAAATATCTACTATATACCAGTCACCATGACAGAAGAGATAGCAAACAAATTAAGAAATTTATTAAGCACCTACTATGTGTTCAGCTCTATGCTACTATACTATACTATATATACTATATACTATCTATTTATATTATACATACTATATTATATTATACCTAATATGTTAAGCTCTCTTGGGGAGAGACAAAATGTGCATGTAGAGGTAAATACCAAATAGGTGCAAACAAGTTGGGGCACCAGGTACTAGTACCAGAAGCTGGGGACTTGAGAAAGACTTCTTGTAGAGAAGGGGTTTTTAATCTGGAGTCCATGCATCTCCCAAGGGAGCCCATGAATTTGCATTGGGAAAATATATATCTTTAGTTCAATCAAATTTTAATCCCATACATTTTACTTGATACATTTACAAACCTGATTCTGGGGAAGACCATGGATTTTGCAATGGAACTGCCAAAGCATAAATGAAATGCTACAAAGTCTTGCTTTGGATGATGGAGCACTTGAGGGGAGCCTTGAAGGATGGCATAAATTAATGAGAGTCATCAATGTATAAGATAGTGATAAGATCTTCCCAGTGTGGATATCATCTCCATCAATCCTTCAGGGAAACTAGGAGAGGGGAAGGTGTCACCATTAAAAGTACTGGTTATGTAGTGGATTACCTGCCATCTAGGGGAGGGAGTGGGGAGAAGGAGGGAAAAATTTGGAAGAGAAAGTTTTGCAAGGATCAATGTGGAAAAATTACCCATGCATATGTTTTGCAAATAAAAAGCTTTAATTAAAAAAATAAAAGAATTATTAACTGTGATGAACTGATACCTATAGTAAATCTCCAGTAGGCATGAAGAATTGGACTCAGGCATGGAGGTCAGGGGGATCAGCTAAGTGGCTTAGGCCAACATTCAGATCCATCTCTCACATTTTCTCTAGGTGTATCTTGCCCAAATCTGAGAAGTGTGGGATGGAGCCATTCTATAGTCATACAGTACATGACTCTTGACATTTCTCCCATCCTCCTTTCAAACTTCCTTTTTCCTGTCTATTGTCTTACCATCCTTCTAATCAAACAAGTTCACACCCATTGAGTCATCCTTAACTCTTTCTTCTCCCTATATTAGGGGTTCCTAACTTGGAATTCTTCAACTTGAAAGAAAAATGTAGATAACTGTATTATTATAAAATTGGTTTTCTTTATAATTTTATGTACTTGATTCAAAAATAGAATTTAAACTACTGTAATTCAAGTCAGCATTAGCTCTCACCTACACAATTGTAATTCTCTCTTGATTATCTGCTTCCCTCCAGCCTTTCACTTCTCCAATCCACCCTCCAAACTGTCATATTGATATTCTGAAAATAAACATCTTCCCATGTCACTCTCTATATAGCTCCTGATTGCTATTAACATAAAAAAAACAAACCATCTCTCTGAGTGGGCTTTCAATCCTCCTCCTCCTCCTAGAGCTTTCCATCTCTATGTTCATGATCACATGCAATGAAGTGATTAGAAGCTGGATGCACAAATCAGTGCAGGGTAAGAAAAGCCCCATGAGATGGGAAGAAGCTTGGGGGTAAAGATAAAGGGTATGATGGATTAACACATACTCTTTCCTCCATCTAGTTCTTTGCATCGACCTGCCCTTTCGAGAGCTTCCTTCCTTTTCTTCCTGGGCTGAGTGCATTAGCTCTTCTAAACCCACCCATGGGAGGCCAATAGGGTAGGAGCTCTGGATGGCTGGGGTTTAGGGGAGGGGCTGATCAAACCTGGGCTTGCCTCACTCTATGCCTGATGCAAGTTTTTGCTTCCAAAACAGGGGCCAGGAAATAACTTCTGGGGAAAGAGTCCTGGTACTAAGAGGTCGAGGTCCAGTCCTGGTTTAGTTACTCAAATGCTGTGTAATTTTGGATAAATGTTTCTTGGCTTCAGTTTTCTTGAATGTGAAATGAGGCAGTTGGACTAAACCATCTTTCTAGGCGGTCCCTTATAGCTCAAATAATTTATGAATCTGACGGACTGCCTGTGTAAATGCATCTGTAGTCACACTTCCTCAATTGTGGGGGGAGGGGAAAGGGGAGGTGAAGTTTTGAGGAAACCAACTTTAAAGAGGCAGGAAGGTCCCCAAAGAGCTTTAGGGCTCCTGGGATTGATAGAAAAGGTGCTAGTGCAGCTTGGATGCAAAGTGGAGTTGATCAGAAGGAATTTCCCATATTTCCTAGGGCTTTCGATATCCTGGGGATCCCCATACAGAACTACCGGGTCCTGGGGAATCCCAGAGATCACACAGACCCAGAAGGCAACTAGAGGGAAGTGAGAGGTTGGGCTTCAACTGACAGCCTGAGTCGCCCAGGCCTTGTGGACTTCCAGCTTCTTTCCCTGACCATCCAAAGCCATGTCTCTGCCCAGACAGCTTCGAGAAGAGAGGTGAGTGGACAAGCACCTCTAGTATAGCCTCTGACCTTGTCCTTTGAACAGGAGTCTCCCTCAAGGCCCTGAAGGTCTTTTGTAGTAAGCTTCTTCTCACTCAGGTGGGGGAACTGATGGCAAAAGTAGGAAAGAACAGGTTGAGTCAGAGCCCAACTGATGAATGAGGGATTCTAGTTAGTTTTCTTTAAAGATAGAAACTACCTCCTGATACACTGATCACAGAGTTAGAAGTAGAGATTGACTTATCTGAACCTTTTATTTGAGGAAACTGAGGCTTAAAGCAGGAAGTGACCTGTCCATGGTCATGAAACCTGTAACAGGCAGACTCAGGCCTGCAATGTCAAAGGCTGGTCACTTACTGAGTCAGACTCTCAGATCTAAGGGATGGTTTAACCATACCTTTATGGTTCACTTTCCTCCCAAAAGCTCTGTGAGGTGGTGGCAATGGATAGTAAAATAGAGATGATAATATTGGTCCGTGGTATTGGTTGCAGAACATTAAACACAGTAATTGTCTCAGGAGTCTTTGCTGTCTAAATGTCGTTGAACAAGGTGAGGAGGCAATAACAAGAAAAAATCAGCCAGGGCAGCTAGGTGGCACTACAGTGGATAGAACATTGGTTCTGGAGTCAGGAGGAACTAAATTCAAATCTCACCTCAGATACTTCGCACTTACTAGCTGTGTGACCTTGGGCAAGTCAATTTAACCCTGTCTGCTCACCCCCTTCACCAGACAAAAAGAAAAGAAAAGAAAAAAATTAGCTATTTGTTTCACAGGCACAATAGAAGGCAGACCATTAAATGAATCAGAACAATAACAGGATTGAAACTTTTTCTATGACTATTTCTACCTGAAATCCATTGGGAAACTTTGGGAATTACTGATATTTAATAATAATTGAGATTTACACTTTAAGGTTTGCAAAATGTTATTTAAATGAATGTATTTATATTTTGAAGCAAAACAATGAAAAGATCATTTTCATATAGTTGGGAGAACTCGAAAAAGGTATTTTATATGAAAGTGACTCTCCATTTCATAAAGCTTGCTTTTTTAAAGTTCTAAATTCTACATGTTACTTTTGAAAATGTCCTGGTAGCTGTTCTTTCTGAATTTATCTTTTATTCTCTTAAAAAAAAATCTTACAATGACCCTTTTTTCCCCTGTCAGAACTTTCCCTCCTAATTAAAAGCTCAAAGAAAGAAAGGAGGGGCAGCTAAGTGGTGCAGTGGATAGAGCACCAGTCCTGAAGTCAGGAGGACCTGAGTTCAAATCTGACCTCAGACACTTAACACTTCCTAGCTGTGTGACCCTGGGCAAGTCACTTAACCCCAATTGCCTCAGCAAAAAAAATGAAAGAAAGAAAGAAAGGAAAAAAATGAAATGAAAAGAAATAAAGGAAAAACCTGCTTGTAATAAATAAACATAATAAAGTAAGATGAATCCAACAGTGGCCATGTCCAAAAATGTGACCCTGTGCCTTGTGTCCATCCCCACTCTATTAAGTGGGTAATATTTTTTTGTAATAAGCCTTCTAGAGAAATGTTTGCTCATTGATTTCATCACACTTTTTTCTCATCCCATCTACCCTCAAAATGAAAATTCTCTCTCCCCAGAACCTCTATATTTTCTCAATAATTTTCAAAGACATTGTAATTCTGAAGAGATACCTGTTTCTCTTCCCCTGATTAGAATGTTAGCACTAATTATAATAGCTTTTTCTAATTTGCTCAGATACATCTATCTTTCTAGATTCCTTTAGACTCATATTTGGATTTCACCTCATCAGCTCTCATCTTTATATCAAACTTTTTTCAAATTCTTCTAGTCCCTTAGATCTTAAATTTCCAATAAACTCAGAGGATTTTATTCATCTTTGCAAGATATTATTCTTTGTTGTAATCCTAAATCTTTTGTCATTTAGAATACTGTATTCCAAGATCCCCTCTGATTTTTGCAGACGCTGCCATGTTTTGTGTGTTCCTGACTGTAGTTCCTTGGTACTTGAACTACTTTCCTTTCTCCTCCATGGATGCTTGAAATATTTTTTCTTTGAAATGGGAACTCTGGATTTTGGCTCTCACATTCCTGGAAGTTTTTCTTCTGGGGCTCTTTTCAGGAGGATATTCTTTCTCTTTCCTTTTCTCTGAGGTGAAATCAGTTACTCTAGTTTCTTCTGGATTCCTTCGTGATGGTCTGATCTAGTCTGAACCTCAAGATTTTGCTGAAGTGAGTATGGGAAAGCTGTCTTCCATTCAGCTGGTTACCTTGTCTGAAAGTCTTCAAAGCACTTTGGATGCATTATTTCATTTGAAAATCATATCCATATTGTGAAGATGGGACTTTGTCCCCCCATTTTACAGATGAGAAAACTGGGTTGATATTCAGAATCAGAGAACCTCCCCATTCTACACTTGGAGCAAATCATTTCTCCTCTCTGGGCCTTAGTTTCCTTACCTGAAAAAAAGACTATATGACTCTGCAGTGTCTTTCAGTACTAAATCTGTGGTTTAGGATTTATACAGCAAGGGTGATATGACCATCTGTTCTGTCTGTCCTTTGAGAACACATACAAACTTATGTCTATTAAGCACACATTCCCAAAGCTGTGGAAGCTCTTTTGGGTGGGTGACTGCTTCCATGGGGCTTACAGTCTACTTGAAGGAGAGCAAACAAGACATTCACACCTGGAATGAAATGATTGCTGAGCTGCTCAATAGTGGCTACAAGTACTAGGAGAAGATTGGAGGAGGGGAAATTTCCTGGGAGCTGGAGGAGTTGGCTCCCTGGAGGAAATAGACGATTCATTGGTCTTTGAGAACATCCCTCCAAAGCTCCTCTTCCCTCCTGATTTGTCTGATGTGGAAAGAGCTCTAGATAATGAGCACATCAGGGTCCATGACTTATTGCCTGTGTGATTTTGGGCAAGTCATTGTAACTCTCTGATCTTCCACTTTTTCATCAGCTCTATAAGAAAGTGACCTCAAGGGACCCTTCATTGTCACAAACCTAGGAGTCTGGTCTTCTCATTGGACAAGAAAACCATATCTGAGTAAATGAATGCATGGATTTATTAAGTGCTTCCTATGTTTTGAGTACTCTGCTAAGAACTGGATAGGCAAATAAAAAGCAGGGCAGTTCTTGACCTGGAAGAGCTTACATTCTACTAAGAAGAGACCTTTGTCTCTTCTCATAAAGGGAAGTGGTGGCTAAGGAGGGATATTGTGATGAGGAAAGTTACAGAGATGCTGAATGGGGCCATGGGAGCATAGATTCTCATGCACACTTGCACACAGGCTTTGGGAAACAAAGTTCATTTGGTCAAAGGAATACAACATATAGTTTTTCAAAGAAGACGTGAACCTTTGTTTTCTACTGGGTGACATGGGAGTTGTCCAGGTCAGGGAACCACTTTGTTCTTGTGGGAAGATAGAGCTGTCTCCCAAATGTTGTAATATTCTGGGAAAAGAGCTGCTTCCTGTGGTCAGGAGAGATACAGCTCTGGGATGGAGTTCTGATGCTGATCTGCTTGGTGATCTCAGGTGGATGGCTCAACCACTCTGACTCTCATACAATCAGAGACTAGAAGGCAGCTCAGGGGCCACCCAGCATGCCCTGGTCACTCCATCTCCATGATTGGTTTTCTTTTTCTTTTTTTTTTTAATTGAAGCTTTTTATTTGTATAACATATGTATGGGTAATTCCCCAACATTGATCTTTACAAAGCTTTCCATGACAAATTTTACCCCCAGTCCCCTCCCCTCCCCTAGATGGCAGGAAGTCCACTACATGCTAATAATGTTGAAATGCTTGAGAAGTTATGCAAGAAAAATCCTATCTACAAGAAAAAAAAAAGAATCAGAGAAAGGCAGCACAATGCAAACAAATGTCAGTAGAGATCATGAAAATGTTACGTTGTGGTCCATATTTCATTTCCCTCTCTCTGGGTGTATATGGTTTTCTTCAGTGAACAATTGGAACTGGTTTGAGACAATTCTTTGTTGCAGAGAGCCATGTCCATCAGAATTGATCATCATGTAATACTGTTGTTGCTGTGTATGATGATCTCCTGGTTCTGCTCGTTTCACTCAGCATCAGTTCATGCAAGTCTCTCCAGGCCTCTCTGAAATCGTCCTGCTGGTCGTTTCTTACAGAGCAATAATATTCCATAACATCATGATTGGTTTTCTTAATGAAGAGAAGCAGTGGGATGATAGAAAGCTGGTTTTGGACTGAGGAAGACCAACCTCTGACACATACTTTCAATGTGTGCTTGGGCAAGCCACTTAACCTTTGAGTTTCCTTAAATATTAAATGAAGAGATGAGATCTGATTGGCTCCACCATCTTTTCCAAGCCTAGATCTCTGTTCCTAGGACTCTGGGCAAATCATGGGACTTCTCAGAGTTCTAGGCAACTCTTAGGACCAAAAATGGCATAGTAGGAGCTGACCTGCCTTGGTAGAGGGGTTGTCCTAGATGGGAGAGGCCCACTTCCATCACCCCTACCCTCACTAATGAAAGCAGAGATTTGGACCAAAGAATTTTCCTCTTCTTCCTGACCCTTCCTTTTCCTCTTTTTCTGTCCTCTTTCTCCTCCTTCTCCTTCTTTTCCTCCCCCTCCTCCAATTTCTTCTCTTTCTCCTCTTCTTTCTCTTCTTTTTCTTCCTTTTCTTCTTCCTCTTCTTCTTGCTTCTTTTTCTCCTCCTCCTTTTCTTCCTCCTCATCCTCCTCTTCTTCCTCCTCCTCTTCTACCTCCTCTTCCTTTTTCCTTCTCTTCCTCCTCCTTTTCTTCTTCCTCCTTCTCTAAGTTTTCCTTCTCCTCTTCCTTTTCCTTCTCTCCCTTCTCCTTCTCCTCTTCCTCTTCCCCCTCCTCCTTCTCTACCTCTTCCTTCTTTTCCCTCCCTTTCCTCCTCTTCTTTCTCTTCTTCTTCTTTCTTTTCTTTCTTCTTCTCTTCTTCCTTCTCATCCTCCTCTTCTTCCTTTTCTTCTTCCTCCTTTCTTCTCTTTTTCATCCTCCTTCTCTTTTTCCTCCTCCTTCCCTCCCTCTCCCTCTTCCTTCTTCTCTTCTTCTTCTTTTCCTTCTCCTTTCACATTTTTTCAGAGTACTTTCTTCATGATCACCTTGATGTTTAAGGGCCTCTGCACATCACCTCCTTCCTACATCTACGCTTTTTCTCATCACTGTCATTCACACATTTCCCCTCCCAGCCTGACTTGTTGCTCCCCTAGACTTGGCATTCCATTTCCCTCTTCCATACCTTTGTCAGATCATACCCTACTCCTAGGGTGCCCTTCCTTCTTTCCTCCACTTCTTAGTTCCAGTGGTTCCTTTGAGTTCAGGTGAATTTTTCTCCATTCTGATTTCTTTGGTCCCCAGTTGTTACTGTTCAGTCTCTCCTCAGACAGTCCTAGAACATTTTGTCAGATACTTACTGCCCCCCTCCTTTCATTGAATATTTTATATTGAACTTCTCTGTGTGTAAATGTTAGAGCTCCTCAGTAGAATGTAAGATTTTAATGAATAGGACTGGCTTTGTTTTTGTCTCCTTATCCCCGGTGCTTTGCATATGTTAGGTCTGTGCTAAAGACTGTGGAACAGAAGTATATCTATTATATAGAATGGAAACTGAGGTACATTGTCTCCATCAGGGTTGCAAAGTCAGTATGTGTCAAAGCTGGATCTAACCCAGGTCCTCTCCTTCCTCCAAGCAAACAACTCTTTGTACTTAGGAGATTGTTGTTGCTTGTCCTTTGTTTTCTAGGAGGACCATGGCATCAGGAAGGGGATGCCATGACATGCAAATAAATTGGATTTAAATGAGGGAGAGCTTTACAAAATCACCTGCCTCACTTTCCCCTTCAGAGCCATCTGAGTCCAAGGGCCAGATATAGATCAGAAGATGGTCCTGAATGCAATGGGAGATCTTGGTCTTTAAGCTAAAAGGTCTCAGTTTGATTGTAAGACACAGCGTTCCAGGGAATCCCTCTTTATCCAAAAGTGCAGTGGTTTGAAATTTCATTCCCATGCAATGAACATTGATCTTTATAATGACAATGCTCATGCTGTGCAATATTCTGAAAAGCTCCTAAATCAGAAAGAAAAATTCAATTAAATTCAATGGAATTTAGTATTAAAGAATTATTATTAATGCAATTGAATTTTTAACCAGAATATTCAATTAACCCCAATATGACCTTTCTGGACTTTGGTTTCTATAATCAGAGGAAGCTGGATTATATGCTCTCTAACATCTCTTCCATTTCTGACATTTCATTTTCTAAGCTGCCTTCCAGCTCTGACTGTCCCTGTTCAAAGTCTTCTCCCAGCCCTGACATTCCATATTCTAAATTCTCTTCTGGGTTTGACAGTTCATCTTCTACGTCCCCTCTCAGCCTTGACATTCCCTGTTCTAAGTCCCTTCTCAGTCCTGACTTTCCATGTTCTAAGTTCTCTTCCAGCTCTGACATTCCCTTTGCTAAGCCCCTTCCCAGTTCTGACATTCTCTGTTTGAAATCCCTTTTCACTTCCAACATTCCCTGTTCTAAATCTCTTCCCAGCTCTGATATTCTTTCTTTTAAGCCCCTTTTCAGCTTTGACATTTCCTGTTCTAAGCTCTCTCCCAGCTCTGACATCCCCTGTTCTAAGCTCCTTCCCAGCTCTGGCATCCTCTGTTCTAAGCTCCCTCCCAACCCTGATATCCCCTGTTCTAAGCTCCCTCCCAGCTCGGGTATTCCCTGTTCTAAGCCTCTTCTCAACTCTGATATTCCCTGTTCTAACATTATCTGTTAGAAAAGCTCCCCCAGTTCTAATAGTTCATAGTTCTAATAAAATATAGATTCAGATGAGCATCATTCCCTTGACGGCTTCTGGCTCCTAATATAGCCAACTGTGCACCTATATTATCTGCCTGTTGTTGCCTTTATCCTTGTATCTACCAAAACATCTACACACACTAGAAAATGCTTCCTAAATGGATGTGGATCTCTGTATGTTTATGATCTCTCCCCCCCCCAGTCAGGGTCCTCTGAGGATTCCTGTTGTGATGACTTGATGACCTTTTCTTTCTTTCTTTTTTTTAATGAAATCTTTTTATTTTCAAAACATATGCTTGGATAATTTTTCAACATTAACCCTTGCAAAACCTTGTGTCCAATTTCTCCCCCCAACCTCCTCCCCAGATGGCAAGTAATCCAATATATGTTAAACATGGTAAAAATATATGTAAATCCAATATAGGTGTAGTATTTATGCAGTTATTTTGCTGCACAAGAAAAATCAGATCAAGCAGGAAAAAATGAGAAAAAAAATAAAATGCAATAGCAACAAAAGGAGTGAAAATGATCCAGACTCAGTTCCCATAATCCTCTCTCTGGGTGCAGATGGCTCTCTCCATCACATCTATTGGAACTGGCCTGAAACATCTCGTTGTTGAAAAGAGCCATGTTGATGACCTTTCCGTTGATGACCTTTCCTTTTTGCTTTTTCAGTGACTTTGACCAGCTTCCAGATGATGTGCCTATATCAGCCAACATCGCTGACATTGAAGAGAAGAGGGGCTTCACCAGCCACTTTGTAAGAGAGACCCTTGAACTCCTGACCCAGAGCATCTAGCCTGCTCTGGGCAGGGCAGGGGATGGGGAATGGGAACTAGCTCCTGAGTCATCTGTGCTTTCAGAGCCTCTTTCAGGCCTGTAAGGAAGCATGGAATATCCTTCTATTTGCCAGTGACCCCAATTCAAACCCAATTTATCCTTCCAGTATCCTCTCCTTTCCCAGATCTTCTGCATGAAGTAAGTTCATCAGATGCTCATCAAAGAAAGCTAAGATATTGATGACTGATAATGGCTTCATGTTTTCCTCTCCTTAGAAACCATAGATTTAGAGAAGCTAAGAGTAGGGACTGGCTCATCTATCCTTATTTGGCAGAAGAGGAAATTGAATCTCAGAGAAGAGCAGTCATTTTTTTCTAAGGTCACACAGCAAATGGCACAGAGAGAATTTGAATCCATGTCCCCTGACTCTAAATCCAGCACTCCACATTGCCATGACTGACAGATCCACATGTTAGAAGGCATCTTCTATGCTCTAAGCCATAAATAGCTCAGACTTACAGGGTCCAAATTACTAGAAGTAATTTGTAACTTCTATTTATCCTAGTTATCTAGTAATCCTTCAGTAACAGGATTATGGGAAAAGATATGTTAATTAACCAATTAGCAAGCTCTCTGATTGGCACTGGGCATACAAAAATAGTAGGTACTTTCAGTCTAACAAAGGAACAAGTACAAGTATATTCAGAATAAATATATAAATATAAGATGATTTGGTCGGGGAAAACCTTTATGGTTGGGGGAGGCAAGTAGGAAGTTTAATGTAAAAGGTGGAACTTGAGCAGAGGAAACCAGAGGTTCCAAAACATGAAGTTGAGGAGGAAGGACCTTCCAGGCATGGGGGAGGGAAGCCTGTGCAAAGGTATGGTGGTGGGAAATTCAGTATTCTGTATAATGAACACAATTAAGGGCAATTTGGTCCAGGGACTTACACCCCACTCCCATAGAATCACAGAATACGACCGTCCAAGTGAGAGCCTGAGACAGGAGAAAGAAGAATGAATTTGGAATCTGCTTCACTTCCTGCGTGACCTTGGGCAAAGAGCTTACCCTCTCTGGGCCTCCGTTTTTTTAAATCATAAAATGAAGAGGTTGGCCCAGATTCCTTCGAGTTCTTTCTCCTTTAGCCCTCAGACCCTCTTTAAGCTTCCTCTGCTCTCTCTTCTATGGCTGTCTCTCCTGTGACCTCTGACATAACCTCTGAACCTTTGTCTTTCCTTAGGTGTTTGTCATTGAGGTGAAGACCAAAGGGGGAGCCAAGTACCTCATTTACCGCCGTTATCGTCAATTCTATGCCCTACATATCCAGCTGGAGGAGAGGTTTGGGCCTGAGAGCAAGACTGCTCCCTTTGCCTGCACCCTCCCTACACTGCCAGGTAAGCCTTTGCCAGCATCCTCCTGACAATGACTGATAGGCTCCACCCCTTTTGCTTTCACCCTCCCTACACTGACAGGTAGGCTCCTCCCCCTTTGCACTCTCCCTACACTGCCAGGTAAGCCTTTGCCAGCATCCTCCTGACAATGACTGATAGGCTCCACCCCTTTTGCTTCCTCCCTCCCTCCACCGCCAGGTAGGCTCCTCCCCCTTTGATTATACTCTGTCTACGCAGATAAGCATTGACTGCTTTAGTTCTACCTTAGATTGGTGACTTCATCCCTTCTCCTTCCTCCCAGCTGTCCTTTCAGGTAGTGTAGGGGGTATAAGGATAGGGAGGGGACCCTCCCAGGAATGATTCTGGGATTCCCTCGAGCTGGGGACCCTTATTCTTCAGTCCCACCAGAGGCATCCTGTTGTATAAACTGCAAAGGATGCTGGACCGGAATCCTGGGGACCTGGATTCTAGTTCTATTCTATCTAGGGCATTAGACGAGCTTTGTTTGTGTTTTGAGGGCAGAAGCCGCCTGGAAGAAGGTTGTAGAGATGGAGGATGTTAAGGTTCAGCAAAGAAACACTCCTTCAAGATTAGACCTTTACTTGGGTGGTTTTAAGAGGTAGTGAGATCCCCAGCGCTGAAGGTCTGCAAGTAAGAGCTTGAATGACTGCTTTCTGGGGATGCTGCCTTATTGTAGAATGGACTGCCTTGGGAATAATGAGTTCCCCCGTATTGGAGGTCTTCGGGAGAGGTCGGTGCCCACTTCTTGAGCACTCCTCAACCTCTGCCGCC
>JAJPUD010000457.1:519849-602449 GCA_023553655.1 Myrmecobius fasciatus | reverse complement strand
CTTCTTCTTCTTCTTCTTCTTCTTCTTCTTCTTCTTCTTCTTCTTCTCCTCTTCCTCCTCCTCCTCCTCCTCCTCTTCCTCCTCTTCCTTCTCCTCCTCCTTCTCCTCCTTCTTCTTCTTTTTGCTGAGACAAGTGGGGTTAAGTGACTTGCTCAGGGTCACACAACCAGGAAGTGTTAAATGTCTGAGGTCATATTTGAACTCAGGTGCTCTATCCACTGCTTCACCTAGCTGCTCCTGCCCTGCCCTCCCTTCTAAATCTGAGATTCGGGAATTCTGTATTTTTGTGCTAAAATTACTCTGCAGCCCTGGACAAATCAGTGTTGTTTGGACCTATTTCCCCAGCTGTAAAATGAGTAGGTTAGAGTCAGATTATATTTCCTGTGTCTATGAATCTTAGACTATTTTTTTTTAAAAAAAATGCTCTTGAGAGGCAGCTAGATTGTGCAGTGGATAGAGTGCTGGCCCTGAAGTCAGGAGGACTTGAGTTCAAATCCAGCCTCAGACACTTAATACTTCCTAGCTGTGTGACTCTGGGCAAGTCACTTAACTCCAATTGCCTCAACAAAAAATAAACAAATAAAATAATAAAATTAAAATTAAAATGCTGTTGAATCTGTTTTTAAATACGTTTAATAGTTTCAGTCCCTCCATCCACACAAAACAAGAGCTCTTCTGTAACACAGAAATGTGATTAAAATAAATCCACATGTTGGCCCTGCCCAATGATGTGTGCCTAGTTCCTCACCTGTAGTCCACCATCTTTAAACTAAGACGTAGACCTGGCAGTCTCCTAGAGTGGCCACTGGTTACTACTGATTGATGAGAGTTCTGAAGTCTTTTCACCTTATCCTGGTTAATCTTTCATTTGTGATCATTTTTCGGTGATGACATTTTTACCTGTCCCTAGGTATTTAAGTATATAAAATAGGTATACAAATCAAACATTTACTGATAGCAAATCACAATTTCACAACAGCTATATTCAGTTACACAACCCCCAAAGGGGGGGGCAATCTAGGATAATTTCTAATGTGCCAATCATTGCTCCCTACAGCTAAGATTTACGTTGGTGTGAAGCAGGAAATCGCGGAAAGCCGAATCCCAGCCCTCAACTACTATATGAAGGTACTTCTGAGCTCTGAGCAGCAGGCAAAAATTGGGTCCTTCCCCGGAGCCACTAACCTCTCCTCTTGGCACAGGGATGAAGAAGTGTCCATTTTAAATCTTAGCACCCTGTCTGTCCAATCCAAGCTCAGTGAATGCTCCAGAACCTGTCTGTAGCCCCTTTGGGTGATTCTCAAGCAATGGGGATGGAGAGCATAAAATCTTGCTTTTTTGTATCAGGGATGTTCATCTGCAGTCATTTGAGGGAGTAGTAGAGGGAATGCTTCTCTCTCTCTCTCTCTCTCTTTCTCTCTGTTTCTGTGTCTCCCCCATCTCTCTGTCTCTGTCTCTTTCTCTGTGTCTGTCTCTCCTCTCTGTTTCTCTGTGTTTGTCTTTCTAGCCCCCCCCTCTGTTTCTGTGTCTCCCCCATCTCTCTCTCTCTCTCTCTCTCTCTCTCTGTCTGTCTCTGTTTCTCTCTGTGTGTCTCTGCCTTTCTGTTTGTCTGTCTATTTCTTTCTCTTTTTCCCATTTCAATAAATATTTATGAACTACTTATTCAGTGTCAGGCACTGTGCCAAGGGCTGAGGATACAAAAAGAGGCAAAAGCCATTCTCTGTCCTCAAGGAGCTTACACAACAGGAAACACAATATATAAACAAATATATGCAAAGCAAGCTGCATAATGAATAAACAGAAAAGAATTAACAGAGGGAAGACACTGTAACTAAGGTAGATTAGGGAAGAATGCTTTCTCTTCTGATGCCTGCTTTGAGGTTGCTGAGTGTCTAAGAGGATAGAACATGAATGAGAAAGAGCTGAGTTCAAATCCAGTCTTAGACTCTCACTAGCTGTGGGACTCTAGGCAAATGATTTAATCTGTTTGCCTCAGTTTCATACTCTGTAAAATGGGGATAATAATAGCACCTATCTCCCAGGTTGCTGACAAATGAGATTGTAAAGCATTTAGCACAATGCTTGGTACTTTTATTATTATTATATTATTATTTTTATTATTTGTGACTGAAAAAGTTACTAACTTCTGCCTCAATTTCTTCAATTGTAAAGTGAGAATAATAATAGTATTAATTTCCCAGAACTGTTGTGAGATAATATCTGTAAAGCACTTGGCACAGTTCCTGGCATATATTACGTGTTTAATAAATGCTTCCTTCCTTCCTTTCTTACCTAAGTGATTTTAGACAAGTCATTTGATGCCTCTGAGACTAGTTTATAAAATGAGAGAATTGGACTATATACCCTCTAGATCCCTTCCTAATTCAGAATCTTTAATCCTAAATCTTTTCCTCTTTCTGGGTCTGTTTCCCTTTTCTTTTGTGAAATGAGGAGTCTGGACAAGTTCTCCCCTATGCCAGAGTCAGCATTATTCCCCCTGCATAGTACTCAGGAAGTGATCATGAGAAAAAGATAGGGCGATGTGATGAAAAGAGCTGTGTGATCTTCAGTAAATTGCTTAATCTCTCTGAATCCCATTTACCTCATGTACAAAACAGAGATGATATTTCCTATTTGCTTGGACTACCTACTTGCCTCAATTCAACAAGCTGTTCAAGATCTTGTACTAGGATCTGGAGATTAAAAAGCTCTGAATCCATAGGTCTTTGCCCTCAAGTTGATGTTTTATGGGGGGAATATAGGTCATGGATAATTAATCTGGGAGGAAGGGCTAGCAACTCGTAGGATCAGCAGAGGCTGCCTGTAGGAGGTGGCACCTGGCTGGAGCCTTGAGTGAGACTGAGGATTCTAATGAAAGGAAGGAAAAAAAGAGATTGCATGGCAACCATGGGGGAACAGCCTGAGCAGTAGCCTGGAGGTAGGAGATGCTAAGTTTATGAAAGTGCACACAAAAGCCAGGCGTACTAGCATGCATAGAATATATGAAGGGGACTCATATAAAATGATTCTGGAAGGACAGACTGGTGCCAGATTGGAGGGGCTTTAAATAACTACATTCAAAAGGGCATTGTAAAGTTTACAAAGTATTTTGCTTGTTGGCAACTATCCTACAAAGTCATTACTATTATTAGCTCTTTTACAGTTGAGGAAACTGAGGCAGATAGTGGTTGAGTAACTTTCTCAGGGTTATAAAGCTAGTAGTCAGAATCTGAATGCAGATCTTAACTCCAAATTCAAAACTAGTAAATGACAAGCAGAGGATGTTCATGTTTAATCCTAAAATCCATAGAGAGCCCCTTAAGGTTCTTGAAAAGGAGAGTGACTTACACTTTAGGAAAGTCACTTTGACAACTGTGTGGAAGTTGAATTGGAGCGTGGAAATCAATGAGGAAGCTATTGCAATAGTCCAGGCTAGAAGTGATGAGAGCCTGAGCTGGAACGGTGACCATGTAAAGGAAGAGAAGGGGACAGATAGCAGAGATATTGTGATTCTAGAGCTAGGCAGCTAGCTGGCAGAATAGTTTTAAAGGCAGATAGACCCGAGTTCATATTTTGCCTCAGATACCCAGTTGTGTGACCCTGGATCCTTAGCATAATCTCTATTAGCCTCAGTTTCCTTATCTGTAAAATGGGGAGAGAGTAGCTCAATTCTCGCCAGGTTGTGGAGAGGATGAACTGAAATGTCATGTCACATACCCTGCCAACTGCAGAGTGCTCAGCTCTCATTAGATAGTAAATGCTAGTTCTTATAATTATCATTATTAGGACTGACAACCCTTGGCAGCTAATAAGGTGCGTCAGGGTGAGGAAAAGGGCAGAGTTAGAGATGACTTGAGGTGATCTACCTGGGAGCCTTGAAGAACAGCTATAGAATTAACAAAGTTTGGAAGAAGAGAAGGTTTAAAGGGGAAGTTTTCTTCTCAGTGACCTCAGGAGAAATACACACAATATGTATTTTTTTTCTTTTCATTAAATTTCATTTAAAAATACAATTGACATTATATCACTTAATTTTTCTTTCAGTCCAAATCTGAAGGACTTGTTCGTATAAGACCATAAATGAGAAATGGAGGGCAGCTAGTTGGTGCAGTGGATAGAGCACCAGCCCTGAAGTTCAGGGTGAGTTCAAATCTGGCCTCAGACACTTAACATTTCCTAGCTGTGTGACCCTGGGCAAGTCACTTAACCCTAATTGCCTCAGCAAAAGAGAGAGAGAGAGAGAGAGAGAGAGAGAGAGGAGAGATAAATGAGAAATGGTTGGGAATCAGTTGGAAATCAGATATTGAGGGATGTGGAGGTAGAGAAAGAGAATTTGGGGGTCCTATCCTGGAGTGTTTGCCAACTAGGGAGGCAAAAATGACACTAGGAAAGGGGATAAATGGACAGCTTTTTTTTTTTTTTTGCTTTTTGCTTTTTGTTGAGGCAATTGAGGTTAAGTGACTTGCCCAGGGTCACACAGCTAGGGAATGTCAAGTGTCTGTGACCAAATTTGAACTAGGTTTTCCTGACTTCAGGGTTGGTGCTCTATCCACTATAGCGCCACCTAGTTGCCTCTAAATGGACAGCTTTGGAGAAGACCTGAAAATGGCCAGAGAAGTAAGAAAGGCAGACTTTGGGGACTTACTGAACTCTTAACAATGATTTCATGAAGATGGCAGAGCTGTATTAGGAGTTTTGACAATGAAAGCAAATGTAATTGAGGGTGGGGGGTGTCAGACCACTCTGCAATGAGGAATCAGAATAGAACTTCATATTTAAATTTAAAAGGGACCTCAGAGGCTTCTGATCCATCCATCTCTCTGGATTTATAGATGAGGAAAATGAGAGCCATGAAAGTAAAGTGATTTTTCTAAATCTTTCAGGTATTAAATGTCAGAAACATAAATCTTACTGGCACCACCATCAATGTTATTTCCACAGTACCATGTTTTTATCTGTATAACAGCCCAGAACTTGAGTGTATATGTTTTCTCAGTCCCACTCCAGCTAAATTCAGAGACACTCATCATGAGATTGGCCACGGATTGAGGTTGAAGGGGTGAACATTTTAACCACAATAGCTCTCAGAGGCCAGCCACTGGTTAAGTGTTAGGCAAACTGTGATCAGAGCCACCCGAGGAGAGAGATTTTTACCCCCCAAATCACAGATCCTAGAAAAATTAAGTAAAAATTCCTTTTAATAAACCCATCATCATTTCCTCTTATTCGTCCACCTAGATGTGATTTTCTGGTTTCATGTTCCGGGGTCATGCTGATTAGCACAGTTTGAAGCCTGTGGAAATAATGAAAAAGAAAGAAACCACTAAGAGATCCAAAGAGACTCTGCTATAAACCTGAAGGAGGAAGCCCCAGTCCTCACCTCTCATTGCCATAATGAGAAGGTTTTCTGATGATTCCCTCAAAGACCATTCTCCTCCATCAAGAGGGGCTGATGGGAACAGTCCTTCTTCTATCACCTTCAGTTTTCTACCCTAGTAATGGTGGAAATGGCAGCCTTGTATTTCTGACTCCATACAATTAGTGCCAGAAATAACCACCTGCCTGCCTAGAGTTTGATCATTTGTCTGTTTCCAGCCACCTCCCAAATATTGGTTGAGTGTCTGTGACCCACTAGTCCCTGCTCCAGCTCCTATTTCAGGTCCAAAAATGAACAGAGGATGGGGGTGGCTCACTCATAGAGACATTAACATCATGGAATGGCAGGGGAGCCAGAGAATCTGAGGTTGAATCCTTGAAATCATGTCACACCTCTGGTCCTCAGTTTTCCCATCTGTAAAATGGGAGAGCCATACTGACTGACCTTATGGGCCCTTTCTTGTTCTAGACCTATGATCCTATATAAGAGGGAAGGAATTTTGGCTAAAGCCTCATAATTAGTCAATCACAATCTGTCATCTAGCATTTATTAAGCACCTACTGTGTGCTGGCATTGTATTAAGTGCTGGAGATACAAAGAAAGGCTCTTAAGAAGCTCACAGTATAGTGGGAAAAACATGCCAACGACTATGTGCAAACAAGATGTAGACAGGATAAGTGGGAGATAATCAGGAGTAGAAAGGCATCAAAATAGCAGTCTGCTGGGATGAAAACCCAGAAAAATCTATTTGTCTGTCTGTCTGTCTCTCTTCCCTTTCTTCTTTCCTCCTCCTTCTCCTCCTCTTCTTCCTCCTTCTCCCCCCTCCTTCCCTCTCTCTCTCTCTTTTTGTCCCCCACTCTCTCTTCCTCTCTCTCTCTCCTCTCATCTCTCTGTTCTCTTCCTTCTCTCAAAAGGTTTAAAGCTAGAAAGAACCTTAGAGGTTTTCTAGACCAGATCTCTCATTTTTCAGAAGTGGAAACTGAGGAGTAGAGAGACAAAGGGGCTTTCCATCATTTAGCTTCATAGTTAGAATTTGAATTCAGATCCTACAAATCCAAATTGAATGTACTTCTCACTATACTGATCTCTTGCCACTCCGTCTTAGCACCTTAACTCACTGCCATCCCATGATTCCAGCCCTGACCTATGGGTATGGAATTTTGGTTGGATAAACTAGGGATCCAGGAAGGACTGGAGCTGTTCGCTATTCCCCAGTCCCAAAAGAGGGAGAACATGAGCTTCAACAGTGATAGCTTTGCTACTCCAGCAGGGGGCACTGTAACAACAGCAAATACAAAGCAAATCTGCATAAAGCTGTGAAATACTAATTTGTAATTAAAATGCATGAATCCTAATATTATAGCTTAGAGCTTAAGGCACTAAATGTTTAATTTTATATTAGCAGCCTTCTTGCATTTCGAGTTGTATCGTCTATATGAGCTTGGTCCAATCAGTTTCTCGGCATATCACTATGGGATACAGTGGAGAGAATGCTGGGGTAGTTTGCCATTTCCTTCTTCAGCTCATTTTACAAATGAGGAAACTGAGGCAAACAGGGTAAAGTGGCTTATCCAAGGTCACACAACTTGTAAGTATCTCAGGCCAGATTTGAACTCATGAAGATGGGTCCTTCTGATTCTAAACCCAATGCTCCAAGCACAGCACACTCACTAGGCACTAGCTCCCTCTCTATTATTCTCTCCTTTAATTAATTAAGTTAGGCAGAAATCAAGTGACTTATTCAGGATCACACAACTAATAAGCAAGTCTTCCTGACTCTAAGCCTGGAACTCTATCCAATGAGCCATGTAGCAAGGAATGCTTGTGGAAGAGCTCATATGGTAGAGAAACCAGGATGTGTTAGGGGAGAGACTCCCCTCCCTGTAAACCAAAAGCTGAAGTTTGGTTTGTAGACACTTCAGTATCCTAGTGGCCTTTGTCTGCCCCCAATTCCACCGATGTCAGTTCCATTTAGAACTTGGTTCTGTTCAGAACTGGGTACAACACTCTAGATGTAATCTTTAAAAAAAAGTTTTTTTTAATTAATACTTTTTATTTGCAAAACATATGTATCGGTAATTCTTCAACATTAACCCTTACAAAGCTTTCTGTTACAAATTTTTCCCCCCTACTCCCCATCCCTCCCCTAGATGGCAGGATATCCACTACATGTTAATTATGTTAAAATACTTAAGAAATCGAATATATGTATACATATTTCCACACATCATTTTTGTGCAGGAGAAATTGTATCCACAAGAAAGAAAAATCAGATAAAGGAAACACAATGCAAGCAAACCTCAATAGAGAGCATGATAATGATATGTTGTGGTCCACATTACACATCCCTCTCTCTGGGTGTATATGGCTTTCTTCACTGAACAATTGGAACTGGTTTGAAGCATTTCATTGTTGAAGAGAGTCATGTCCATTAGAACTGATCCTCATATAATACTGTTGTTGCCGTGAATAATGATCTCCTGGTTCTGTTTGTTTCACTCAGCATCAGTTCATGCAAGTCTCTCCAGGCCTCTCTGAAATCGTCCTGCTGGTCGTTTCTTACAGAACAATAATATTCCATAACATTCATATACCATAATTTGTTCAGCCATTCTCCAATTGATGGGCATCCATTCAGTTTCCAGTTTCTAGCCACTACAAAAAGAGCTGCCACAATTTTTTTTTGAATTGACAAACATCCTTCCTGTTTCTTATTGGGAAAAACAAAACCCTTGTAATAAATATACATTGTCAAGCAAAATGGATGTTCACATTGGCCTTATCTAAATGGACATGTCTTATTCTATGCCTTGAGTCCATTATCTTTCTGGCAGGAGGCAGGGAGCCTCTGGAATCATGTCTGGTCATTGGATAGCAGAGTTCCTAAGGCTTTGAGAGTTGCTTGTATTTGCAGGGCAGCTGCTATAAAATCCAGATATATTGGTGGCCAGGGATAGCCTTCCAGTACCATCACATCCTTAGCTCTGAACCCTGCACTTCTTAATTCAGAGCAGGATCATTTTGGGAGCAGCTAGGTGGCGCCATGCAGAATAGTGTGCTGGGCCTGGAGTCAGGACCATTCATCTTCCTGAGTTCAAATCCAGCTTCAGACACTTATTAGCTGTGTGGCCCTATGCATGTGCATGTGTACACACACACACACACACACACACACATACACACACACTCGAGGCAGTGTATGGGAGAGACAGAGTATTGGAGTCTCAAATACCTCTTCCATAGAGAAATCATTTAATCTCATAGTACTCTAGGGGTACGCTGGTGAATGTTTAGTAATCAGATCCCTTCCTGCCCCCAAATATACTGTAGGAAACTTTTTAGTTTTAAATTTTTAAGTTTACTATTGTATTAATAACACTTTGTACATTATTTTCTCATGTATAGATTATCAACAAAATAATAAATCAAACCCTGATTTGTGACACTGTTAGTGGATTTAAAAGGAGTAAAATCCCACACTGAAAATTTAATGACCAACTCTCCTGAGCCAAAATGAACTGTTTCTACCATCCTCCTGCACCATTCCCTGTCTAAGGCTAGACATTTCCTAACAGTTGCAAAGCCTCATCAACAGGGGAAAATTTTTTCACTGGAGAACTCCAACAGATCTAATCACCTGGACCATTCCCATCCCCCAAATATAGTCTCTGTAGAAAACTAACCCCTTCATTTTAGAAAAAGAAAAAAGAAAACTAAAGCCAAGAGAGGGGAAAAACCAGAATTCAAATTTAGGTATTTTTGACTCCCAATGAAATGTTTTTTTTCCTATAAATATGATCCCTTCTGTCCCTAATGTAATTTTATTCCTCTTTTCAAAGCAGACCCCCCTCATTTCCTCTAGGGTCTGCCATCCAGTATATCAGCCCCATTCTCCCATACTGAGGGGAAGAAGGATTGGAGTGAGGAAGATAGAGACCTTTCAAGAAGATTGTTTAGGAACTGGTCTCTTAGTCTGCAAGTTGATTTCTCTGTGTTTTCTATGACACCCCCTTTTTCTTTTCCAGAAACTTCTCAGCCTGCCTCCTTGGGTACTGATGGATGAAGACGTTCGCATCTTTTTCTACCAGTCTTCCTATGACTCTGAGCAAATCCCGCAGGCTTTAAGGCGACTCCGGCCTCGGACCCGGAAAATGTAAGTGGCAAACCCTACCTTTGAGCCCCTTATCAGGACTGGGTCTCTGAAGGGGTGAAAGAGACCCTTGGTGCTGGTATTAGAATCATTCTACAGGATTCAGTCTATCTTCAAAAGACTCTTGTTATAGCCTCACTCTCCTGGGGAAGCCCTTGCCCCTGTTGTTGTTCTGCCTTCATTCTCCAAGAGGATCAATGGCATGACAAATTCTGTGGCTGGTACAAGGTGAGATCTGTCCCATTTATACCAGCCCTCTTTTGGAGAGGTCTTGGTCTAGTTTCATGCTATGGGGAGCACACAGTGTGGAAATTTCTCTCTTTGATAATAATAATAATAGTAGCTATGATTAAATAACACTTTAAATATAAATCACTTTATAAATATTTTCTCATTGGATCTTCACAACAATTCTGGGAGATAGGTAATATTATTATTCTATTTTAGAGATGAGGAAGCTGAGAAAGACAAAATAAGTGACTTGTCCAGAGTCACACGATTTATGTCTGAACTGGGATTTGAATTCAGGTCATCTTAACTCTTGGTCAAGAAGACTTTATCCACTGTGGCCCCCAGTTCCTTCATTGATGCAAAGTAGTAATTTATTTCTAATTGTAGTCTCCATGGAAGTGCTGAGAAGTTAAGGGACTTGTCCAGAGTCACACATCCACTATGTGTGGAAGACTTGGGATGGCATCTTTCTGATTTAAAGGCTGGCCATTTTTCTTGTAGTAATTCTAAAGTATTTTGACCTCAGGACTCCTTTATATACTTCAAAGTGATTGAGGACCTCAAAGAGCTTTTGTTGACATGAGTTATATCTATTGCTATTTACTGTTAGGAATTAAAAATGATACAGTTTTAAAACATTTATTGCTTCATATAAAAATAATAAAAAATTTATTACATGTTGCCATAACATTTTAAATTAAAAATAACTATATCTTTTCAAACAAAAAGGTAATAAGCTAAATGGCATTGTTTTGTGTCTTTTTGAAAGTCTCTTTAATATCTAACTTAATAGAAAATGACAGGGTTCTCACATTTGCCTCCAAATTCAATCTAAATTATTCTGGTCAAAGTACATGAAGAAAATCTGTCCTCATACAAATATATGCTTGGTTTTCACTCTTTCTGTTGTTGTCTGCTTGCATTTTGTTTTCTTTCTCAAGTTTTTTTCTTCCTTCTTGATCTGATTTTTCTTGTGCAGCAAGATAACTGTATACATATGTATTCATATATTGGATTTAATATATATTTTTAACATATTTGATATGTATTGGGCTACCTGCCACGTAGGGGAGGGGGTGGGGGAAAGAGGGAAAATTTGGAACAGAAGACTTTGCAAGGGTCTATGTTGAAAAGTTACCCATTCATAAAAAGCTTTAATAAAAATTAAAAAAAAACAAATACATGCTTGGAAGAAAAGGAAATATTTTTCATTCAACAAATGACTTGGTCTTTGTAGTATTATAAAACTAGTATTGATCATGAGGACTTCCTGAAAGGGTCTTTGAACCCCCTAAGGGGTCTGTGGTCCACACTAGACTATGGTAGCCTTTAATTAGTGCCTTAACATGGAGTAGGTAATAGAGGCATTATGAGCAGAGGAAGAGAGCAGGGTCTCACTGCTGACTTCCACTCTAGCCAGGAAACATCTGGAGGAGAGTATTCAGTTCTGGGGAGCAGATTTTAGGAAGTAAACTGACAACCAGCCCCAGATGCGGAAAAACATGACAAAGATTGTAAGAGGAACTGAAAATGCTGCCATCTGAGAGGAGATAGAAGGGAATATTCAGTCTGGAGAAGAGAAAGTTTCAGGGATCCATGAGATGAGTAGCTGGATTATGTGAAGGATGTCCCTTGGAAGAGATATTCAGTTTTTCTATATGGCCCCTGAGAGCCATAGTTTCAGAGGCAGATTCAGGCTTGACTACAGACAAAAAAATAAAATAAATCCTTAACAACCTGTGCTATCCCAAAATGAAGCAGCCTGAGTTGGGGAGCCATAGAAGTATGTGATTTAGAACAGAAGGGGGCCTAGGGAAGGCTCTAGTCCAATTCCCTCATTTTATAGATGAAAAACTGAGGCTGACTGACTTTTATAGCATTAGACAGGAGCAAGTTCTGGATCACTGTATGTCTCCAGGAGGAGAGAGGGTGCCCACATGTTGGAGATTTTGCAAGAATATTGTTGCTGCAATAAGGGCAGGGAATAGAGGTCCCAGGTCAATGTTGCAGCAGAGAAGCCCAGATCTCCAGAAATGACAACTAGTGAGTCTTGTGATCCAGAAGAGTTCTGCAATTGGATTGTGAGGACACTGTTTAGAGTCTGGTCCTGCCACTTACTGCTTATGTGACTTTGAGAAAGTCATTACTCTCTAATTCAGTTTTCTTATCTATAAAATGGAAGGGTTGGAATGGACAATTTCCAAAGTCCCCCTCAGTTCTAAATCTTACTTTTCTATTAATCTGCCTGAAAATCTTAAGCTTCAATCTTCTTCTTTCCTCTCTCCACCCATTACTCCTTATTCTACATTGTGAAAAAAAAGGAATGAGCATTTATTAAGCACCTACTATGTGCCAAGCACTGTTTTACAATTATTTTCTTATTTGATTTTCACAACCATCCTGGGAGGCGGGTGCTATTATTGGCCTTTATTTTACAGATGAGGAAAATGAGGCAGACAAAACTTCCCCAGAGTTACACAGCTAATGAGTATCTGAGATTTAGTAAGTAGCAGGTCTTCCTGACTCTAGACCTAGTGCTGGACACCTTGCATCCAACAAAATAAGTCTAATTTCTTTTTCACAATGACATTTCTTCAAAAATTAAAGATAGCCGGTTATCATGTCTACCCACAGACTTCTCTTCTGCAGGTTAAAAATCTCCTATTTGTTTACCCAGTTCTCATATGACATGATTTCCCATCAATCTTTCAATCAGTAGAGATTTAATAATGCTAGGCAATATGTCAGACACTCAGAATACAAAGACGAAAGTATCTGTCCTCAAAGAACTTACACTCTAGGCAGGGCATTATCTGTACACATATAGGTGCATACATGTATACATAATGTATGCACATAAGCCTATGTCTACATACACATACATGTGTGTGTGCATATATGCTGACCGACACGTATTTGTGAAAACCTCACTATGTCCCTCATTATGCTAAGACAAAAATGAAACAGTGCTTGCTCTCAAGGGGCTTCCATTCTATTGCTGAAGACAATATGTACATTAATAGGTATACAATTAGTGATTTTTTTTGTATGGTGCAGAGGTCCTCTCATAGCACTTTCTCTAGCTGACTTCCCACTCCCCAACATCTTTCCTAAAGTGTGATGCTCAGATTTAAAGTCCTTTTCAGCTCTGAATCCAATCAACCCTACAGATGGAGGTTTTGACATGGTAATAGATAGTTCCATTATATTTGCCTAGAACTGGTCCTGCTCTCAAGTCACAAGGGAGAGACCAGTTATTGATTCTCCAGTTTCTGCTTCCTTTCCAGGTTCCATGCAGGAGAGTCAGTCCAGCTCTGATCTTTTTCAGTCAGGCAATAATCATTTATTAAGCATGGGGTACTGGTTAGGAATCTATAAAAACAATAATCCTAAAAGATAGTCTCTGTTTTCAAGGAGCTCCCATTCAAAAAGCACCAAAGGGAGCATTGTCTTGGGGGAGGAGGAGCTCTATGAGCTTGTCCCTCATATAGAGTTTGTAGAGCCCCTCTTTTCTCTTTGCAGCAAGAACATCTCTCCTCAAGCTCCGGGTTTTGACCGTCTGGGCACTCCATGTGCTGAGGTAGGTGTTCCCTCAGGTCTTCATACTCTAAACATCCACCATGGAGAGCGACTTCTCAGCCACTCAGTCCCTTCAAGGACATTTTTTACTGCTGCCATCTGTGCTCTGGTACTATGCTAGGATCCATGAGTGGGAGTGTGGGTTTGGTAGTGTAGGGGCTTGGGAACTATATATTGGAAAGATGTATAATGCGTGAGAAGAACTGACTGTAGAGTCAAATAAGCTGAGTTTGAAATCTCCCTCTGACACTAGCAGTGTAATAGGGAATGAGTCACTCATTCTCTCAGAGCCTCAGCTGACTCATTTGTAAGACAGAAAACTAACTCAAAGGGTTGTTATTCATTATAAATGACACTTCTATGGCCATTTAAGATGTGCAAAGCACTTTGCCTTCAGTAACTTATCTGATTCTCTCAATTCAGCAAACTGCTTTACTAGAAAATGAGGGGGTTGGACTGCATGGTCTCTAAAGTCCAATGGTCTTTCTAAGCCCGTTTCTTCCTTTGTCAAATGAGGGGGTTGGACCACATGGCCTCTCAGGTCTCTTCCAGCTGTTGAGATATGAGCTTATTGTCAACTGTTTGCTAGGGACTGTTGTAGAGAAGATCAAATGAGATAATATACTTATGTGGTACAGTGACTATAGCAGTAAGTCTGGAGTCAGGAAAACCTGAGTTCAAATCTGGCCTCAGACACTTCATGTGTGACTCTATAACCCCGTTTGCCTCAGTTTATTCATTTATAAAATGAGCTAGAGAAAGAAATGGCAAACCACTTTAGTATCTTTGCCAAGAAAACCACAAACGGGGTCACAGATAGTCAGGCTTGACTGAACAATGAAACATTTTTAAAGTGCTATTGAATTTATTAAGCAAGTGCTTAATAAATGGATTTTTATTCATTCAGATGTCAATTACTAGTGCATGATTCTGGTTGGGCAGACAGCACATAGAATTATAGCACTAGTGCTGAGATCACCTTGTCCAATCTTCTAATTAAACAAATAAGGAAACTGAGGCACAAAGAGATTACATTTCTAGAATAGGTTCACAGTAAGTAGGTGGTCGAAGCAGGATTTGAACTCACTTCTCCATGTTCAGTACACATTCTACTATACCATGATGTCTATTTGTTACAGCAGAGCCATCTAGTTCACCAGCATCACTGCAACCACTTCAGAATTCTAGACTTCAATTGGAGTCTTGGAATTGGAATAGTTCTTATCCTTTAGGACAGGCTTTCTTAGAGAACAGCTGAAATGAGATGATCAAGGGATAAATTCTTACTTATACAGTATTGAATCCAAGTTCAGTAATTAAATCCCTTAAAACACTATTACCTGGAATTAGTTTTTTTTAATCTTACAACATGTATATTTTCCCCAGAAATGCTTTTTTCCCTTCCTCTACTTTCCCAAGGATTATAGAGATTTGGAAATAAATCTTCACATATTAATCCCAGCTCCCTTTATGTTTTCTCAGGCTTTGTTCGACTTTACTGGAAATAGCAAACTGGAGCTGACATTCAAGGCCAAAGACATGATTTTCCTGTTGAGCCGAGTCAACAAGGACTGGCTGGAGGTAAGATGACCTTGTGGTGGCTATTTGAGAATGAGTTGAGGAAAAGAAAGAAAGTAATGAGTGAAGATGGTAAAGTAACCTCAGAATCCATGAAGATACTTCGATACCCTTGAGGAACCTGATTATTGACTGACTGACTGACTGACATTTAACTCCTTGGGAGCAGAGATTGTTCTATCCTTTGTCATAGTTGTAGACAATCAATAAACATTTTTGATTGGCTGATTGATCTTCAAAAATTTGAAAGATCATTACATGGGAAAGAGATTAAATTATTATGAGAGGTCTCAGAAGGAGAACTTTGTTTATATTTTTTATCCATGAATCTGTTCTTTGCTGTTAGTAAAATGTAAACTCCTTGAGAGCAGCAACTATTCCATTTGTCTTTGTATTCTGATTGCCTACCTCAGAGCCTTGTATGTAAGCTTGCTTAAGCAAGATGTGGAGTTTGGGAACACTCTGGTGTAGGCACACACACACACACACACACACACACACAGACCCACATCTGAGATTTAATTAATCAACCAGATAATATTTGTTGAAAAATGCTTAGCATAGTGCCTGATAATAATAGATACTATAAAAATGCTTATTCTCTCTATCCTTCTCCCAATCAATCAATCAATAAGCACTTATTATGCCTACTCTGTGTTAGACACTGTCCTTGGTGCTGGAGAAATAATGACAAGAAACAAAGGAATATCCTTGTTCTTAAGGAGTTTGCTTTCTAATAGAACTGAGAGGGGGATATAACAATGTTAACTACTCCATGAAAAAATTTTAAGTAAGACTTTTCTGAGTCTCTAATATATTTCAAGTAAAAGTATATGATGTAAATGCCTTGTAAATCTTATGATCTTATATAAATGCTAGCTTAAAAAAATTCTGAGGCAGGGGTTCTTGACCTGGGGGTCCTTGAACTTGCCTTGAGGAAGCTAGAAAGTATAGTGGATAGAATGCTGGATATGGAGTTAGGAAACCCTGAATTCAAATCTGGCCAAAGTCATATGGGTAATAAGTCATAGATGAAAGAGACCTCCAAAGTCATCTAGTTTGACCACCTCATTTTGTAGATGAAAAAACTGAGGTCCAGAGAAATGAAATGGTTTGCTCAAAGGAATTACAGGCATTAAGTGGCAAGGATAAAATTTGAAACTGGGCTCAGTGACTCCAAATCTATTCTTCTTTCCACCTTGTCATAATGACTATTCAAAGGGTTGACTTAGGTTGGCAGGAATAAGAGTAAGGGTAAAGCAACCATGCCCATTGTAATAGCATTCTAAAGGTTTTTTTTTTTTTGGCAGAACACTGAGGTAGGGGCATGTTAGCCTTCTTTTTTACAGAAGAGAAGACCAAGCCTCTGAGAGGTCAGATGATTTGATCTTATTAAGTGCCTGAGTCTAAACTTTAACTCAGTTACTTAGACCAGGTCTCCATGTTGCCTCTCAAGGTTCTATGCTCTCTTCATCTTTCCAGGGCACTACTCATGGCACCACAGGGATCTTCCCAGTCTCCTTTGTGAAGATCATCAAGGACCTCCCAGAAGAGGAGGATGGCTTCACAAATTGGCTTCGATGCTACTATTATGAAGACACAGTGAGCACCATCAGGTACTGAGGCTCAGAAGCTGGGGTCTGTGGTCTTTACTTCCTGTGATCTCCCACCTAGCTTTCAGTGGGGTTGGTCTCCTCCCCCTCATTTCACCTGCGCCCTGAGGAAACAGGGCACTGAATTCTTCAAGAAGGGAGATAGAGAGTCTCAGAGATGCATAGAGAAGGAGGTGACCATCACAGGAAGAAGGGTGACCACTGCTCAATAACAATGGATCAGGGAGGGTCTGGAAGTGGTAATGGGGAGGAAGGATCTTGCCAGTAGGAAAGAGCACTGTGCTTTTTTGTTAAGGCAAAAACAATCCCCAACAAACTAGTCATCTTTAAGGAGCTGACACTGTATCTGGGGAAGACACCTAGCTAGAAGCCAAAGGGAGTTAAGGTAATTTGGGGCTAAAACACCAGCAGAGGAGGTAGAATCAGAAAAGCTTCATGTAGAAAGTGGTGTTTGAAGTGAACCTTGAACCCTAACAATCAGGAAGTTTTTTCTGGCGCCAAACTTGAATTTCCCTCTTTGCAATCAAGACAGAAATAACAAATATTGATTATGTAGACATATGATTTTCTTGCTCTGTACCAAGTACTTGAGATACAAATAGAGAAGTGAGACATTCCCTGCCCCCAAAGAGCCCCCCCCCACCGATAGCTAGGGTGATGGCAGCAGGGAATACGACATGTTTGCAGAGTGGTCAATGTGGGATACTAAAAATCTCCCATAGGTATATAGTCTTTTCCATTTGGTTGTTCTATCAGACAATGCCATGGATGACCCTTCCATGGTCTACCTCTCTTGTTTGTCTCTTGTCTGGTCCCTCCATAATCTTGCCTTGGGATATCTACTCAATGTAGTGGAAGCTTCCTCAGTTTCTCCTGATATCAAGAGGATATTAATAGCTGTACAGCTCTCATACAAAATAAATACACATTTATTTGATGGGATAAGCAGAGGAAATCAGGAATGAATGGGCTCTGGAAGTGTCATCAGAATTGAACTTTGAATGATATTTAGGGTTCCAAGAAGCGGAAGGTGAATGAGCATTGGATATAGTTTGTACAGAGTCATGGAGGAGGACAATGAAATGTTGTATAGAGAATAGATTAGTTCTGCCCATTATTCTTTGTTGTGCCACTTGTGTCAAAGAGACCAAAGCTAGCCCTCTTCCATGTTTGGTAGAATATAGCAGAGGGACTGGGCGGGCATCTGTCCTTCACAAGCTTGTGCTGACAAATCTCTTATTTTTCCTTTGACACCTTCTTAGGGATATTGCTATAGAAGAAGACCTCAGGAGCACTCCATTGTATAAAGACCTGATGGAACTAATGAGGTGAGGGGCCCCTGAAAGGGATTTCAAGACATCTCAGTAACTTGGGTCCAGGGGATGAGAGAGGGCAGCCATCCAGGCCAGTCCTTCAGACTAAGGTTCCTAAAGATTAAGGAAGTGGAATGTCATGGGTTCTGCTTTCTTTGACCAGGATAAGTTCTTGTTCTTTAAGATCCATTCCCAAGTAATGGGAAAGTCTTCCCTGGTGAGAAGCTGAGACCCATCTAGAAGGGAAATCAAACTCTTTGTGGTGGCAGCAAATGCCAGCTGGTTGCTTTTTGGTTCTCCAACTGAGGGTTTGGGGAGATGCTGATTCAGTAGGGAAAATCCTATATATTCACATTTTTTTTAAATATCAGAGTCAGATGTTTCATAAGAAGCATCTGGATAGTATAGCAAAGGTTATGGAATGGGAGTCAGAAGACTTAGTTCCTCTAGTGACCACTTATATGACAGACAGTGGGCAAATCTCTTCTGCAGGCCTCAGTTTCTCCATCTACCAAATAATAAAGTTAGAATCAATCAAAACTTATTAATATTATATTTACTATATAATAATATATAATATACTTATTTATTTGTATATGTTTATTATATTAATACAATATATCATAATATATTTGTTATTGGTACAAATTTATTATATTAATGTAATATATCATAATGTATTTATTACATTAACATACTATATTATATGTCAATAGAATTATAATAATATATTTATTATGTATTAAGACATGATATTTATTATATCAATACAAAATATAATCTATTTGTTATTTATTACATATTAATATACTGTATTATAATAATTTTATTATATGTCAATACAATGCATTATAATATATTTATTATTTATTCAAGTTCTTTCTTGAACATTTTTTGATATAATAAACATTTATTATATTATCATGTTTTAATTTATTATGCATCAAGTAAGCACAAAAAGAGTTGCTCTCAAGGAATTTACAATCTAATGGGGGTTTAATTAGTGAGCAGAGTGAGAGAGTAGAAAGAGTCCTGGATATGGAACCACAGGACCTGGGTTCAAATCTTAGTACTGTGTGAGCTGGAGCAAATCCCTCTGCCCCGTGAACTCAGTTTCCTCTTCTGTAAATGAATGGATTAGACTAGATGACCTCGAAGATCTCCTTTTACTCTAGAGATAAAAGGATCAGCAAAGTTTGTGCTTGAACATGGCTCCCCATGTTCTTTCTCACGTTTCTCTTCTCATGGCTTCCTGCTCTTGCTTTTGCCCACCAGGCGAGAGTTTCAGCGCAGCGACATTGCTCTGAATTACCGGGACAGCCAGGGAGACCTGATCCGGCTGCTGTCTGACCAGGACGTGGAGCTGATGGTGAAGCAGGCGTGGGCCCAGCCCTCTCAGAAGCGGCTCTTCCCCTGGAAGCTCCACATCACGCAGCAGGACGACCTCCACGTCTACAACACAGCCCCCTGAGAAGACATCACTTATTGGGATGGGGCAGGGCTGGGGCGGGAAGGCGGCGGATGATTCTCTCCCCTGGTACCTTCCCCAGACTGGACCTGATGACACCCAGCCAGCCTCTTGTTCCAGGTGCTCCGTTCCCATGCCATCTCCCCCTAACTACCCCAGCCTGAATGAAATAAATAGCTGAGAGTCTGCAGCCTCAGCCCCAAAGCCACCCCGCGGTGCAGTTGAGACACATGGTTTGGAGTTCCAGTTCAGACAGATACCTTTCTGCTTTCCTTAGACCAGAAAATATCCGAGCTGGGAAGTCTGGATTCACGTTCTACCTCTGATGCTCAGTCCCTGTGTGATTTGGGGCAAATTACCTCCCTTCTCTAAGCCCCAGTTTCTCTCAAATGAGGGGAATGGACTAGATTGCTTCTGAAGTGGCTTCCAACTCTAAATCTACAATCTCCCTGTCCTATTCTCTGCTCTAAGAGACTTTAAACAAACAGGAGGAAAAAGGAGATTAAGCTAGGTGGACCATCTAAGCAGGGTTCTGGCCTGGTTACACCTTCTGAAAAGAGGGGTACAAATGAATTAGCACCCAGACATTAGAGCTAAGATGCATTTTAGAGGGTTGAGTGTGGAAACTCCTCATTTAACAACTAGGCAAACAGAGGCCCAGATCAGAAGCTAACCCAGGATTATTGATTTAGAAGTACAAGGATCCCCATCAGCCATATAGCCCAACCCCCTCATGGGCCATATAGCCCAACCCCCTCAAACTACAGATAAGGAAACAGAAAGATCCTAGGATCCTAGAGCCAGAACTGGATGGGGCTTCAGAGGCTGGCTAGGTCAATATCCCATTTTACGTAGGAAAAAATGAGAAGGTCAAAGTTCAACAACTTGCCCAAAGTCACATAGTGGAAGGAAGGGAGGAGACATTTGAACTTAGATCTTCGGAATTACCCCCATGACCTGTTTATCCTCTCCTTTTCTCAAACAGGCCCAGACACACGTAGTCTCGTGTTCAAGGTCACATTCAAAAGGAAGTTAGAAGCAGCAGAATGGAAGGGAGGAGGTCTGGGCTCTTTTGCTCTAATTAGCTGAGTCTCCAGTTGCTGCTGTGGTCATTTCTGAGCCCTTTCCATCCTTTCAGTCTGGTTCCTTTTTTTTTTTTTTTTTTTTTTTTTAGAAAAAAAGCAGGTGCTTGCTCTGGGTCCCCTGGTGCCTTGGAGGCTCAACCAGGCTGGGAACTGCTGATGTATGAGCAGATAGTGGCAGCCTTCCATCAGGCTGGCACTGCTTTCAAGGCTCAGCCCTTTCTGTTCCATTTATTAATCAGTAAAGGCTTTGTTGTTGCCTCCGTCAAGCATCATTTTCTAGAATCCATCAGTGAGTTTTCCAGAGGAAGAGACCAAATGGTTTTACTCTTTTGTTTACAGAGGACAGCTCTAACTTATGGGGGAAAGCTCATATTAGAAATATACAAATAGAGTTCCTCTGGCATTCTCCTTTAAGCTTCAGCTTGGCTCTGGAAGGCTCTTGCTGGTGGATCAAAATTGCTGGGGCCTCTTCCAGACTGGGAAGGTTTTGAGTATAAACTTGGCAATGGATCCCAGGTCTCGTCCCAGGAACCATCTTGCTAAGAACAGGGAGGTTCATTGCCAGAAAATTGGCCATCAAGGGATAGATTTTTAATTTCAGTTTTATTTTTTGAGCACAGCAACCCAAGAAATGAACAGAAATGCAAAATGTTTGATAATCCTTTTAGGTTCCTTTCTCTTTCCACTGTGGGAGGAAGTTAGTCCATGTGCACAATGAGAACTCCTTTGGCATCAAAGACTTGAAGTCTCTCAGTCTTATTATCTTAGTGACCAAAGTTAACTTCACCTCTGGGCTTTGTTCTCCTCCTGTGTACAATGAAAGGGTTAAAGTTTCTTACCTCTCTATGATTTTGATCCTATGATGCTAACAGACAGAAGTAAATGAGGAGAGAATTTAGCATTAAACAGTTCTTAGTTCTCCTACAAATATTAATTTGATTGATATTCTTTGATCCAAACTAACCCAATTTATATCTCAAAATTATGATGTGACCATGGACTCAGATAATGCTTTTACCTCACAAAAGGCCAAAAAAAAGCCATCTCATGAGTACTTTCTCACCTCTATAGAATCTTTATAAAAATGGTCTACACAGAAAACAAAAATATCCTTGATGAAAACATGAAAAGGGAACAGCTGGCTTTTGCAGATAAGTTTCCACAGTAGGCAAATCTTTATATTAGCCACACAACTGACTACCCCACTCAAAGTATAGTTATTTTGGGTATATCTGTCCTGTTTCTGAGTTCCATCTGTAAAATAAGCAGGGGGTGGTGATCTTTAAAGTTCCTCCTAGCCCTAATATAGCAGAGACTATATAAGCCTACTGGGCTTATTATTTATTAATTTTTTTTAATTTGGCAGAACAATATAGATCTTTTCCATCAACCTGTAATGTGTTATACATTTAATTTTTTATTTTTTCTCAATTAAGTATAAACATTTTAGAAATTCATTTTTAAAAACTGAGTTTTGAATTCTTTTCCTCCCCTCTTTTCCTTCCCTTTTCCTCCTAGAGAAGGCAAGCAATTTGATATAGATTAAATATGTGCAGTCGTACAAAACATTTCCACATTAACCATGTTGCAAAAGAAAAAAAAACATACCCAAACCCCAAGAATAATAATGAAAGTTTTTTTAATTATGCTTCAATCAGACTCTATTTCTCTGGAGGTGGATAGCTTTTTTCATCACAAGTGCTACAGAATTGTCTTGGATCATTATATTGCTGAGAATAACTAAGTCATTCACAGCTGTTTATTGTACCATCAAAATAGATTCTTGAAAGCTTTCTTCAAACAAGGTACTTTCCATGGATGTTTTCTGGACAGTTTAGTACTGAGCAAGTGGGCCAAAAAAAGAACACAAACAATTTTTGAGGACAAATGCACATACAAAAATGGGAGGAGGCTAGTTAGAGAGAATTGGATCACAGAATATTAGAACCATTGTAATCACAGTAAGTAGTTTGGCTCTGGGGTTAGAAACTACCATGCAAAGTGGTTTCTGCTCAGTAGTCAAAAAAAACCAAAACCAAACCCACCAACCTTTCCAGCCCCAAGCAACAGCTAATAAAGCACATTTTCAGTACTTTTCTCACTAATCCTGAATTGTTAACAATCATTTCTTAATATAATCCTCATTGGTTACTGAGGCTTTGATAGAATACCTCTTTCAAATTCCCAGAATCCCTTAGATTAGAACTGGCAGGGGTCTTCCCTAATAAGTTTTGAGCTTCAGTGCTCTAGGCTTTTATCTACTTTGGGGTCAAAAACCTTGAAAGGGAAAGTATTTTAGTATTCTGTCCCCATTTTACATATAAGAAAACAAAGACTGAGAGATACCTATGGGAGTCAATATTAGAGTGATCATAAATCTCCTGACAAAAGATCAAAATTCTTTCCATTGCATTACCCCAAGATTCACCATCATAACTGTATAGCTGAAGAGATAAATAAAAGAGTTTGCATTCTAAAGGGAGAAGATAATGCAGGAAAGAAAACAAAAAAGTGGGGAGGGAGAAGATGCCCATTAAAGCAGGGTTGAGAAAATTCTGGCTGAGTCAGGATTATAACTTTTAGTGTCATGAATATGTGGCTGACCGAAGGACCATTCTTAAAATGGAGGTCTGGAAGGAACTAAATAGAAAGGGACCACAATACATAGAGAATACTTCCAGTAGAAGTCCTCCCCTTTGAGGTGTGTGTGTGTGTGTGTGTGTGTGTGTGTGTGTGTGTGTGTGTGTGAAATATGCTTGGGGAGGGATCAACCAACAGCCCATTATTGCTATTCTTCTGAGCCTGCTAAGGTTACCACTTGATCCAGTGACCATCCCATCTTCAATCTTCTTGTGCCTGTCACCTTTCCTCTCTTTCTGAGGTCATTCAATGACCAATCTGAGCGCAGAAAGGGTATAGGTTCTTCCCTTGCTTTATCCACCATGCTAATAGTTTTATCCTGTTTATTGTATATTGTATAATAGAGGCTTGAGAATGAATTGGCATTTTGGGATTTATAATTCAACTATAAGAATCATTTAAGACTATTGTTTCCATGAATCAGAAGGCAGACTTGACTAATATCCAGGAATTCTTAAAAGGGATATAGTCAGTCTGTGAGACTTAGTCTGAGAGTGAGAAATGGGGCTTTCCAAGATCTATTGAGTATGATTCAAGACTGCCTTCTGGCTCAAATATTGCAAGAGGCCCAAATCCCTCTCAGAGATCAGGGTGAATGCTTGTCCTTTTGAACTAAAAATTCTGGCATTCCTGTCAATTCTTTAACCTCTTTTACATAGTTATCTCTGCTTGTGTCTTATCCTTCTATTAAACTATAAGCAAAATGTCTTACCTTAATTTTGTATCTCTCCCAGTCCCTAATATGAGGTCTTTCTGACTAATTATAACACTCTATAAAAACCTATTTAGCTCCTTCTTGGAAGATTCTGAGGATTTCTGTCCCACTCAAAGTGAGGCAATTTTGGGTAAATCTCTTCTTGGGAGATTCTGAGATTTCTACCTCACTCAAATGTGGTCATTTGGTTTCTGAGTTCCATCTGTAAAATAAGCAGGGGATGGTAATCTTTAAAGTTCCTCCTAGCTTTAAGTTCTCTCATCACCATGTCCATAAGCTTTGAAAGCTAATGGTCTCCCAATTCATGACCGTAGGATTGAGTAGGAAGGATATTGAATTGGAACTGGAACACTGCAGAAAAGGGGCCTCCCCAAGTCATAACCAGAATGAAAGTTTGAGGGAAAGGTTATACAAGCAGAATGGTAGGTGGACCTCATTTTTTAAAAACTCCAATGTCCTCTCAGTAATCCTCTGTAGTTTTTACTCATGTGAGTACCAATCTCAGCAGTCACAAATAAGGAAAATGTAAAGGTCCATAGTTAGCAGCTTGAATGAGTAGCATCACGTGACAAACCATGGCTTGCATGCAATAGTGTTGTAAATAATGCCTCATCAAGGAGATGTGTGGGCAAAAGAGAAGATGGGATGATCTTGGAATGAAAATGAGAGAAAACAGATGTCCAACTTGAGTGATGGGACCCTTTGATGGGGTTGGGGTAGAAATTCCAAGTTTGAAATAAATTTGCGACAAATTCACAATGGCCATTCTCTTGGGTTTATTTAGGGGAAGAGATTACAGACAAAAATAAGAGGTAAAATAGGAACCAAGAGTAGCAAATATGAAATGAAGTGGGCAGAGCATATGGTTGGCTTAAAAAAAAAAAGACAAGTTCCTCAGGGGAACTCATAATTAACCAGGAGAAAGGTGGGAGTGAGCCATTGACTGGCAGGTTAGATCCACAGAGGAGTTTAGCAGACTAACCAGAGTTAGCTAGAGTATGGAGAAAGATGCCATTATAGAGGGAAGGCACTATGAGGAGGGAGAGAGAGTAATCTCATAGTGAACTTAGTCCTGCATTCAATGAAATAGGGGATTTTCATTTATTTTTGAAGGAAAGAACAGAGCTGAACAGAAAATTTGATCTTCAAATACAACAGTCAAGAGAAGCATAAAAAGGTAAAAAGGGAAGGAAAAAGACCTATGTTTTTTAAAAGTTAAAATGTTTATATCCCTATATGGGAGATGATAAGTTTAACTCTTGAGAACGGTATCTTTGTTAGGGGTATACTTAGAAAACATAGGCATATTTTGACTTTACTCTGATGATATAAAAAAAAGAAATTAGGATGGAAAAGGGATTTACTGGAAGTAGAGGAAAGGGGAGATAAAATGGGGATAAATTATATCACAAGAAGAGGCAATAAAAGTCTTAATACAGTTGAGGGAAAACAGGGAGGAGGATAAGCATTATGTGAACCTTAATCTCATCGGATTTGGCTCAAAGAGAGAATATCAGACATATTTAGTTTGATATAAAAACTTGTCTCATCCTATAGGGAAGTAGGTGGAGAAAGGGGGAAAAGGAAAGGGAGAGGCTAATAACTGAAGGGAGAACAGAAGTAGAAGGGAAAAGGGATGAGAAAGTCTGTAAGGTGGTCAGAAGCAAAACACTGGTGAGGAAGGAAAGAGCAAAGTATACCTTGATGAGCTTAGTCCTTAGAACTTAGCAAAAAAGATCTTCATCATTAGTAGATCCTTTTATAGGGGAAATACACCCTTGTGGTTTCTCAGAGAAGAAAACGTACCTGAACGCAGAGGGAGGATTGAAAAGCCAATGAAATATACTTGGCAGACCAGGTCTGAATCTATGTAAAGATATGCTAATCAATATCTCAAAAGTTGTTTAAAGATGCACAGAGGTTTGAGGGATAGATAAGAGTTCCATCCTCATTTTTTAAAATCACTCTATACAAATCCCTCTATACAGATAGTCTGGGAATTTGATTATATCTGATAGTAGCTGGTTGGGCTTCTTCCTGACAGGGGAAGAGAGAAAGTCACATCTTTATGCATTACTAAAAGAGCTAGAAGACAATCCTATTGCATTGGATAAATCTATGGGGATGAGATCGATATGAGATTGTAATGCTAGAGAAACTGAGGCAAGACAGATTGGTTTTTAATAATTTAATTATGGAGAATTAAGACTAGCCAGCTGCATGGGAATCTTGTCTCAAAGCATTCAGCAGTGAGTGATTAATTCAGGAGACTTTTATAGGTAGGGGAAACAAAAGGCAGATGGGGAAGGAAGATACTGAACAAGCCATAATTCCAGGAAAGGATCATAACTTCGTTCTGACAGGATAAAAGTAAGGGTGTGTGTGTGTGGACATTGAGTGAGTGGGCAGGTTGAGGGCAGGAGACAGTGAAGGGGGCAATACTCAAACAGAGGGGGAATTATCCCAGCAAGCATTTGAAATAAATACCTGGAGTTTTATGATACAATGGAATGTAAAGTGGCCAGAGCTTTGAGGCTTTAATTCTCTCAGTCCTAATGGCCAGGAAGAGGGGGATGGCCATAATTTTATTCAAGGCATAGTAATTCAGGGAAACTGAGGCATCACAAGATCTCTCAGAAGGGGCAGGTAGGTGGTGCAGTGCATAGAGCGCCAGCCCTGAAGTCAGGAGGACCTGAGTTCAAATCTGACCTCAGACACTTAACATTCCCTAGCTGTGTGACCCTGGGCAAGTCACTTAACCCCAATTGCCTCAGGAAAAAACAACAACAACAACAAAAAAAACCAAGATCTCTCAGACAGTCATGAAAATTGAGTAAAGCTTCACCAGCCCTAAAGTTGGTGTAGGCCTGAACCAACACTTATTAGGACATACTTACCTCCCCTATCTGCTATTTTTCCATAATATCATTTACTTGCTACTTCAACCTAAACCAAATATGGCAAATCCAACTGTCTTTCCATAATGCTGTGCTCTTCAAGGGGAGTCAGAGACTGGGGTCCTCAGTTCCAAGGCTCTCTTGGAGGTGGGCATTGGATTCTCTCCCTCTCAAGACCTCCCACCTTCCACCCCTGACTATGGTTTTACCAGAAATGTCCGTGTTTTTCTTTTTTCAGTTGAGCCAACTGATAACTGGGAACTGATAGGGTTTGAGTGGGCCTTAAGAAAAGGAAATGTCCAGAGATGATGAGAGATTCAGTCTAACAAAGAGCTTTCTGAGAACTTGAGGCAAGGCAGTGAGACCAGTTAAGCTAAACCCCAAGGGGGTGATAAATTGATTTTATTTTGAGAATGTGGCAAGAAATTGCCCTTCCTTTTCTTTGTTCCATTCTCATCAACACCAAGAGATTCCAGTCTTTCCTCCTCCTCCCCCACAGAAATGTTGCCCAATGTCATGCTTTGACCTTATACCTAGAAGAAAAACTTGGGGGAGGGGAAGCCAGGAAATGGGGGTGACTTGCTCCTTTGTTTCTGAAGTTTCCTCTTATTTGGCAACAACTGTCAGATTGCCTTCTCAAGAAGGGAAGTGGAGAGGAAGGAGAGAATTTGCAACTCAAAATTTTATAATTGGGAAATATTTAATGAAATAAAAATAATTTTTCTCATTTTAAAATAATTTAATATTTTATTTTTCAGTTATCACGTAAAACAATTTAAACATTTGTTCTTAAAACTTTGAGGTCCATATTCTCTCCTTTCCTCCTTCCCCACCATGTTCCTCATTGAGAGAGTACATGTGAAGTTATACAAAGCATTTCTACAAAAGTCATGTTGTAAAAGAAAATATAGATCTCTTCCCTTCCAAAAAAAAAGTTTTTAAAAAATATGCTTCAATCTGTGCTCAGTCACAATCAGTTCTTTTCCTGGGTATGGATAGCATTTTTCATTATAAGTCCTTCAAAGTAGTCTTGGATCATCGTTTTGCTGAGAACAGAAAATCATTTACAACTGATCATTGAACAACATTGCTATTACTTTGTACAAAGTACATATCATTTGCATGATCTCCTGGAGGATTTTCCAGGTAATAAAAATAAAATTTAAAGGCAACTAGATCAGAAGCAATGACTACCATGAAATTTTTTAACATAGATTTTTTTAAATGCTATGAACTTGGGATTTAGAGAAAATGTCATTTTGGTTTAGGCCATTTAAGGTAGGTTGAAACAATGGATCCCAGTTAATGATTTTCAAAGTCCCAAAAGATTCAAAATGATGTTCCAATGGGGCTCATGCTAAAAAATTCCTTCATGGCACCTTAAACAGTAAATGCTTAAGTATATTGCAAAAATATTTTTCCTTTGTGACAACAAATTTATTTCCAATTATTTGCCACCCCAAAAAGATCTATTATCAGAGGGAAAAGGACCCACATGTGCAAAAAATCTTTGTAGCAGATCCTTTGTGGTAGCAAAGACTTGGAAAATGAGTAGATGCCCATCAATTGGGGAATGGCTAGATAAATTATGGTATATGAAGATAACGGAATATTATTGTTCTATAAAAAATGATTAACAAGCTGATTTTAGAAAGTCTGGAAAGATTCACATGAACTAATGCTGAAGGAAACAAGCAGAATCAGGAATACATTGTACACAGCAATGGCAAGATTGTGCAATGATCAACTATGAAAGACTTGGTTCTTCTCAGTGGTTCAGTGATCCAAAGCAATCCCAATAGACTTTGGATAGAAAACACCTTCTGCATCCAGAAAAAAAAATGTTGCAGTTTGAATGTAAATCAACACATACTATATTCACTTCTTTTTTCTGTTTTTTTTTCCTCTCCCAGGGTTTTTTCTTTTATTATGATTTTTCTCTCCTAATATGATTCATAAAGAAATGTGTATTTTACAAAATTAATATATGTGTACAACCAGAAAAAATGAAACAATAAAGACAATTTTCTTTGAAAAAGAAAAGATCTTCAGAGAGGCCTGGAGGGACTTGCATGAACTGATGCTGAGTGAAACGAGCAGAACCAGGAGATCATCATACACAGCAACAACAGTATTACATGATGATCAATTCTGATGGACATGGCTCTCTGCAACAAAGAATTGTCTCAAACCAGTTCCAATTGTTCACTGAAGAAAACCATATACACCCAGAGAGAGGGAAATGAAATATGAACCACAACGTAACATTTTTATGATCTCTATTGACATTTGCTTGCATTGCGTTGCCTTTCTCTGATTCTTTTTTTTTCCTTGTAGATAAGATTTTTCTTGCATAACTTCTCAAGCATTTCAACATTATTAACATGTCGTGGACTTCCTGCCATCTAGGGGAGGGCAGGGAACTGGGGGTAAAATTTGTAATGGAAAGCTTTGTAAAGATCAATGTTGGGGAACTACCCATACATATGTTATACAAATAAAAAGCTTTAATAAAAAAATAAATAAATTGTATATAATAATATTGAATAATATTACTGACATATAATGTAGTTTCTCTATTTTTCTCTTTTGATTAAATCTAATTTAGCTTTAACTTTTTTTGTATAATAAATTTTACTTCAGTTCTTTTAAAAAAAAAGAAAAAGAAAAGATCTATTATAAAGTTTTTATACATATTGAATCTTTTCCCTTAAAAAAAATTTCTTAGGCATACAAACTTAGTAGACATATTGCTGGGTCAAAGGATGCTCAGTTTTGGGCATAGTTCAAATTGTTCTCCAGAACGGTTGGATCAATTCATAACACTAATGATGCATCCTGATTTTTCCACATCCTCTCCAACATTTGTCATTTTTCCTTTTCTATTGTGTTAGCCAATCTGATAAGCATGAAATGGTACCTCAGAGTTGTTTTAATTTGAATTTCTTCAATAAATGGAGATTTAGAATTTTTTTAATTTGACTATAGCTTTGTTTCCTTTATTTGAAAAGTGCCAAATCATATCCTTTCATTATTTTTCAATTGGAGAATATTCATATTCTTCTAAATTCAATTCAGTTTTCTATATATTTAAGAAATCAGGTCTCAGAGAAGTTTGCTCACCCTATATCCCATCCCTAGATTTCTGCTTTTCTTTAATCTTGGCTGCATTGGTTTTGTTTGTGAAAACCCTTTTAAATTGAGCTTAATAAAAAATTTCTATTTTACATCCTGTAATAGTCTCTATTTCTTGTTTGGTCCTAAATTCTTTCCATAGATTTGACCAGTAAAATATTCCATATTCCCTTAATTTGCTTATGATAATGCCTTTTATGTCCAAATCATATACTCATTTTGGTCTTACCTTGATATACAATGTGAGATTTTAATCTACACCTAATTTCTGCCAAACTGTTTTTCAATTTTCCCAGGATTTTTACCAAACTGTGAATCCTTGTCCCAAAACTTGGATTTTTGCATTTATTAAACACTAAATTATTATATATTGTGCACCCACTCTATTTCACTGATCTATTTTAGCCAGTGTCAGAGTGTTTTGAAGATTACCATTTTGGAATACAGTTTGAATTTTGGTATTGCTAAGTGACTTTCCTTTACATTAAAAAACAAAACAAAACTAAACAAAACCAATTCCCTTGTTATTCTTGACTTTTTGTTATTCTAGATGGATTTTTACTATTTTTCTAACTCTATAAAATAATTTTTGTTGGTTTGATTGTTATGACACTGAATAAGTAAATTAATTTAGGTAGAATTGTCATTTTTGTCATACTGGCTCAATCTAACCATAGCCAATAGTTCTTCAGTTGTTTAGAGCTGACTTCATTGTGTGAAAAATGTTTTGTATTGTATTGATATAGTTCCTTGGTTTCTCTTGACTGGTAGACTCCTAAGTATTTATTGTTGTCTACAGTTATTTTTAAAGGGATTTCTCTATCTTTTCCTACTGGACTTTGTTAGTAATATTAGAAATGCTGATTATGTATGCAGGTTTACTTTATAATCTTCAACTTTGTTAAAGTTGTTCATTATTTCAACCAGTTTTTACTAGTTGATTAACTAGAATTCTCTAAGTATACCATCAGATCATCTGCAAAGAGTGATAGTTTTGTTCCTTCAATTATTTCAATTTCTTTTTCTTCTCTTATTGCTATAGGTAACATTTCTGATGTAATATTGAATAATAGAGGTGATACAGAAAGGACTATGGGAACTGAGTGGGGACTACAACATAACATTTTTACTCTTTTTGTTATTGTTTGCTTGCATTTTGTTTTCTTTCTCATTTTCTTCCCTTTTTGATCTGATTTTTTTTTGTGCAGTAAGCATACATATATTGGATTTAACATATCTTAACATGTTTAACATATATTGGATTCCTTGCCATCTAGGGGAAAGGATGGGGGGGGGAAGAAAGGGAAAATTTGGAACATGAGTTTTTGCAAGAGTCAATGTTAAAAAATTATCCATGCATATGTTTTGAAAATAAAAAAAAGCTTTAATAAAAAATTAACAGGGGTGATAATGGGCATCCTTATTTCTTTCTGATCTTAATTGGGAGAGCTTCTAGCTTATGTGCATTATAGATAATGCTTGCTGATGGTTTTAGAGAGATACTACTTAATATTTTAAGGAAAGCTCTACTTATTCCTATACTTTCTAGTGTTTTTTTTTAAAAATAGGAATAATTTTTTAGTCAAAAAAGTTTTTTCTGCAACTATTGATATAATCTTTTTATGATCATAGCTTTCAAGTAACCCATTAATTCTTAAATTATCTCTCTTCAATCTATTTTCTAAGTCAGCTCTTTTTCCAAAGAAATATTTCACATTTTTATCTATTTTATTCATTATTTTGATTTTATTTTATTGTTTCTTATTGTCTCACAAAGCCATCAGCTTCCACTTGCTCAATTCTAATTTAAAAAAAAATTAGTTACAGTTTGATTTCTGAGTTCTCGCCTTCTTACCCTTCCTCCCAATCTTGCACTAGAGAATGCCAACAAATTGGCAAAGATTAATATGTGAAACTATACAATATGTAATTTCATGTATCAGTTCTTTCTCTGGAAGTGGATGAGCATCTTTCTTCATAAGTTCTTTGTAGCTGATTTGAACAATCATATTATTTGGAGTAGCTTAGTCATTCATAGTTTCTCTTTGATATCACTGTTACGGTATATAATGTTCTGTTGGGTCTGCTCATTTCACTCTTCATTTTCTCAGACATCTTTCCAGGTTTTTTTTTTTTAACTCAACCTGCTTGTCATTTCTTACAGACAGTAGTAATCCATCACAATATATAAGTTATTCAGCCATTGCTCAAGTGGTGAGAATTCCTTTAATATCTAGCTCCTTGCCAACACAAAGAAAGCTGTTAAACTATTTTAGAACATGGTGACTTGGAACACCAGACAGGCATTTTGAATTTGATCCTGGAGGCAATAGGGAACCACTGGAGTTTACTGAGTAGGGAATGTCATGATTAGACCTGTGCTATAGGAGAATGACTTTTGTGGCTGCACAAAGGATGAATTTGAGTGGGGAGACACTTCTACCTCCCCCTGGTACCTATTGCAATAATCTAGTCATGAGGTGATGAGTCTGAACTAAAGTGGGAGCAGGTTCAGAGGAGAGAAAGGAGTGTATCTGTGAGATATTTCAGAAGAGAAATTGAGAGACCTTGGTAACAGCTCAGATATGATGACTAAGAGATAGTGATAGATCCAAGATCAGTCCTAGGTGTTAGGCTGGAGCACTGGGAAGATGGTATTATTAGGGAAAGTAAAGAATGGAAGAGGGTTTACTAGACTCATTTCTGTTTGTGTCTCCAGAATTTGTTAGGAGCGTCCCCTTTCTTCCTTAGTCAGCTCTTCCCAGCAGAATACTGGGTCCCTATCTCTTTCCTTGGACATTTTGAAATCAGTTCTCCTAAAATATAAGTACATGCCATACTATGCCTGTCATTTGAGTGATCAATTTTCAAGGTTCCTATATTTTTTACTTTATCAATGAGTTTCTTCTTTTTTATTGGAATCAGTTTCAAAATAGAAATTCCCCTTGTAACTCTTATGTTTTCAAGAAAGAAAATTTTAAAGCAAGTCACAGATTGATCAACTACTCTGCTTTTGATGTGACAAACCACCAGCAGATGTCTAACTAGATGAAACCTCCATTCATCATTATCATATAGTTCTTCCATGCTAGGTTTACTTAATTATTTCTTAAATATATAATTTATTTACATCTTCTGTCTAGGTGGTTTGAAGTATAATTGATCTCCACAACATTAGAACTTCTGCTTTTTGATTGTCACTCAAATACTATCTATAATGTTTTTCCACTTGGATTCCTGAATTTTCTCACATGAGTATGTATTCTTAATATAAAATTTTGATTTACTTGCCCTCTCTTTTATCTAATATGTTTATTTTAAACCCTTCCAGAACCATTCCTGTCATGAGACCCATTTTACTGAGTCTCAGTGATATGAATTTAATTTTTCCAGTTTCTTTTGGAATCTTTATTGTTGTCCATGTTCATTACCCATACAGTATATATTTCTTGTGTGAACATGTGTGGCCATGAATTTTATGCTTCCATCTTGGTCCTGGTCCAGAAATCCAAATTTCAATTTCAGACACCATCTTTAGAATTTTCTGTTTCTGATTTTCTTTTCCCTTCTGAATCTCCTGTCTAAAATCATTAATAGCATTGAAATCACCAGTAGTGCTCCTAAGATCTATATTCTTATATTTGTTTTTCCCAGAATGTTAAAATCCATCCCAGTTTGCTGCTGAAAGTATAATTCATCTTTCAAACACATGATGTGGATAATGGTTGCTGTGTTCTATAACTTTTGGGAAGTTCTCCATCATGATGTGAATACTTGACTCAAGAGAAGAGATATTGTTTGCATCTGGCTAACACATGGCTGCTGCCAGCAGGAAATTATCAGTCTTTGCTATATTTTTTTCTTCTTCCTCTAATAATTATCTCTGATAATTATTGAGGTTGTCTTTAGGTTCACATCGTCATTCATGGAATGGAATTCATGGAAAGGAAGGAGTTCCTTCCTTTCCAGGGAACCAGACATTTTTGTCTCTGAAGGGAGAATATCATATTTATAATAGGCTTCCAAAATTTTAGGAGTGCTTCTTCCCTGTCTTCTGTGGGTAATAGTCTCTCATTCTTTTATGAAAGGCAGCATGATACAGTAAAAAGTACACTCATTGTTTGCAGATTTAGAGGAATTGTATTAAAATTTTACTTCTGTCTTTAAAATAGCCTTAAAACCTTGGAAAATGCAGTTAACCCTCCACTCTTCCCCTCAGAATGCTCATCATCAGAATGAAGGGATTAGACTAGATCTTCTCTAAGCTCTATGAACTTTCCACTCTCATAATTCCTTCCTTCTAATAAACTGGAGAAGAGAAATGGGTTCCTCTAATGGGTCCCACTTTCTCTTCTAGGATGAAGAGAACTTCAGCATCACTTTGGATAGACATAGGTGTTATATACCACTGGCAGAAGCACAAGCATAAAACTGTGATCTGCAGATCACGCTAAAATTCTCCTTGTCTTTCATAATTTCTCAGAACATCTTCAACAATCTCTTTTCTTCTTTTTGGTGCTTTCTCAACTAGCACCTTTGAGGACAGAGATGAATGAAGTCGATCCCACTTCACATTACTGAAGGCAGGAAAATACTCCAGGCAAAAGATAACATGAGAACAGCTGATCATCACCTATATTCCTCAACTTATTTCAATAAAGATTTTGGAGATTTCCCCTTTGGATGGGAACTGTACTCTTTCTTTCTTGATTGAGCTGAGTTATTTCACTATCTCATTGCTCATTCACTCTCTATTGTCTGGCACATATTTTCCTATGTTTGTTTTCTCTGACTTCTGTTTTGCTATAAACTTGAGTAAGCAGATTTCTCTGCTATTTGCTATGGGTGTTTATTGTCCAAATGGCATTTGGTGGGAAAGGTGTCAAGCTTTGGATGTAAATCTTGAGGTCTCCTTTTTCTCATTGATAAATAAAAATTAGGAGTTTAGTTTGAACTTGAAAAGCACATTCTTTGGATTAATAATATATATTTCTAATGCAATATTCCCTCTCTCTTAGTAGAGCAGAGTAGCTCCAATCTCCTGCTTCCCCTCCTAGTAGTAATTAAAGTCTTCCTTGGAGAAGGGTGGGGAGAGGTGACACTGGGAGATGTCTATTCTGTCTCCCTTCAAGATACCCAAGATAGTCTCATTAAACATATATACCTCATTTCTATGTTCCCTCCAAGGACTTTTTTCTTATGTACCTTAATATTAAGCTCTCTTCAATCTTACCAGAAGGGATGATACAGTAATATTAACATTGAAGCCTATCTATATAATGAGTTCTATCTAGAAAAGATCATTCACTATCATCTTTCCTATCACTTTGAACAATAATAATAGTCACAGCTAGCATTTGCACAGTTTGAGGTTTGCAAGGTACTTCACAGATATTGTCTCATAAGATCTTCACAACAACCCATTGAAGAAGGTGCTAAGGAACAGCTAGATAGTGCAGTGGGTAGAACAGCAGGCTTGGAATCAGGAGGACCTGAATTCAAATCTGGCCTCAGATACTTAACACTTAATAGCTATGTGACCCTGGACAAGTCACAGTTGCCTTGGAAAAAAAGGTGCTATAATTATTTCCATTTTCCAGGAAATTAGGTAGACAGATTAAATGATTTGCCCTGGATCACACAACTAGTGTCTAGGTAGGATTGAAATTAGGTATTCTCAATAACAAGATTATTATTTCATCCATCTGCATGCTATTAGTCCCTGAGTCTTGAGGGACTACCTACCAAGGCAGTAGTGGAGGGGACACAGGCTAGGTTAATTTTAATTGGTTTTAATTGGGTGTGGGAATGAGGAGATGGGCAGTTGAGGGGGGTACAACATATAGGAAAGAGAATACCAAGGCAGTTGTGTTGAAGCACTTGAGTTGTAGTTTTAAAAAGAGAAAAAAGACAAGATATTCTATGAAGGGGATTTTCCTGATCCAGATCAAGAAGTCACTTAATCTCTGACTTCATCAAGCTTTTCAACTATACAATGGAGATCATAAAATCACTATCAATTAGTGTTGTTGTGACAATAAAATAATGGCATTTGTAAAGAGTTTAGCACAGTGCCTGTCACATAGTAGGTTCTTAATAAATGTTTATTCTTTTCCCTTTTTTGCCTCATTTTGTAGATAGGGAGCCTGAGGCTCAGAAAGGTGGAAATACAAGTGCCTTTGTAATAAGTTTCTGGATAGTTTATTGAGAGAGTTATCTCATGTTAGGGAGGAATTGCTGATGTCATAGACTACATTGTCAGAAGTTTCCAACTGGAGAGATTAAGGATGTCAAAAGGACAAATGAAACAGCTTTTGGGAACTGCGTCATGGAAAGAAAACCCAAGAAGAAGGGAGTCCAGATCTTTCCCTAGGGGACCCCACAGTCTTTCAGGACTGGGAAGAAAAGATACACACAAAGAATCTGAACTGTGCCATTCTCTTGTGATTGAAAGCTATAATGTATCTTTGTACCAAATAAAGGGATTTCTCCTAAGAGTAACAGGTAATAAAAGGCAGAGCTGAGATTGGAACCCAAATATTTCCACTCCAAGCACAGGATGACAAGGATGACCATAGATATGTAAATAGAACATGCAATTTCTGGAGAGAAGCATTGAGGTCTAGATGATTAGCAAAGGGCTCCCTTAGGCTGGGAATCAGAGCCCTGCTTTGAATAAAGCCAGAGATGCTATGAGTCTGAATCGAGGAAAGAGACTTTAACAGGCATTGGGAAAGTAGGATCTATGCATGAGGAAGAAGGCCATCTGCTTGGGAAGTAGAAAGGTCTTCCTGACCACTGCACCAAAAATTTTACCCTGAGTTTTCCTGTCTGGGGCCCATGAACCCAAAATCCATGTAGTTATTCCTTGTTCCTTTCAGTTCATGAGAGTGTCTTCCAGTCTGGATTTGATCTAGAGATAGACATGTTCTATACCCCAAAGGAGCTTGATATATGTTGTTTGGATTGAATTGAGGAGCTGGGAAGAAGGCATCAATGAGGCTTCCTCTGGAAGTGAGCTTCAGGCTGGTGCACCTTCCAGGGCAGGAACAGTAAGGATATTAGAGAACAAATACCCTGGAGAAGGAAATACGTGGTCTTCCTGTACTCTTCCAGCACCCTTGGAGGGCTCCCAAGGCTCTCCAGGCTCTGTGATTCTCAGATTAGCTCCAGTCACTGAGTACTGACTTATCCTTATTAGGAATAACTGATATTTCCATTGTGTTTTCAGGATCATAGATTTTGAACTAGGAAAGAAGTTTCGAGGTCATCTAATCTTACCCCTCCATGTTGTAAATGAGGAAGTGTGACTGAAAGGGTGTGACTTATCCAATGCCACTAAACAGCAATGTCACAATTTGAAACCACATTTTTATTTTTTTAAAACTATCATTTTAAAAGAAGCTAACAAACAAAAAGCCTCCCCTGACCACAGTGTCTTTCATTAGGTGGCTTTAGTATTAAGATCCTCATTTTACAGATGAAGAAACTGGCAAATAATGGAGAAGTGATGTAGGAAGATAGGACCATGTGCCATCACCTCTTCTTGGCTCTATCTATGTGTTCTGGGATTTGGAAAAAGAAACAGATTTGTAAAGAAACCTCTTTAAAGTTAGGGATCCAAAAGCCACAGAAGATGGATTAAATGTGGCAGAATGATCCATGGTGGAGAGCCATTTGCTAATAAGAGGACAGCTTGAGAGGGCCTGGTGGAAAGAAAGAACAAAAGAGAGGCAGAGGTTTGAAGAGAGCTGGAGTTGAAAGGATAACTTTAGAATCAGTTAGCCCAACCCACTCATTCTTACAGAGAAGGAAACTGAGGACCGAGGAAGTAAATTAACTTGTCTAAGGAAATATTAGAACTAACTGTCTGGTTTGGTATTTGATTGGTTGGTTGATTGATAGACTGATTGATAAGATCTTCTGATTCTGGAGGTAGGATTCAGTCAACCAGTGAGCAAGACTCAGCCCTAGAATTTAAGCTCATTTATTTTTTCCATGATTCCTTCAACCTGTTTGGTTATCTTAATTCTACATTTTGTCTAGTTTTGTTGAAATAAGTTAAAGATAAATGACATCAGGGCAGCTAGGTGGCAGAGTGGAGAGAGCCCCAGCTCTGAAATCAGGAGGACCTGAGTTCAAATCTGGCCCTTAATGCTTCCTAGCTGTGTGATCCTGGGCAAGTCACTTAACCCCAATTGACTCACATAAAAAAATAAAATAAATGACATTTCCTTATCAGTGGTGAATTCAACAGAAAATGTATAATTGCAGGGGAGGTCTTGCTCCTTCTGAACCAGAAATATGAAGCAATTATGGGCTGCTACTATAGTAAAGGTGGAAATAGTGAAGGGGATAGGGGAGATGTGGTAACTATTGTTTAGGACCTCCAGAAGGACAGAACCCCAGTTTGAGTTACCTGGATATCTAGACTACTCAGGTTTGAAAGATACCAGGAAGTATCCCCTAAAAGGGACCCATATGTACAAAAATGTTTATGGCAGTCCTTTTTGTAGTGACAAGAAACTGGAAACTGAGTGGATGCCCATCAATTGGAGAATGGCCGAATAAATTATGGTATATGAATGTCATGGAATAGTATTGTTCTATAAAAAACGGCCAGCAGGATGATTTCAGAGAGGTCTGGAGAGACTTACAGGAACTGATGCTAATTGAAATCAGCAGAACCTGGAGATCATTATACATGACAATAAGACTATATGATGATCAATTCTGATGGATGTGTTTCTTCTCAACAGTGAGATGATTCGGGCCAGTTCCAATGATCTTATGTTGAAGAGAGCCATCTACAGCCAGAGAGAAGACTGTGGGAACTGAGGGTGGATCACAACATCGCATTTTCACTCTTTATTGTTGTTTACTTGCATTTTCTTTTCTTTCTCATTTTAGATATTGAAACCAGCCTGAGCATAAGTCTATAATCAATGAAATGTAGAATTTATGTAAGGAAGGGGAAATTATCTGATTTCTTTAGATGAAACATATCAAATATAAAAGGGAATTCAATAAGTGTGGAGCTTGCAAATAGAAAGAATAAGGATGATGGAATTTCTTCAGTAGTCATTAAAGAAACACACACAAATCCCCAAAGTTTAGAAAGTGAAATTAGAGCTCTTGAGACTTGATGCAATGTGATCCATGGCTAGAATATGGTTCTGGATGGATGGGGAATCTTATTCGAAAGAAACAGGACACAGACATAGATCCATTCAAGTAAAGCCAGGAATGGACTGGGTGAGTGAGGGGAAGGTGAGTTCATGGTAGAGAGTCTTCGGGTGAAGATCAATGGAGGAAGAAAAAAAATGATTATGTGATCAGGATGTACTACAGACTGCCTAAGCAGAAACAGAAAAGAAATAATGAGTTAGAAGAACAGGACACAAATATGGTACAGTGCCATGAAAGAGTGATCATTTGAGACTTCAATTATTCAAATACCTGGCACTCTCTGCTCAACAGTAATAACTTCTTGATTTGCCTTAATCATAATTTCAATTTTGGAAGGTGAAATAACCAAAAAGAAATTCTATATCTGATTTTCACTAACAAAGAGTAACTTAATGTTGAGCTGGAAATTATGGGACCCCTGAGGAGAAGTGATCACTCCCTTCTGAAGTCTGCAGTAAAAGAGAAATCTGGGGATATCCTGGCTTCTACTCTAGATGCTGAACAAGTTGATTTCAAAAGGTTCAGAAAAAGGATCTACAATGGAAGTCACCTCAGGCTTATATATCTAGTTTGAGTCAGAAGTGTGATGTGGCAACTAGAAGAATCCTAGGCTGTCAGATTTTTTTTTTTTTTGAGAGAATTAGGATTTCCTGGGACAAGGGGCTGATTCATCCATTGTACCATGGCCTTATCAAATGATGACTAGAGTTAGGTTTACTTCAGGGCATCACACTTCAGGAATCAGTCATCAGGCATTGATTAATATGTGACAATTATTAATGATGAGTTAATGATTAACATGTGACAATGCTAAATGTTAAGGATACAAAGGAAGTAAGAAAAGAGCATTGATAAGCTAGTGTCCAGAAGATGGCAACCAGTAAGGGTGAAGGACCTTGATTTAGAAATAACTAGAGCTGTTTGAGTTAGAGATGAGCAGATGACTAGTAGGAATGATATCTATTTTTTAAGTAATGGAAAGGCTATCCCGGGGAAGGTGAATTTGGTCTTCTTGGTCCCAAAGGGTAGAATCAGGAACAGGAGACGGAAGCTGGAAAGAGTCCAACTTAAGCTTGATGTCAAGCCCAACTTCCTGACAATTCAAATTGTCCCTAAGTGGAATGAATTGCCTTGGGACCTGTTGAGTTCCACCTCATTGAAGGTCTTCAAGCAGAGATGAAATGATCTTTGAGTATATTGGAATGGGAATTCCTTTTAAATAGGGCTTGGATTATATGGCCACCAATGTCCTTGCCAACTCTAAAAGTTCCCTGATTTTCTGATTCTGAGCCATCAAAGAATTTTTAACTGAAAAATTAAACGACTCCAGGGATGAATAAAGAAAATGAGCAGAGTAAGGGAAGTAGGGCTTGGAACGAGGGAAAGACAAAGCAAGCAGTTTAGATAGGATGCCATGGTGATGGACCAGGGAGGTTACAATGAAAAATAGTACTAGTGTAGCAGTAAGGAGAAGGAGAAAACAGATTGGAGAGAGATTGGGGAGGGAGAATGGCCAGGGAGCAACAACTGATAGAGATTTTCAGGTGTAAGAGAGGGAGAGTCAAAGATAACCCCAATGGGTTAGGCAGGTCAAAGCAGTCAGTTGACTCCACCCATCACTCAAAAGAATAGTAATCCAAGAAAATTGCTGTGACCAAATAACCCAAGAGTCTCTTTGACCTTAGCTAATAAAGTGAGCACTCAGTTAATGGATGTGTCAATGGACCCAGAGTCAATCTTTACACTTTGCCAGAATCCAGAATAAATAGAAGGTAATTAACAGAGAAAAGAACTATTGGGAAAGGCTGCCAGTAGAAGGTGGAATTTGTTCTTGTTTTTGTTGGTTCTTTGTTCTTGAAGAGGACCATGACATTAGAAAAGTGAAGACATGGCAAGCAAATGACTTGGATTGAAATGAGGAAGAATTATGCAAAGTCACTAGCCTCACTACCTCCAGAACCTTCTGGGTCCAGTGGCAAGATATAGATCAGGACAATTGGAGATAGCCCTGGATGCAGTGGAAGAACTTGGCCATTTAATGCTATTTTCCCCAGGACTCACTTTGACAGAGGCAATGCCAGTTCAGTGATAAAGTCTGAGTAAGAAATGAGGCAAAAAAATGGCCTCTTGTATGTTGTGAAAAACCCCAAAAAAATTCAGTCTAGGAGGGAAAGACCCTCAGTGCTTCTGGCCAAAACAAAACCAATTGCTATTTATATTCACTCTGAGTCACTCAAGACCCAAACAATGTTGTTGGCCAATCAATGAGAGCCTGAGTGATTTTAGTTTAAGACCTGCTTCTTTTTTAAATTTATTTTTTATTAAAGCTTTTTATTTTTAAAATATATGCATGCATAATTTTTCAACATTAATCCTTGAAAAACCTTGTGCTTTTCCCCCCTTCCCCCATCCCCTCCCCTAGATGACAAGTAATCCAACATAGGTTAAACATGGTAAAAATATATGTTAAGGGGCAGCTAGGTGGTGCAGTGGATAGAGCACCAGCCCTGAAGTCAGGAGGACCTGAGTTCAAATCTGGCTTCAGACACGTAACACTTCCTAGCTGTGTGACCTTGGGCAAGTCACTTAATCCCAATTGCCTCAGCAAAAAAAAAAATGTGGGTGAAGAATACAGAGAATCACGAATTGATGCAGAAGGAAGTTAGTAGAGGCAAGAAAACAATCCATGTGGTAATACAACAACGTCTGTGGAAAGAACTACCTACCAAAACCCAAGAGTGAATGTAAGAAAATGATCAAGATTAGGAAAAACTTTTGTGAAGATAGGAGTTCCATATATTTCCCACATGTTTCCATACTTTTTTCAATAAATCAATCATTCATGCTGAATTTTTTCCCCTCTTGGAAAAAAAATGTTACAGAGGATGGCTTTTTGGGATGGGCAAGAATACTTGGGAGCACTATGGTAATGTAAGAAACAGATTATAGTAGTGAAATCTTGTTTTAAAATTTTAAAAAATTCTATCTCTGACACTACCTGTGTGATTTTAGGCATGTCATTTATTCTTATTTTTTCATCTGTAAGGTGAGAGTCAGATTAGATGCCCTGTGAGGTCTGGCTAAATCTTGGATTTTATGATTTCTAAGGTCCTTTCCATGTCTCCATCCATGGATCATAGACCAGTACTTTGGCCCAATCTGTAGCAATTCTTCCTTTACCAGAAAAGCCTGTGGTTTTAGCTTGGAGATATCAGGGGTATGAAAAGAGAAATAGGATACAGGGTAGTTCCTTATTCTCTTTATAATTTACCACTGATGATGAAAGTCCCTTTATCTTGAAATTTTCTTAGAAGAACTAGAGAATGTAAAATGTAAGATGATTAAGGAAGCTGGAGATAAGGCAGTGGAAGATGAAGGGGCAGGAGCTCAGGAAGGGGAAAAAGGATGATGAGAGTCTGACTGAGCTTAAAGGAGCCTTTGAGATTAACTCATTCAATCTTCTCACTTTACATATTTGGAAACTGAGACCTAGAGAGAGGTAATTACTTGATCAAGATAACAGAAGTTTCAGCATGTTCCTGCTCTGGTCTAAATTATGAAAAATCCTCCCTTAGCAGTTTTTAGGATTTTAGGTCCTGGAACATTTGAAAGAGAGCTTCTCCACATACCTGCAGCTCTATGGAGATCTGTCCTCCATTGAAAATTTCATGTTTTAGCATTTTCACTCTTTTTGTTGTTGCTTGCTTGAATTTTATTTTGCTTCTTTTTTACTGGTTTCATTTGATTCTTCTTTTGCAGCACAATAATTGTATAAATATGTATGCATACATTAGACTTAACAGATATTTCTACCATGTTTAACATATATTGGACTAGTTGCCATCTAGAGGAGGGAGTGGGGAAAGGGAGAGAAAATTAGAACACAAGGTTTTGTAAGGGCTAATGTTGAAAAATTGTCCATGCATATGTTTTGAAAAAATAAAAAAATTAATAAAAAAAATAAAAAGAAAAAAAGAAAATTTCATGTTTGCTCTTGGTGGTGGCAAAAAAATTGGAAACCAAGGGGATGCTCATTAATTGGGGAATGGCTGAACAAGTTGTGGTGTATGATTACGATGGAAGACTGTTGTGTTATAAGCAATGAAGAGCAGATTGATTCCAGAAGAAAACCTTGGAAGAATTATATGAACTGATGCAAAATGAAGTGAGAAGAACCAAGAGAACAAATTATAGAGTTTCAGCAGTAATGTAAAGATAATCAGTGGTAGAAAATTTAGCAACTGATTAATACAGTTATCCATCACAATTTCAAAGGACTCATGATGAAGATGGCTATCCACTTACAAAGATTCAATATATGCATATTGAAGCATATTTTTTCACCTTCTTTATTTTTCTTGCTTTTTGGAGGCAATATAGCTGATATGGAAATGTTTTATGTGACTTCATATGCCATACTCATTAAGGTATATTTCTTGTATTCTCAGTGAATGGAGGTGGAGGTGAAAGAAGGAGGGAGGGAGAATTCAGAACTGAAAATAAAACTTTGTGGCAGTTAGGTGGCGCAGCCCTGAAGTGAGGAGGACCTAAGTTCAAATCTGGTCTCAGACACTTAGCATTCCCTAGTTGTGTGATCCTGGGCAAGTCACTTAACCTCAATTGCCTCAGCAAAAAGAAAAAAATAATAAAATAAAAATTCTATTTATATTTTATATTTATATTTTTTTCTCTGCCTCTTCTAGTCTCTTCTCTTCTCTACTTTTATAGGCATGCAACACTATGAGCTCATCAGTCTCTCAGCCACAATATATTAATATATATAAATATATAAATATTCCCTGGATGACTTCAAGCATCCTAGCAATGAATGTCTAATGTTGAAATTATTAATGAGTAGTATGAATGAATGAAACATTTATAAATACTTCTTAATATGTGTAAAGTGCTGTATTAACACTGGGAATACGAACAGAAAAGTAATACAGATTTTTGTGGAAAGGAAGAGGAGGCTGAGGAAGGGTTACTTATAACCCTTTAAGATGCAAAATGCTTTAGGGACAAACTTTTCTGAGCTTCAAATTAACCTTCTAAAATAGGTGGAATTACTATCTCCCCTCTCTATTTTAAAGGTGAGGAAATGAGCCCTACCACTCTGGACCTCTGTCTCATCATCTCTGTTATTAGAAAGGCTGGACTATATGGCTGCTAAGTTCTCTTATAGCAATATCACTAGGTTCTCTTTAGAAGGAAGGGGAGAAAGGCAAAAGGAGAAGTAAGGAAGAATGGGATTTTTAAAATATGAGAAAAGAGAATTCCCTGGACTTTCTCCTAACTCATCAACTTCTGGATATTTTCCCCTAGATATCTCATTAGTATCTAGCAGAATATCAGTTTCCTAAGGATTTTATTTTTGTTTTATACACAATGGGTGCTTTATAAATGCTAATCAACAATGTTATCAAAAGGGATTGCCCCTTTTGATTTTTGTCAGGCCATTTTGTCATCCATTTTTTTCTTTTCATATTGTCTCCTGTCATAAATCCCAAGAAATCTTTGGTAAGGTATTTGTCTTTGGTCTAAAAGAGATGGCCAAATGATCATTCTTTTTAATAATCTGATGGCCTTGTTAATAAATGATTGAATTGCCTCCCCAAAATACTAATCAATAGATTAATTAAATTGAGATAGCAATAAAATTCAACAGATTCCAAACAGAACTCATTTGGCTCCCTGCTATGTCCCAATGAGACTGGGGCCATTTTCCTTATGTTGATCTTTGTCTCTGAGACTGTGAGTTCTCTGATAAAAAGTAAACTTTCATCTGATCTACCTGGGCAGGTGTCTGTATCACTTCCTAGTCATTTACAAACCAGTCTCCTCTCTCCCAAATCTCCTCTTCCTGCATTGTCTTCCCCTATCATGTATTTGTATATTTGCATTCTATCTTTGATGTTTTTGGAACACAATAAAGATTTTTCATTCATTATCTCCTAAACTCACCTCTTTTCCAATGTACTATATGGCTATTTTGGGGGGAGGGAGGCCATCAGAATTAAATGACTTATCCATGGTCACACAGCTAGTAATTGTCAGAGGTTAAATTTGAATTCAGGTCCTTCTGACTTCAGAACTGATGCTCTCCCCATTGCATCATCAAACTGTCCTGTTTGATATGTCTACTGAAGATACATCACCCTTATAGCAGAGTGGATAGAACATCCTTGTTCTTATTCCCCCAGCACCTAGCAGCAGAGCTTTGCTCATAGTCAATGTTTAATCAAGGTCAGCTAAAGTGAATATTTGAATTTACATAGGAAAAAGAAGATGAGGGAAGAGTACAGAATGTCATTAAAGTTCTTCTGAGAAGAAATGTTGTGATAAATCTAAATATAGAATAAGAATGATGTCTAGGGCTCTAAATCTGAGCTGGAAAGGACCTTAGAGGCTAATTCAACTCAATCATATTACAGACCTAGAGAGGTTAAGTCTCTTACTTAGTGTTACACAGCTAAAAAAAAAGTCTGAGACAGTATTTGAACCAAAATCTTGATGCCATATTCCCTACTTGATCTGCTTTACTATGCTAGTCTAATGTAGCCTTTTTAAAAATTCTTCATAAAAGTTAGGAATCTGGAAGGAGATGACACAGAAAAAGATTTGTAAAACAGAAATTTCTGCAAGGCTCAAAAAATTTTATCTCCAATAGTGAGATTTGAAGTCCACTGAAAGTCCTTTGAAATATGGAGAACTTTGGTGGGTTGATAGGAGACCAGGACTCCACCAGATGGAGGCAAATAATAAAGGAAGCGGGCTCCAAAAAAAGAGGCAGTTTGAGTCAATGGATGGGACCCTAAATTTGAAGTCAGGAGAGACCTAGCTTCCTTTCCCACCTCTAAGGCTTACCGGTTCTACGAACTGAGGCAAGTCATGTGCCCTCTCTGAGTCTCACTTTCTTCTCTGTAAAATGAGGGTAATATAATATGTTCCATTTTGAGTTGTGATGAGAATTCTGAGATCATGGATGTAAAGTTGCTTTTGTAAAACTTGAAGCCATATGCAAATGTTAACTGTGATTGTCACTCGAGATGAATTGCTCTAAACCCTTGAGACTGGGATTTTTGGTGACTTGGGTCCATTAAGAATATGTGTCAACTTAATGGATGAGTGTATAACTACTTATTGTCCCATTGCACATGAAACTAAGATTCTAGACCCACCCAAAGGACCTTGGGCATCAAGTGTGTCACCAGTGGTGGGACTACTGGCTCTGCCACAGGGCATCTATATTTCCTCATCAGCTCCTTTTATGTCCAAGGACACATTCTCATTTGCAAGAGAATTAGTTGGTATCAGGGCAGATTGGCATCTGTGGTCTTGGAGAAGAGCAAAACCTAACTGGCTTCTGAGTTATCAGACTTTTGATATTAAACTCTTTAGTCACGGTTGAGATGGCCCAGTAAAGTGTGGAAGGTGTCAGAGCCCCATACAGGGCAAAGAGAAATGAAGCCTTCCATTCTAGAGCTGGAGAAAGTCAAAGTTGAAACCTCACTTAGCCCATCTTGCTTATTTTACAAATAAAGAAATATTTGTCCAGAAATAGAAAGTAGTTTTTTTCCCTTTCTTTTAAATATTTTTATTGATAGCTTGTTTTCACATTACTTCAGTCCTCCAACTATTTCTCCTTTACTCTAAAAAGTAAGGAAGGAGAATTTTCTCATATCTACTTCAGAACCAAACTTGGTGATTATAATTTGACAGTATTTATTTTTGTTATCGTTAATCTTATCATCATTGTTATAATCATTGTGTATTGCTTTCTTGGTTCTGTTTATTTATAATGTCTCTCCAAATTTTTCTGTTAGTTTTCACTTCTTACAATGAAGAGGGACATTGATTTTTCAAAGATTACACAGGAAGTATCAAGAAATGGATGGTATATATTTCTACCATGTTTAACATATATTGGACTACTTGCCATCTAGGGGAGGGTGTGGGGGAAGAGAGGGAAAATTAGAACACAAGGTTTTGCAAGGGCTAATGTTAAAGAATTGTCCATGCATATATTTTGAAAGATAAAAAGCTTTAATAAAAAAAAATTAAAAAAAAAGAAATCAATAGTAGAGATCATGTCTACTGACTCCCTAACCCTCATTTGGGTGGTGGCCCAAACTACCCTAAAATAATCTAGCTTCAAACTCTAACCCTCCCTTTGATAGACTAGAAAGTCTAAAGGGAATCTCAAACCCTTGTTACCTTAAGAAATAAACTCATTAGAAGTTACCACAAGTCTATATTTAATATTATGAAAGATACTCAATCCAGGATTTAGGCTAGAAAGTCAGGATGCTACAGTATAAGAAATATAAATGTGTTGTTCTGAATCTCAAAAATGGAGGAGTTGACTCTTCCAACAATAGGTCAGTGAGCTTGACTTTGATTTATGATGAAGCTCTAGAAGAAATTATTAAAGGGGTAGACTGCAATTGCTTAGAAAGAGAAACAATATTGACTTTGAGTAATCATGGGACTCCAAATAATGCACTTGGAAGTTACATGGATGTAGCCATGGAGGGAATAATGAGAGTGAAGACAATTGTGCCCTTCTCTGTCCTGGTCAGAGCACAACCAAAGTTTTGAGTTCAACTCTTCTTTCCAATAACTCCATCTTTAGAATATTGGAGATGCTGCCATGTTTCCCACCCAGATCATAGTCTGTTTTTGACAGGATCATGGAGGAATGCTTTGGCTTTTATTTTCTTTAGTGTTTTTTAAATAACATTCAATAATAAATAGTGAAATAAATAAATTATTTAAAAAATAATAAATTAAAAATAAATAACTAATTTCATTTTCAGAGCAAGAAGCAATTAGAATATAGTGGAAGGAGTTGACTTTGAGATCAGGAAGAACTTACACTCTGGCTGAGTAACCCTGGACAAATTACTACTACTCAGTGCTCTTGGCAGCTGTTTAAGATTATAAGTTATAGAGATCTGCATTGTAAGAGGAAATTTCCATACGTGAAATCACATATATGATTGTCCCCTCCACCTCCAAACTATAGAATACTTGATTTTTACAAGTCATATTCAAACACATTTCTGCTTTTGCTTCTTAAAACAAGCTTAGAGAAAATTAGAGTAGGTAATGTTTATTCCCATTCAACAGAGGTGGAAAATGATTTTTAGAAAAATTATATGACTTGCTCAAGGCCATACAGATAGTAGATATTAGTAACAGGATTCCAACATTTCCCTTGGCACTAGTGTTCCTCCAAACAGGTTCCAGACAATCAGAAAGTCTGATAGATATTAGTTATTCTGAAAAAGCAAACCTTATACTTCACTTACAGAAAAGAAAAAAATAAAAGATAAAACAAACAACAATCAAACAAAACAAAACAAAACAGAAAAAAACAACCTTTTGCTTTTTCCTTATTTGAATAACTGTGTTGATTACCAAAAAAAAAAAGTTTTTCCGAAACAAAGCTTCTGCAAAATTATGACTTCCTCTCTTCCCCTCCTGCCTATCAGTTTCCAAACCACCCCAAGTCAGGACATTAAATAGCAGAGAAAAAGGAAGTTCTAAGGCAAGCAGCCTCTCCGAGTCCTGACTTTGTCAGATGGCCGGCTTTCCCACTCCAAAGCAGGTAGAACCTGTTGGGTTTTTTCTTTACTTTTTTGGCTTGAGCTGGAGAAAAGTGGAAGTAGGAAGGGATATCTGAAGGGAGAGTGAGAAAGGAAAATTGAGGGGAAATCAGGATGGGCATTTTCTGTTTCTTGTGAGTTAGGGAAGGCTGGGGCACCATCTAGGACATGGTAGATCGAGAGAAATACTGAAAGAAGCGTCCTATTTTTAAATGCCGGGGAGTGGGGGGGACTGCTCTCACCCTAGACCTTTTTGAGAACCTAATCATTCAGACTCAGCTTGGGATTCAGAAATCTCAAAAATCTTTCCCCATAAGGAATGACATTGGGCTTGGGATGGGGTGTAAGATATAATGGAAAGAACAGTGAGTAAGGAGTCTGGAAACCTGGGTTCTCATTTTTGTTCTGCCATTAACTTAAAGTGTGATCTTGGTTGAATTACAACAATTCATTTCTGTGCCTCAGTTTCCTTACCTGTAAAATATGGGAATTGAATTAGATCATCTCCGAGTCTGATATTCTGGTGAGTATATGTGTACCAGATTTAATTTAATGAGTGTGTTCTTTCTTAGCAGCAAAGGCAGGTCTTTGTATATAGTACATATTTAATCAATATTCATTGTGCTGTCTTGTGTCATACCGAATTGTGGCAAAGGTCAGGTGGGCAGATATGTCTGGGCAAAAAATGTGGAATTAAGAGAACTCTCCTGCTCCAGATGCTGAGGTCACTTGGGCTCAAAAATCTTGTAGGAGGGAAAAGAGGAAGAGGAGGAGCAGAAACATTTAAGGTTGTATTGTGTCTGTTTATGAAATATAAAATGATCACTGGATCAAAAATCTAGACTTAGAAGAGAGTCGAGAGGTCAACTTGTCTAATCCCCTAATCTTTCAGGGGACAATCTGAGGAAGGCTCGGAAAGGTTTCATGGCTTTCCAGTGTTTTTCTCTGTGTGTTTCCCTATGTAAGTGTAGATGGAGTCCTTTTACCCACAAATCCCTATAAAAACGGTCCTTTCCACCTTCCTGTGGCTCCACTTCAGGGGACTTGCCATGGCCCCTAGCCAAGTAAAGGTCCAAATTATTTTCTCCTCTGGGATTTTCTTAGCCAAGAGTAGGTAGGAGTAGGAGGGATCTTAATAGATAGCTTTTAAGTGTTGGCAAGGTTGTTGTGTGGAAGAAGATTTAATATTGTTTTGTTTATCTCCAGAGGACTGAACAAGGATCCCAAAAGATAAGGAAGCCAATTTATTATCACTATTATTGGACATTGGTCTTAGAAGCTCATAGAAGGCTAACTAGTTCGCTTCTCATTTTACAAATGAGGAAAAGGAAGGTATTAGCATCACAGCAATACAGTGAATAGAGTGATGTACCTAGGGTCAGGGAGACCTGAATTCAAATCCAGCCTCAGGTACTTAACTAATTGGGTAATCCTGGGCAAGTGACTTCACCGTTGCCTGCCTCAGTTTCCTTTTCTGTAAAATGGAAATAACAACTGCATTTATTTTCCAGGAATATTGTCAGAATAAAATGGGACAATCTTTTTGTAAAGTGCTTTGCAAGGCTTAGAAGTGCTCCGCTATTAATATTTATAAGTAAAAGGGACTTCAGAAGCCAACTAATCCAACCCCTTTAATTTATAGATGAGGAAAAATGAAGCCCAAGAATGCTAAAGTCAATTGCATGAAATTTTACAAAGCAATAGGAATAACATCAGATGTAGGCTTTTATTCCATCTCAAAGCTCTTTCCACTGAACCACACTACCTCATAGTAATGCCTTTGGTTCTACCTCATCAAATATTTCCCAATAAACCTCTTGCAAAGTACGTTTCCAGAAAAAGAGGTCATTTATTTAAAAAAAAATAACGATGAGTCCTTTAACATAGATAGTATAATGCTAAGATTAGCTCTTTTCTAGGAGCAGAGTTTTGTTATATGTTAACTTAAAAGTGTTCCAAATTTATGTTGTTATAAATGCTGAACTTTAGGCATTTCCGCTGGCTGTTTTTCCTATCTGGAACTCTCTTTCTCCTCAATATCTTTCTTCCTTCAAGTTTCAGCTAAAATTCAATCTCATGAGTTTTTGGAGGGGAAGGAAGAAAGGAGCACTTCTTCAAACCTAATGCTTCCCCTCTGAGTTTAACTTCATTTCATCCTGTCCATGGCTAATCTCTACTTAGTTGCTTTCATATTGTCTCCCCCGTTAAACTGTGATCTCTCTGAAGGGAAAGATATTCATTCTGTTTTTTGTTTTTTGCCCTTCTTTGTATCCCTAGCATTTAGCACAGTGCCTGGAACATAAGTAAGAGCTAATCAATGATTGTTGCTTTTATCTTGACTTGTTCTGGTCATTTTGCCTGTCCTTCTGGCCCTGCCTTCTTTTCTGTATTAATTCATATGAATCTTTTCCGGTTTCCATGAATGATTCAAAAAAATCATTTCTCTCAGTCCAGAAATATTCCATTACATTTATAGAGCATTCTTTTGTTCTGCCATTTCCCAGCCATTGTACACATGTTTTGTTTCAAGGTTTTTGATATCACAAATAATATTGATGTAATATGAAACCCTAAAACTTTTGGTTTTGGAGTCTGCCTCAGAAAACTCCTACACCCAATCTGTCTGATTTTGAATAGAGTACTTCTCTTATGATCTGGTCAGTGATAATCAAATTTTGGAGACCACCCTTAATTCATCTGGAGATTACTCCTTAGCCCTACCCTTGGGCTGTAGAATTAACATGCCAATGATAGACTCCCTAGCCCTTGAGCCATATTGATGTGTGGAAGCTGGATAAAATATCTCTCCTTGGTCCTGTTTCTTTACTGAATTCCCTTACAATTCAGTCTGCTTAGTAATGGCATCACATTACTTTCAATAAACTTTGCCCCTTGATTAGGAGATGGGTTCAAACCTTCAAAGTCTTTCGAGACACCTCATGACACCAGTCTGGGATTTTTGAGGTTCCCCTTCCTCAACCTCAACATTATGAACACTGTTGTCCCAATGGTAGCCTTTGTGTGGTCAACTTGAGTCAGCAATTCACTAGTAGCATCACTGGGCAGTGTATTGGAAGGATGTAGAAACTCTTCTCATTTAATTTCAAATTGCTTTCTAGAATGGTTCAGTTGATTCACAGCTAGCTTCACTGGTAGTATCTAGACTTCCTACTCTTCCTAACAATGACCTTTCCCTGCCTTCTAGCATTTTTGCCAACTTGATAGGTATGAGTTAATACCTCAGAGGATTTTACCTTATATTTCCTATGAGTGATTTTTTAAAAACACAATCTTCTGGGCATTCTTGATATTTTGTATTTTTTCTTTGGAAAATTATTTGTTCATATCATTTAACCATTTGTTTACTGGGGAATGGCTCATTATCATTTTATTTAATCTGCATAGATTTTTAGATTTCAAATTGGAGCAGAAATATTTAGTGTAATTTTTTTTCTCATGGTCCACTTCTTGTCCTCTGGCTTTAGTTGCATTTATTTTATTTATGCAAGTTTTAAAATTTTTTGTATCAAAATTGTCTTATCTTTTATGACCTCTTGTAACATTTATCAGGTTAAATATTCCTTCAGTACTCCCCCATCCCTATCCATTTCATTTTCCTCTAATTTTTTGTGTGACTTTTTATATTTAGAACATTCATACAGTGAAACAAAGTCAAAGAAAAAGATCCAAATCTACTTCTCACCAGATTGCTTATCAGTTTCTTTAGCAATTTTTGGTAATTAAAGATTCTCTTCTCTATTAGCTTCTCTAGTAGTTTTCTTGGACTTGTCAAACTCTAAAGTACATTTTTGTTTCTGATCTTTAAAAAAAAACTTTTAAAAAATCAATTATCCCATATACTATTTAAAATATATTTAAAACTTAAATACAAAATAATAAATGAAAAAATGAAAAAAGAAAGACAGAAAAAGGGAAAAGAAACACTGTCATACATACACACACATACATGCTTGCATATATCCTCCCACATATATACATGCATACACCTACATATATACATACACATGTACACATATATAGACATACATCTAAAACAATATTGCTATGGTTGACATATAATGTAGATTTCTTTCTTATTGAATCTGTGTTTGACTTTGAGATTAATGATTGCTATCCCTAATTTTTCCCCCTAATAAATTCTATTCCTGATCCTTGTTATTGTGTTTATATATGTATATATATATATATATATATATATATATATCTTATTTCCTATTTCCTATCTCTGCTAACTCTTCTACTTTTATCCTATTTGACTTGCCTTGCTATTACTTAACCTCTCCCCCCCCCCCATGGATCCCTTACTTATCTTTTTCCCCTCACCCTTTTCCTCCCTCTTTATCTTTTTTTCTATTAATCTACACTCCCTATTCCACTCCCATTAATCTACAGATGCATCTATACCCCACCTTATCCTAATTCATCCCCTTGATTTCTTTATAGATTTTAGTGGGTACTGTACCTTTCGTAATATATAATGTGAGTAGTTCTATAAACTGTAAACTACCTGCCCTCCTCCCCCATCTAATGCCTTTGTGTTGGTTTTTCTTCATTTGTATAGCATAATTATTATTTTTATCTTATCCTAGACATTTCAGCTCTTTAGAGTCAGATTATACTCAATGTGCCCAATATTTCTTTTGAACTACCCAAATACTAATGTCAATTTTGTGCAAATGGTTTACAATTCTGTGTATAAAACATAAACAGTTTGTCCTTATTGAGTCCTTGAGATTAGTCTTTGATGTTGGCTCTCATACATTAAATTTTTTTCTTGAGTTCAGGTTCATTGGAGACAAAATCCTGAAAATATGAGAGTTCATTGAATGTCCATTTTTTTTCCATTTGATACTCTATATTTAATTTTGCTTCATATGATATTTTTGACCACAGGTCACCCTTTTCATTCCTAAATTAAATTAAAGCTTGCTCATTTTTAAATTATTCCCAAATTTAACCAAAATTTTTTTCTTTTCATGATCAAGAAAGGTTCATAAGAGGTAGCTATAAAATGCAAATCAAATACCTATTTTTTCCTTCACTCTGAAATTACTTTCAAATTAGCTGTCTTACTTCACTATACTAAAATAACAGGTTTATCAATCTTCAGGGGAAAAGTGATCTAAGGACTATTTACCCCTGAAATTTTTACAAAATTTAATTCTTATTTTTCCTTAAAAGAAATTCTACATAATGGAATCCCCAAACTTGCTAAAACATTCCAGCTTCTACTAAGTGTCTTATTTTCATGGGACAAAAAGAAAGGGGTGAATTCCTGGAATTACCCAAAGTGCCAGGAATTTTGCCTTGCTGTCTCAAAATGGTTACTCTCCAAACTTCCTAAAATTTACTAATATTATTATTTTTTAGCAGTTCCACAAACTAGGAAAAAGTTTTCCTTTCTTTGATTATCTCACTTTTTTCTAATCCCAACATGATTGGGCTGAAATGACAAAGAAAAAGTTATCTTGCAGCAGATTTTAAAAATCTGATCTCCCACTTAAAACCGAAAGAGGCAGTTACCCATTAGTTAGTCTATTTATGGGGATAGAGAGTTTAACTATTTTAAGAACAAAACTTAATCTTTCCCAGCATTCTAAACAATTTGGTGATAGTTTTTTTTTCCTCAGTCTTACTAGCTGGCTTCCTTTTTCCTTTAGAAATCTTTCAAAGTAGCAGAATTTATAAAGAATATTATGTAAGACACGACAAAGATTTTCCCACATTTTACAAAGAAACAAAAACAGACAAAATGATTAGAAAAATAAAATGTCTAACCTTATTTTTTTAATTCACAATAATGAAAAAATCCAATTAGCCAGATCTATGCTAAATGCTTCCTCCCAATCCTTGTACTTTTTATTTGGGGAATTGTTCTGAAATGAAAGGGGTTTATAGGATCAGAGTGGGAGAGTCTCTGACCTGGGGTAGGAGTCAGAGTGGTATCTCTACTGGGAGAGGGGGTCAGCTGAGCTGGGATGGTGGTCAAAGGCAAGATTTTTTTTTCTTTTTGCTGAGACAATTGGGGTTAAGTGACTTGCCCAGGGCCACACAGCTAGGAAGTGTCAAGTGTCTGAGACCATATTTGAACTCAGGTCCTCCTGACTTCAGGGCTTGGTGCTTTATCACTGTGCCACCTAGCTGCCCCATAAGGCAAGACTTCTTGTGACCCCTTTTCACCTGAGAAATTTTTACATGATCTCAGGTGCACAAGTTATATAAAATAGTTATACAAATCAACCATTTATTGATAATAAATCATAATTTTATGATATCCACATTCAGTTATGAGACCCCATATGGGGTTGTGGACCACAGTTTAAGAAACTGGGGTCTAAGGAATCTCTGATCTGGAATAGGGGTCAGAAGGGGGAATTTCGAAACTGGAGAAAACAATCCAAGCTCTACAATTTATGAATGAAACAGGCATAATAAACAAGTCAGTGGACACCCGATCAGTCCAAAGACCCTTAATACAGAATGAGATACATTTTTATGTATTAAAAACAATCAAATAAGATGAAATAATTAAAAGAAAACAACCAAGATAGAGCATTAGGTAATTCCAATTGGAGGAAAGAGTAGGAACTTCCCAAGTTGGGATGGGGAGAGCCAGCAAGTGCAATACCCCGAATTCAGAAAAAGAGATGTCCTACTCCCTCCAACTGTCTGTATTCAATCAAAGAAACATAGAAATGCTAACTGACTAGTGTGGAAACAGATGAGACACATAAGTTGCTCAAGATGTATACTTGTGGGGAATCTCCTTGCTTTAATCTGTGGATCTGATCATATTTCTGGTCAGCATAATTTATCTCCTTAATTAAAGGTCTCTAAGCAGCAGGGAAAGGTGGACCAGCTTTCCACTTACACAAGACTAGGTTGAAACAATACCAAAAAAATATTTTCTCACAATTCCCACAATTGAATAAATTTTATCTCAAGATAGAAATTGGACTAAACAGAATAGAAAAAGAACTGAGCTAGCTCCAGAATGGACCCACACAACCATATGATTTCTTAATTGTATTAAGTTTTTCCCAGTTTACTCATTTCTTCAGTCCACATGTTGATTTTATTTTGTTATGTGTCAAACTCTTTATGAAATATCTTTGCATTCCCTTCACTTGGTTGTGATCATTTATTTATTTTGACTGTTTCTCACTGTTGTCAGATGAGAAGGAGGATCTGGACATCTGAACAGCTTCTCACTCAGCCCATCTTTCTGAAACCCTCAGGGAAACAGATTTTTAGTTCAGTTTGAGAAATTCCTAAAAATAAGAGTAAGTCTATAAGTGGAAAACAATTTTGTCAATTTCCCATCCTTAGAAGTCTTCATTTGGCAGCTGGATAAACATTTGTTGTAAAGGGATACAAAGACACTCTCTTAAGAACTTTAGAACTGATTGCATGATGAGGGAGACAATGGCACAAAACCATCCAGCCTGGTGTGCCCTTATTGGAGAAGCAGAATTGAAGTAGCTCAGAAGAAATGTGCAAGGTTAGAGCATCCACCCCAAATGTTCATAGGGACTATTTGTCTCTGACTTGAGGCAGAGAATTCCAAGTTCAGATTGGTCTGAGCAGCCTCAGTCCGACACACTGTACTTAGTTCCATCATAGTGATGTCATTTGGGTCCTCTTCGAGAATGAAGAACAACCATGTTGTAAAGAGTATCCATGCCCTGGGTAGTTATTAGATTAGATGAACTCTGAAGTCCCAACCCCTCCTCTTCCACAGTTCAATTGATACCATTTCTTATCTTATGTAAAATAGGTCTCCTCCTCTTTCTCTTCCTCTTTCTCCTTCTTCTCCTCCTTCTCCTTTTTCTCTTCCTCTTCCTCCTCCTTCTCCTCCTCCTCCTCATCCCCCTTCTCTTCCCCTTTCCTGTCTCTCCTTCCTTCTTTTCACTCTTCTTCTCCCTTTTTTCTTTCTCCTCCTCCTCCTCCTCCTCCTCTTTCTTCTCTCCTCTTCCTCCTTCTCTCCTCTTTCTTTTCTTCTCCTCCTCCTCCTCTTCCTTCTTCTTTTCTTCTCCTTCTTTTTCTTTCTTTTTTCTTCTCCTCCTCTTCTTTCTCCTCTTCCTCTTTCTCCCTCCTCTGTTTTCACTCTCTTTCTTCTCTTCTTCCTCCTCCCTCTATTTCCCTCCCTCTCTCTTTTCACTCTCTCTCTCTTTTTACTCTCTTTCTTTTTCTTCTTCAAGAAAAGAAAAATGAAAGAAAAACTTTTTTCTTTTCTTTTCTTTCTTTATTGTTTAATTTTTCTTTCCCTTCAGTCTCTGTAGTTGCAAACCAGATTAGACTCAAGGTGGGGGCTCACCTACAACTAATTTCTTTCTATTTTGACCTTGCAGTCACAGCAACTGGTTTCTGCCCTGGGAAAGTAGCCAGAATACCAAGGAAATAGAACCTATCCTGTGAGGCCTGTGAGAGAAAAGGACAAGCTGAGAGCAAGGAGGTGATCCAAGCCTCCAGTTGAGTTCCAGGAAGGGAACTGTCCCTGTGAGGTCATCTTGGGCCAGGTGGGCCCTGAAAATGGAGGGAACTTGGAGGAGCCTCTTCATATTCCTTCTGACTAAATCCTGGGCTTCCACAGAGAGTGACATCAAAGGTGAGGGTCTTCTCCACCTTTCCCTTCTTCTCACTTCCTCTTACCAGCTCTTCTCCAGTCTCTGGGACCTTTCTTCCCACTCTTCCTCACCTTCATGTACTCATTGGATTTGGAGTCAGGTGTCTTCTTTAGAACTAGGGCTTTGTTGCATGTACATTTCTTGAAGGCAAGAACTGGTTTATGTTTGTCTTTGCTCCAAGCACCTAGCACAGGCCTTGGCACACAGGAGGTGCCAAATAAGTGTTTGTTCATCAACTGATTTCATGAATCACCTCTCTAGGGCTCAGTTTTCCCATCTGGAAATGAAAAAAATTGGATGGTCATGAAAGCTCCTTCTGTCTCTGACATTCTATTTTCTTTTTTTTTTTAAATTTTATTTTATTTGCATAACATATGTGTGGGTAATTCTTCAACAATAACCCTTACATAGCTTTCCGTTACAAATTTTTCCCCCCAACTCCCCACCCCTCCCCTAGATGGCAGGATATCCACTACATGTTAATTATGTTAAAATATTGGCAAATCGAATATATGTATACATAGTTCCAAACTTATCATTGTTGTGCAAGAAAAATCTTATCTACACAAACGATATATCAGATAAAGGAAACACAATGTAAGCAAACATTAATCAAGGAGTATGAGAATGTTATGTTGTGGTCCACATTTCACATCCCTCTCTCTGGGTGTATATGGCTTTCTTCAGTGAACAATTGGAGGTGGTTTGAAACATTTCATTGTGGAAGAGAGCTATGTCCATCAGAATTAATCGTCATATAGTACTGTTGTTGCCGTGTATAATGATCTCCTGGTTCTGCTCATTTCACTCAGCATCAGTTCATGTAAGTCTCTCCAGGCCTCTCTGAAATCGTCCTGCTGATCGTTTCTTACAGAACAATAATATTCCATAATATTCATATACCCTAATTTATTCAGCCATTCTCCAATTGAAGGGCATCTATTCAATTTCCAGTTTCTAGCCACTACAAAAAGGGCTGCCACAAACATTCTTGCACATGTGGGGCCTTTTCCTTCGTTTATGATTTCTTTGGGATATAAGCCCAATAAAAATGCTGCTGGGTCAAAGGGTATGCACAGTTTGATAACTTTTTGAGCGTAGCTCCAAATTGTTCTCCAGAATGGCTGGATCCGTTCACAGCTCCACCAACAATGCATCAGTGTCCCAGCCCTCCCACAACCCCTCCAACATTCATCATTAACTTTTCCTGTCATTTTAGCCAATCTGACAGGTGTGACATGGTACCTCAGGGTTGTCTTGATTTGCATTTCTCTGATCAACAGTGATTTGGAGCACCTTTTCATATGACTATAAATAGTTTTAATTTCATCCTCTGAAAATTGTCTGTTCATATCCTTTGACCATTTATCGATTGGAGAATGGCTTGAATTTTTATAAATATGAGACAATTCTCTATATATTTTAGAGATGAGACCTTTATCAGAACCCTTAAGTGTAAAGATGATTTCCCAATTTATTACTTCCCTCCTAATCTTGTCTGCATTGATTTTGTTTGTACAAAAACTTTTTAACTTAATATAGTCAAAGTTATCTATCTGGTTTTCAATTAAGAGTTCCAGTTCTTCTTTGGACATAAATTTATTCCATCTCCATAGGTCTGAGAGGTAAACTATATTACATTCCTCTAATTTACTTATAGTATCACTCTTTATATCCAGATCATGAACCCATTTAGATCTTATCTTGGTATGTGGTGTTAGATGTGGGTCAAGCCCTAATTTCTTCCACACTAGTTTCCAGTTTTCCCAGCAGTTTTTGTCAAATAGTGAATACTTATCCCAAAAGCTGGGGTCTTTGGGTTTATCAAAAACCAAATTGCTATAGTTATTGCCTAGTTTGTCTTGTGATTCTATCCTATGCCACTGATCGACTACTCTATTTCTTAGCCAGTACCAAATGGTTTTGATGACCACTGCTTTATAATATAGTTTTAGATCTGGTGCAGCAAGTCCACCGTCGTCAGCCTTTTTTTTTTCATTAATCCCCTTGAAATTCTTGACCTTTTGTTTTTCCAAATGAACTTTGCTACTATTTTTTCTAGATCTGTAAGATAATTTCTTGGGAGTTTGATTGGTATGGCACTAAATAAGTAAATTAGTTTGGGTAGTATTGTCATTTTTATTATATTCGCTCGTCCTACCCATGAGCATTTTAAGTTTTTCCAATTAACTAGGTCTGATTTGATTTGTGTGGCAAGTGTTTTGTAGTTTAGTTCATATAGTTCCTGACTATCCCTTGGCAGATAAATTCCCAAATATTTTATACTATCAACAGTTATTTTGAATGGAATTTCTTTTTGTATCTCTTGCTGCTGAACTTTATTGGTAATATATAAAAATGCTGATGATTTATGTGGATTTATTTTGTATCCTGCAAGTTTGCTAAAGTTGTGAATTGTTTCTAGTAGTTTTTTAGTTGAGTCTTTAGGGTTCTCTATGTATATCATCATGACATTCTATTTTCTAAAGATCTTCCCACTTCTGACATTTCCTATTTTCTGGTCCCTTTCACCTCTAAATTCTATGATAGTATGATATAAGTTACCTTTTGGCCAATCTGTCCCCTCTCTATTCTCCTTTATGTTCCATTCTTCCCAGCACAGATTTCTTCTCTGTGTCTCATCTGTCTGTCTATCTGTCTTTCCACCCCCCCCCCCGCCCTGCCTTTCTGTCATATCCTCTGCAAGGACAGAATTCCCAAGTTGGATCATGGAGAATTAAATAGTCTAACCATTAACTACATTTAGAGTATTCTTCTCATGCCCCCCCAGATTCTTTTTATCTCAAAGAGATTGAAATATATGTTTGTCTGCCTTTCATAATTCCTGGAAACTTTCCTGGAAAGGTGGAGGGCAGAGATTATGGTTCCATTTGGCTTCCCTGTTGGGGTATGCTTTCCTGAGGCTCCAGGAGAAAGGTGGACAAAACTGTGTCAAAGATACTAGAGTGCAGGAGAGTAAGCACCCTCAGCATCCTCAGAGAAGCATAATCAACCTGGAAATCAATTTTTTGGACAATTCTGGGAGACTTTCAACAATGAATTCATTGGGAGAATGGACTGATCTTTTTTGGGGAGGGAGTATCCCCAAAGCTTAGCAAAGTGCTTGGCACATAGAAAGCACTTAATTAATGCTTGCTGACTGATTGCTCTTGTAACTAATCAATCATTGTTGTTAATTATACCACTACTTGTCAGGCACTGTTAGACACTGGGAATAATAAAACAATCCTTGCCCACAAGGAGCTTCCAATCGATCAAAAAAGGAAATGTATACTAGCAAGTATGGACAAAATTAACAGCATGGAGGAAGTCCTTGATTATGGTGGTTATAGAATAGGGTTGTGCTGTAACTGGAGATGGTGGGTGAGAAAGTAAAGACAAATCTCTCTCTTTTGATTCTCAGAAAACATTCCCCTTCAGACCCTAAGTTGCCATAATGACTTCATAAGTAGGATTATCTGTCAATGGGAGGAAGTAGCTGATGCTCAACGCTACCTCAACCTGACTCTTTACCACCAACAGTACAAGTAAGTATCTGAGATCTCTGGGTTAAGAAGAAAGAAAAAATCTTTCTTCCAGGGCCAGCCTCAGGTATAGGATGAATGGAGTTTGGAAAGGGAGAGATGAAAAAGAGATAGAGAGACAGAGACAGAGGGAAAGAAAGAGACAGAGACAATGCCAGAGACAGAGTCAGAGAGAAAGGAGACACAAAGAGAAGATATATGTATATGTGTATATATATATATATATGTATACACAGATATATATAGAGAGACAAAAACAGAGAGAAATTAAGAGATAAAAAGAGATACAGACAGAGACAAAGACAGAGACAGGAGACACAGAGAGAGAGAAAGACAGAGAGAATCAAAGACAGTGAGAGAAAGAGAGACAAAGACAACATCAAAGACAGAAAAAAAGAGACAGAGAGAAGATACACACACACACAGATAGACAGACAGAAAGAGACAGAGACAGAGACATATGGAGAGAAAAGGAACACAGAGAAAAGATATGTATGTATGTATGTATGTATATCTATAGAGAGAGACAGAGACAGAGACAGAGAGACAGAGACAGAGACAGACAGAGATCTCTAAGGGTCTGGGTCTGCTGTGCCCCAGGAGGATGGTAGAAGGTTTGTGTTTAAATTTAACTTAATGGACTGGAGAAGAAAATGGCAAGCCAGTCTAATATCTTTACCAAGAAAAACACAAATAGGGTTATTAAGAGTCAGACATGACAAAACTGACTCAAGAGACTTCTCTTTAAATACTAGTGATAATTATAATATTTTTCTTTAATTAGATTTTTTAAAACATTGCTGAACCTTCTTTTGAGGAAACAGCAACTGGAGGGTTTTGCTAATCTTGGTCATCTTTTCCCAGCCTTATTCACACCCACCGTAAAGAATCGCAAATTTCAATTCAACATCCTTGCAAACCTTTCAGTAGTATCTTTTCCTGAAATTTTAACAAATTCACAAAGATACTCCTACTCTTTTCCCATTTATTTTCCTTCTTATCATGTTCTTTTAGGACAGCTGAACTAGTTTATGCAAAATACTCTATCATGCTTCTCCAAGCACTTCAAAAGTGACTGGGCTCCAATACAACACCTTCCATTGGTGATTTTGCTGATAAAAGAGAGTCTTATAATCCCCATAAGCCACTTGAAAAAAAATGATAATAGAATTCAGAATTAGAATTTTCATGGACTTCCCTGGTCATCCATAGGAATAAAATGAGATTCAGAGATTGTGACTTGTGCAAGCTCACACGGGCAGTAGGCATCAAAGGGGGCATTAAATCTATATGTGTAAGTCCCAAACCAGTCCTTATTTCACAATACCTCCAATTCCAAGAAAAGAGGGAATTCTTAAATATATCTTAGAGGAAATCAAGGATTTTTCTACTTTTGAAGTCTGTCTGAATTTGAGGAAGATGATCAGACCTTCCCACCATGTGTCTCCCCATTGGAGGCAGAATCTGGGGGGCTGAGTGATCCCTGAATTTGGTTCTATGTACCCCATTTTAATTTCTCAAAGTCAGTCAGAAAAAAAATTTATTAATATATACCAGGTACTATGCTAAATTCTGGTGATACAAACAAAGGGAAAAGATAGAGAGTCCTGGCCACAGTCTCAGCTTCTCTGACTTGAGAAAGACTTCAGAAGTCATCAGATATTGACAGAAATCTCATGGATTATTCATGTCCTCTTTTTATCAGTAGATCTCCACCAAAGCCAGTCTTCTGTGACCCTGGGCAGAACACAACCTTGCCCACCTGTCAGTTCCAATCCTGCGTACCCAGGTCATGCTTCATTCACCAGAAACCTTTTGTCCTAAGTCAGGTAGACATCTTTAGCTTCAAAACAGATCCACCATTGCAGGTCCAGCTCAACCTCAACCTGACCCAGAATGGTGAGTGGGATGGAGAGGGAGGGAGGGAAAGAAGGAAAAATGCTTGTCTCTGGGATAATTCTCCTGGATCAATATGGGAAGCTGGGATGTGGGGATGAGAATGGAGGTGTTTTTATACAGTAGCAGATTGAGGTGGGGTGAGGAAAAGGTACCTCCCTTTCAAGCTGGCATACTTTGAAAGTGAGAGTCAAGTGAACCCAGGGACATAGAGCTAATGAGTGACAGAAAAGGGACTTTTTTTGATTCCAAAGAAAGGAGGATGAGAAGAGATGGGACCCATTTAATTTTTAAGGTTCATAGCCTACAGTATCCTACAAGTGGATAGAGGGGGGGCCAGAAAGACCTGAGTTCTAATCCCACCTCTAACACTGGCTAGGCTGGACTACCATGGGAGATCGTTTCAGCTCTTCAAACCACAATTGGCTCATCTATAAAATGGGGTTATTATGAGACTTGTTGTGAAGTTTACAAGTTCCATAGTATAATGGAAAGGGCAGTGATTTTGGAGCCAACGGAATAATATATGTAAAATCCCTTACAAACATTCAAGTGCTTTGTAAAAATTGCTATCATTATTTGTTCTTTGTTTGGCTCTCTGACTTCATTGGGCAGCTACCTGGCACAGTGGATAGAATGCTGATCTTGGGGTCAGGAAGTTCAAATCTAGTCTGTGTGACTTCTGTTTGTCTCAGTTTCCTCACCTGTAAAATGAGCTACAGAAGGAAACCACCAACTGCTCCACTGCCTTTGCCAAGCAAACCCCAAATGAGCTCACAAATTAGTTAGGTACAACTGAACAATAACTGATTTCATTGATAAAGGGAGTTCCCAAGTGAGGAAACTTTCTTAAGCAATGCAAATGAATAATCAATTTCTCTTCTGAGAGAGGTCCCTAGAACACCAAGATGTTAAATAATCAATTATCCAAGGTCACATGGTCAGTACACAATTAAGGAACAGGTCTTCCTGACTGTATCCATGAGTACAGGCTGACTAATAGATGATTACTGAATTGAAATCATGACTTTTCATTGATTGAGAGCACCCCACCATCCCATCCTTTAGAGACTTTCATTTGATTGATGGCAGCCTCTAGCTCCTCAAACTGGATTTTTCACACTAGGTCTGAGGCTATATTGAAAACTTAGGGAGAAAAACTTAGCATCTCTTCATATCCTCCAGTTCTTTGAAAAAAATTTAATAGATTTTATTTTTATCTCATCTTTATTTTTAAAGATATCTTTCCCCTCCTATCTCCCCAAGAAACCATCTCCTATTATAAGGGATTTTTAAAATAAGAAGAAAAAGAAAAACAAAACATTCAGCAAACTAACCACCAGATCAACTGAGTCTGACAGCATATGCCACATTTCACACCCCTAGTCCTCCCCATCTGCAAAGAGGGGGAAGTACATTTTTAAAAATCTCCTCTCTGAGGCTAAGCATGGCTATTGCTCAAAGAATTTAATTTCATATTTATTCATTTGTTTTTAATAGTATTTTATTTTTCTAAATATGCAAAGAGAGTTTTCAAAATTCACCTTTGCAAAATTTCGTGTTCCAAATTTTTCTCCCTCTCTCCTCTCTCCCTTTCCCCCAAGATAGAAAGCAATAGGTTAACCTATTCATTTGTTTTCTTAATCTCCCTTCTTCCATTTGTTTTGTTACCATCATTTTGCACATATAATTTTTCTGGTTCTTTTTATTTTGCCACGTAAGTCCCTGTTTCTAAGAATCTCCTAACATTTCTCAGTTTGTGATATATTCATTTTTTTTTCAGCACAGTAACAACATCTTGTGCTTATGGACTGTGACTTGTATAACTATTCCCCAGTCAATAAGCATCATCTATTTTGTTTCTAGTTCTTTGTTCACAAAAAGAGCGGCTTCAGTTATTTTGCTGTGTCTTCAAACCAAGGGATGGAAATAACCTCTTTCTCCCACTTCTCACTTCTAGTTCTACCACCTGCCCCAGAGAATCTCAAGATTATGAAAAATGGGACCAAAGCCTTCTTGCTTTCATGGGAGATGCCCCAAAGCTGGAACCAGAGTCTCCAGTCATTCCTGGGGGGCTTGAAGTTCAAGGTGGCTTACAAGAGGCAATGGGAATCGTGGGAGGTATGGAAAGATGACCTGCTGAGCCCCTCATCCCTAACCTTTACTTTCCTTCTTCTACCTCCATGAATTCAGCAACATTGATCTGACATCTCTTTTCAATCCGCCAACAGGAGGCTACTATGATGGACTCCTCCATGTCCCATGCTCTTCTGGGCCATGACCACCTAATTCCTGATAATCCCTATGTGGCCCGTGTACGGGCTATATCACCTGGAGGATACTCTGGCCCGTGGAGTCATGAGTTTTCTTGGAACTCACAGGAAGGTAACTCTAGGGATACCCCATGGTAGAAGGAGGGATCATGGTTGAAGGGGGAAGGGGCTCTTTATACTCTTTCAAAGCCCATTTTCCCAGGGTTGACTTGAGAAACAGTGTGTTATAAGGAAGTTCTTTCTTGTTTTTTTTTTTTAAATAATAATAGATTTTTATTTTTCAAAATACATGCAAAGATAGTTTGCAACATTCACCCTTGTAAAACCTTGTGTTTCACAATTTTTCTCCTGTATTCCCTCACTCCCTCCTCCCCTAGACAGCTAGTAATCCAATAGAGGTTAAATATGTGCAATCATGAAAAAGTTCTTTCTCCTCTGGAACCTCAGCCCTACCAAGATGGAACTCTTTCTAAGATGGATGTCATAGGAAGAATATTTAAGACTTCATAGTACTTAGCCCAGAGAAGAGATGAATTATGGAGGGTTCTGCATTATCACAGGATCTCAGAGTAGGAGAGGACCTTAATGGTTGCCCAATGTGTCACATTTCTGAAGCACAATTGCCCCCTCTATAACCTTCTTATGAAGTGGCCATGTTGGGGATGCTGGCCTATTTCCACAAGGCTTAGGATTATTCTTAGTTGCTCCAGGAAGGAGAGTTTGGCCCAATGGGTGGGAATTTTAGGGAAGATTTCAGATCAGTGCAAGGAAGGGCTTTCTCATGATTAACCTAGTCTGGCAAGGGAATAATGCTGTTGGGAACTACTTAATGGTGGGAAAGCAAAAGTTAGAAAGTGATCAGTAAATAAATGTGTGCCGATTGATCCTGATGAGGGGGATTGGATGCAAGGATGGGGGAATGGAGTAACAGAGGAAGGCAACCACTAAGATCAATAGAATTAGTCATTCCATGAGAGTCCCTGGGTCAAAGTCTATCTATCAATCTGTCAAACCTTGGAGAGGTTGTAGCTAATAATTATCTCAGACCCCTCCCAGCATTAACATTCCCTGTTCTAAAACCCCTTCCATACCTGACATCCCCTATTCTAAGACCCCTCCTAGCTCTGGCATCCCCTGTTCTGAAGGACCTCCAAGACCTGACAGTCTACATCCTAAGGCCCTTTCCAGCTCTAACTTCCCCTTATTCTAAGGCTCCTCCCAGCTCTGATCTTCCCTGTTCTAACAATTCTAGGTTCTAAGGCTAACATTCTGGGTTTTGAGACTCCAATCTATTTTTATATTCTATCATTCTAAAAATCATAATATATTTGACTTCAACCAGATCACAAAACAAGTAGTAACTCCTTGCAGTGAGATGGGACTTTTCCTTTCTTCCAAGATCCTTTAAATATATTCTTTGATTCATTCCTCACCATGGCCCTGAGAACTATGTAAGGGTGACATTTTCATTTCATAAAATAGTAAACTGAGGCCCGGGAAGATTGACTTTTCCCAGATATAGACAGCACTCAGTAACCAGGCAGAGACTGGCACCATGGTGTCTTAGCAGAAGGACCAGACTGCCTTTGACCATCTTCACATCAAATTTTTTCAGACCTAATTTTCCAGTCTCCAAGTTGATGGTAGCAATGTGGGTGAATCCCTAGTGTCTCCAGGAGGAGTCAGGCCACAAGCTGAAAACCATTCCCTGTATTAAGAAATGAGCCCGTGCTTCCAGCTGTGGGAAAGGTCCTGTCTCACTTCCAGAAAGTTTAATGAGCTGTCTTCCCAGGAAATGCAGCTCAACCCAAGAATCTTCAGTGCTTCTTTGATGGACACAAACAGCTTGATTGCACCTGGGAAGTGAGAGCCGAGATTACCAGCTCTGTCACCTTTGGGCTCCTCTACAAGGCTGGTTCAACTGCAGCGTGAGTGACCCTTTCTATGCTTGCTACAATTATCTCTGATTCTCCCTTATTTTGGTGACAGACAGGAGGCTCAAAGTCATAAAGCAGTCCTTTAAAAAACATTACAAATATTGTTCCCATATGTACATATTCACAGCAGCTCTTTTTTGGAAATTGAGGGAATTCCCATCAATTGTAGAATGGCTAAACAAGTCATAGTATATGAATATAATGGAATACTTCATGCTATAAGAAGTGATGAGCAGGATGATTTCAGAAAAGCCTGGAAAGACTTACATGAACTGATGCTGAGAGAAGTGAGCAGAACCAGGAGAACATTGTACACAGTAACAGCAGCTATGATGGACTTAGCTCTTCTCAGCAATGCAATGATCCACCCAAGACAATTCCAATAGACTTGTGATAGAAGATACCATCTAGATCCAGAGAAAGAACTATGGAGTCTTGAATGCAGATTGAAGCATACTATTTTTAATATTTTTTTGTTTTTTCTTTCTCATGGTTTTTTCCTTTTGTTCTGATTCTTTCACAACATGACTAATGTGGAAATGTTTAATATATGTTCCCCACAGGAAGGAGTGCATCCCTGTGTACAAAGAGAGGATACTGGGCAGCCCCTACATACGGTACAGATGCCAAATTGAAGTCCAGGATCCCATCGACCAAAGCCAATACACAGTCACCGTACAAAGCAAGGCGGAGAAACCTCTACCGAGTTACAGGCACAGTGAGTAGCTCAGAGTCTCAGGAACTGATCCCCTGCACAGTTAAGTTACAAAACAGGTATTAAACATTCCCTCCCCCAAGTGTCAATCCCCTGTAGGACATAGGAGGCCTATGGCCTGCCCATGCATGATTTAATTAGCATCAGGCAGAAGAAAAAATAATAATAAACAGTAGACATTCCAATAGCATTGAATCTTTACTCATCACAACCCTGGGGGCTAGGTATTATTATTATTATTTTCATTTTACAGAAAAGGAAAGCTAGGCAAACAGAGGTAAGTGAGTTGCCCAGGATCACACATGTAGTAATATCTAGAGTAGGATCTCAATCCGGGTTTCTTGCCCAAGTCTACTGCAGACTCAGATAATGACACCAGACAGAATCTACTCAAGTGCTTGGATGTAAATCTCTTTTTTTATAGTACTTTATTCCAAGTCACTTTTCTTTTCATGACAATCCTAAGTTATTGTACTGGTATTATTATTCCCTTTTAATAGAAGGGGGATATAGGAGATTAAAAGGGATATGTCCAGTGTCACACAGCTAGTTAGAATCATCAGCAAATATCAACCCAGGACTCTTAGAGCTCTGTTGTGTCAGAGTGAACGTAAATAGCAATTGTTTCCTGCTTTGGTCAGAAATTGTCTCAGTGTTCCCCTTCATAGACTGATTTTTGGTTTTTTTTTTTTTTTTTTTTTTTGATGAGGTAACAGAGGCCATTCTTTGCCTCATTTTTTGCCTAACTTTATTCATTGAATAAATGAGTGGTTGCCTCTGTTAAACAGATTGGGGAAAGGCCTTGGTTTAAAAAGTCTCCAGGGCTATCTCCAGTCATTCTGATTTATATCTGATCACTGGACCCAGATGATTCTGGATGAGAAAGTGAGGTTGGTGACTCTGCTCAGCTCTCCTTCCCTTAAATACAAGTCACTTATATGTCAAGGCATGGAAAAACCTCCCTTTTCTTAGAGAAAGAAGGACAAAAATGAGCGCTGTAATTTGGACAAATCATTTGACCTATTTGGCCCTCATTTTCTGCAGTCAATAAAGTGAAGGACTAGAGGACTTGACAAATCTATTCTAGCTCTGACATTCTCCTAACCTCCTGAAATCTGTTAGTATTTCTGGCTATTCTAACATTTCCAGGGCTGATTTCTCTTTCTGTGGTCTGGAGTCCTTATGATCTTAAATGAGAAGAGGATGCATCAAACTCTAAAGTCCCTGTTTTCCCTCTCAGTAGTTAGTTGTACCACTTACCAGTATTACTGTCATCAGCAATACTGCCCCTTCATGGTAGGGAGGTACTTTGGATTATACTCTTGCCCTAGACTTTGCAGAAATGGTAACAACCTTCAAACTCTGTGAGTCTCACTTTACTCACATTTAGAATGGAGAAGCGGCCCCAAAGCTCTTACCTTTTTCATTGACCAAAATCACGAATGATTGACATTAGCCAGTTGGGGGTGATTTACAGAGCCTTTAGGGATCCCCTGGGAATTTACTCAACATGGTCTGGTTGTTTCCTTACATCCAGTCAAGCCACCAAAACCAGTTCTTACGGTCAAGAAAACTGAAAACAATTACTGGCTCCAATGGAAAAAGCCCATAATCGGTTATGACATAGAACAGAGCTATCAAGTTCAGTACAGGACATCAACACAGACTTGGCAGGTAAGTGGCTCTCATTGTGAGGGGTGGGACCCTCAGAAGGAGAGAGATGGGGCTAGATGTTTTTTAACCATTGCAGTCATGTCTGACTCTTTATGACCCCATTTGGAGTTTTCTTGGCAAAGATACCAGAGTGGGTTGCCATTTCCTTCTTCTGTTCATTGTACAGATAAGGAAATTGAGGCAAACAGGATAAAGTTACTTTCCCAGGGTCTGTTCAAGGCCAGATCTGGACTTAGGGAAATTCCCTGGCTAGTTGTAGACAGAGACCAATTTCTTCCTATGCTGGGGGAAGAGTTTTGGGAGTGGGAATGTAATGAGAGCTGGGAAGAAACCAAGGAGGGAGGAAGAACACAGACTTCAGAGGCAAAGACCTGAATTTGAATCTGGCCTCTGCTACTCACTAGCTCTGACCCTGAGTCCTTTCTCTGGTTCTCAGTTTTCAAAGCAATAAAAAATAAAGGAAAAGGGACTGGATGACTTTATGGTCTTTCTTAGGATATCATCTTAGGTTCTGGCTGATTAGAAATCCATTACTGGTCTCCTGTGTTCTAACATCCTTCCTAGATCTGCTGTTCCTGAGCCCTTCCTCTTCCTCTGCTTTGCTTTTTAGGCAGCCCACAATGAAACCTCAAGAATTGTCCTGAAAATGCCCCTCTCTGAGACTTCTCTGAAGCCAGACACACAATATTTTGCCAGGGTGAGGGCAAGGGTGACACAATCAGCCTACACAGGGACATGGAGTGAATGGAGTGAGGAATGTTCCTGGAAGACAGAAAGAGGTACATGGGCTAGAGGCTGGGGCTCTGTTTGGACTCTCTCCCCACTGGGGAGCCCATCACCATTAAGAGTCCTGAAGACTTAAGGGGACAGCCTGACTTAGTCTACTCCTATATAAGACAGACACTCACAACGGCCCCCAAGCTTCTGATCCTGGGGCTGTGCTTTGGGGATATGTACTCATAATAATTCATGCCCTAATATTGAACCATCCCTGCATTCCTGGTATAAATCCTACTTGGTCATGGTGTATTATTCTGGGAATGATTTTCTGTAATCTCTTTGCTAATATTTTATTTAAGATTTTTGCATCAATATTCATTAAAGAGATTGGTCTATAATTTTCTTTCTCTGTTTTTGTTTTACCTGGTTTAGGTATCAGTACCATGTCTGTATCATAAAAAGAGTTTGGTAGGAGTCCTTCATTCCCTATTTTTTGAATAGTTTATATAATATTGGAGTTAATTGTTCTTTAAATGTTTGGTAGAATTCACATGTAAATCCACCTGGTCCTGGAGATTTTTTCTTAGGGAGTTGATTAATGACTATGACTTCTTCTATTTCTGTTTCTAAAATGGGACTATTTAAGTAATTTATTTCCTCTTCTGTTAATCTGGGCAATCTATATTTTTGTAGATATTCCTCCATTTCACTTAGGTTATCAAATTTATTGGCATACAGTTGGGCAAAGTAACTCCTGATTATTGCTCTAATTTCCTCTTCATTGGTGGAAAGTTCTCCCTTTTCATTTTTGAGACTAACAATTTGATTTTCCTCTTTCCTTTTTCTAATTAAATTAACTAGAGGTTTTTCTATTTTGTTGGTTTTTTCACAAAACCAACTTTTAGTTTTATTTATTAATTTAATAGATTTTTTACTTTCAATTTTACTAATCTCTCCTTTTATTTTTAGGATTTCAAGTTTGGTGTTTGATTGGGGGTTTTTAATTTGTTCTTTCTCTAGCTTTTTTAGTTGCAAGCCCAATTCATTGATTTTCTCTTTCTCTATTTTATGCAAATAAGCATCTAGAGATATAAAATTTCCCCTTATTACCGCTTTGGCTGTATCCCACAAATTTTGGTATGTTGTCTCATTATTGTCATTCTCTTGGATGAAATTAGTAATTGTGTCTGTAATTTGCTGTTTCACCCATTCATTCTTTAGGATAAAATTATTTAGTTTCCAATTGGTTTTTGGTCTATTTTCTCCTGGCCTTATATTGCATGTGATTTTTATTCCGTCATGATCTGAAAAAAATACATTTATTATTTCTGCCTTCCTGCATTTGATTTTGAGGTTTTTGTGTCCTAACACATGGTCAATTTTTGTATAAGTTCCATGGACTGCTGAGAAAAAAGTAAACTCCTTTCTGTCTCCATTTAATTTCCTCCAAAGATCTATCATACCTAACTTTTCTAACATTTTGTTTACCTCCTTAACTTCTTTCTTATTTATTTGTGGTTTGATTTATCAAGTTCTGAGAGAGGGAGGTTGAGATCCCCCACTATTATAGTTTTGCTGTATATTTCTTCTTGCATCTCTCTGAACTTTTCCTCTAGGAATTTCCATGCTATACCACTTGGTGCATATATGTTTAGTATTGATATTGCTTCATTATCTATGGTACCCTTTAGGAAGATATAATTTCCTTCTTTGTCTCTTTTAATTAAGTCTATCTTTGCTTTTACTTGATCTGAGATCAGGATTGCTACCCCTGCTTTTTTTTGTTCACCTGAAGCATAATAGATTCTGCTCCAGCCTTTTACCTTCACCCTGTATATATCTCTACGTTTTAGATGTGTTTCTTGTATACAGCATATTGTTGGATTCTGGTTTTTAATCCAGTCTGCTATCTGCTTCTGCTTTAAGGGAGAGTTCATTCCATTCACATTCACAGTTAAAATAACTAATTCTGTATTTCCTGCCATCTTATTTACCCTAGTTTATGCTTTTCTCTTTCTTATCCCCTTTCCCTCCTTCCTACTATTTTGCTTTTGATAATCACTTCCCTCAAACAATCCTTCCCCTTTAGAGCCCCACCCACCCCCCTTTTTTCCCCCTTTCCCTCCTGTTTCCTTATAAGTATGTCTATTATTCCCTCAGAGCCAAATCTGATGAGATGGAGATTAACCCAATTCTCATTCCCCTCCCTTTTTTCCCCTCAATCATTATAGGTTTTCTTTGCCTCTACATGTGATGTAATTTCCCTTATTTTACCTCCTTTTCCTCTTCTTCCAGTGTTATTCCTTTCCTACCTCTAATTTCTTTTTCAGTTTATCATATCATAATAATCATAAAATCACAATAATCATATCATAATAATCATAAAATCACAGTAATCATATCATAATCATAATGTAATAATAGATTCATAAAATCAACCCTCATTCTATAAGTATCTATAACATAAATATAGTTCTCAAGAGTTTTTTTTCCCTTGTTACCTTTTTATGTTTCTCTTGTGTTCTGTGTTTGTAGATCAAATTTTTTGTTCAGTTCTGGTCTTTTCAGTAGAAATAGGTGAAATTCTCCTATATCATTGAATGACCATCGTCTTCCCTGGAAGATAATGCTCATTCTAGCTGGGTAACTTATTCTTGGCTGTAATCCAAGTTCCTTTGCCCTTCAGAATATCTGATTCCAGGCCCTTCGATCCTTCAAAGTAGAAGCTGCTAGGTCCTGTGTGATCTTAATTGTGGTTCCCTGATATTTAAATTGTTTCTTTCTGGCTTCTTGTAATATCTTTTCCTTGGTATGATAGTTCTGGAATTTAGCCACGATATTTCTGGGGGACTTAATTTTTGGGTTTCTTTCAGGAGGTGATCGGTGGATTGTTTCAAGGAGTATTTTGCCTTCTGGGTGTAAAATATCAGGGCAGTTTTCTTTTATGATTTCCTGGAAAATAGTGTCTAGGTTCTTTTTTTCACCATGGCTTTCAGGAAGCCCTATAATCCTTACATTGTCTCTCCTAGAGCTATTTTCCAGGTCAGTTGTTTTTCCTAGGAGATATTTCATGTTTTTCTCTATCTTTTCATTTTTTTTGTTTTTGTTTGACTGATTCTTGAAGTCTTGATGAGTCATTCATTTCCAATTGTTCGATTCTAATTTTTAATAACCTAATTAATAAAAAACATATGATAATCTCAATAGATGCAGAAAAAGCATTTGATAAAACCCAACATCCATTCCTATTAAAAACATTAGAGAGTATAGGAATTAATGGACTTCTCCTTAAAATAGTCGGTAGCATCTATTCAAAACCATCAGCTAGCATCATATGTAATGGTGATAAACTGGAACCATTCCCAACAAGATCAGGGGTGAAACAAGGTTGCCCACTGTCACCATTACTATTCAATATTGTATTAGAAATGCTAGCCTTGGCAATAAGACAAGAAAAAGAGATTAAAGGAATTAGAGTAGGTCATGAGGAAACCAAATTATCACTCTTTGCAGATGATATGATGGTCTACTTAGAGAACCCTAGAGAATCAACTAAAAAACTATTAGAATTAATCCACCACTTTAGCAAAGTTGCAGGATACAAAATAAATCCACATAAATCATCAGCATTTTTATACATCACCAACAAAATGCAACAGCAAGAGATACAAAGAGAAATTCCATTCAAAATAACTATCGATAGTATAAAATATTTGGGAATATATCTGCCAAAGGAAAGTCAGGATCTATATGAGCAAAAAAAACTACAAAACACTCTCCACACAAATAAAGTCAGACCTAAACAATTGGAAAAACATCAAGTGTTCTTGGATAGGTCGAGCGAATATAATAAAGATGGTAATACTACCTAAACTAATCTATCTATTTAGTGCTATACCAATCAAACTCCCAAGAGATTATTTAACTGACCTAGAAAAAATAATAACAAAATTCATCTGGAAAAACAAAAGGTCAAGAATTTCAAGGGAATTAATGAAAAAAAATGCAAATGAGGGTGGCCTAGCTGCACCAGATCTAAAACTATATTATAAAGCAGTGGTCACCAAAACCATTTGGTACTGGATAAGAAATAGAGTAGTGGATCAGTGGAATAGGTTAGGTTCACAGGACAAAATACTCAATGACAATAGTAATCTAGTGTTTGATAAGCTCAAAGACCTCAGTTTTGTGGGATAAAAACTCACTATTTGACAAAAACTGCTGGGATAATTGGAAACTAGTATGGAAGAAATTAGGCATTGACCCACACCTAGCACCATATACCAAGATAAGGTCAAAATGGATTCATGATCTAGGTATAAAGAATGATATTATAAACAAATTAGAACAATGTAGAATGGTTTACCTCTCAGACCTGTGGAGGGGGAAGGAATTTGTGACCAAAGAAGAACTAGAGGTTATCATTAATCACAAAATAGATAAGTTTGACTATATCAAGTTAAAAAGTTTTTGTACAAACAAAATGAATGCAGACAAGATTAGAAAGGTAGCAGTAAACTGGGAAAATATTTTCACATCCAAAGGTTCTGATAAAGGCCTCATTTCTAAAATATGTCGAGAATTGACTCAAATATATAAGAATTCAAGCCATTCTCCAATTGATAAATGGTCAAAAGATATGAACAGACAATTTTCAGATGAAGAAATTGAAACTATTTCTGGTCACATGAAAAGGTGCTCCAAGTCACTATTGATCAAAGAAATGCAAATTAAGACAACTCTGAGATACCACTACACACCTGTCAGATTGGTTAAAATGGCAGGAAATGACAATGATAACTGTTGGAGGGGATGTGGGAAAACTGGGACACTGATACATTGTTGGTGGAACTGTGAACGGATCCAACCATTCTGGAGAACAATTTGGAACTATGCTCAAAAAGTTATCAAACTATGCATACCATTTGACCCAGCAGTGTTTCTACTGGGCCTATATCCCAAAGAGATTTTAAAGGAGGGAAAGGGACCCACATGTGCAAAGATGTTTGTGGCAGCCCTTTTTGTAGTGGCAAGAAACTGGAAATTGAAAGGATGCCCATCAATTGGAGAATGGCTGAATAAATTATGGTATATGAATGTTATGGAATATTATTGTTCTATAAGAAACAACCAACAGGAGGATTTCAGAGAGGCCTGGAGAGACTTGCATGAACTGATGCTGAGTGAAATCAGCAGAACCAGGAGAACATTATACACAGCAACAAGACTATATGATGATCAATTTTGATAGACATGGTTCTCCTCAACAATGATGTGATTCAAACCAGTTGTTCAGAGATGAAGATAGTCATATACATCCAGAGAGAGGCCTGTGGGAACTGAGTGTGAACCACAACACAGCATTTTAATGCTTTCTGTGAATATTTCCATGCATTTTTTTCCTTCTTAGGTTGTTTTTTTTTCTTCTTTTCTTTCTAGATCTGATGTTTCTTGTGCAGTAAGATAACTGTATAGATATGTATACATGTATTGTATTTGTCATATAATTTATCCTATTTAGCATGTATTAGATTACCTGTCATCTAGGGGTGGGGGGTGGGGGGATTGAGGGGAAAAGCTTGGGAAAAAAAGTTTTTGCAAAGATCAATGTAGAAAAATCACTCATATGTTTTGTAAATAAAAAGCTTTATTAAAAAATAATAATAATAATTCATGCCCTTTATGTTCTGATAACAACAACCATCCATGTTCTACAGAGCCCTCCCCACTGAACTACCCTATGCAGAGACTATTTTTATCACTCCACAGGTGAAGAAACAAGTTCAGAAGGAAAAATTGGCTTGCCCAGAATCCCACCTGGCAAATAATATAGTCAACTTCTATTTTTTGTTCCATTTTAAAATAAGCTTTTTAAGACAACCTCCCTTCCCCCCAAAAAACCCCCAAACTTGCTGAATTAAGAATGCAGTGTAGTATAGTTAGAAAGACCCTGGACTATGGAGTCAGTGTGCTTAGACGACTAATTCTGCTACTCCCCATTAGAATGGGAGCTTTCTAAGGGCAGGAATCTTGTTATATCTTTCTCTGCTTGGTACACAACAAACATTAAATAAATGCATATTGATCGATGAGTCGGGTCACTCTGGATAGCAATCCCTGTTTCTCCATCATTAAAATAAAGGGATTAGCATTAATAGTTTGCCAAGTCATTGACCTTCCTTGGTTCTGGGATCTCAACATAGCTCCTCCATGAATATTTGTTGAACTGACTCACCCTACCTGGGATTGACCTTCTTTCTTGGCCTTCTTTCCCCATAGTTCTTGAAGGCTTTCCTCCATGGATCCTGGGACTGGTGTTGGTCATCACTACACTGCTGATGCTGCTGGGGGCCTGGTACTGTTATACCCTTGGAGTGAGGTAAGGTGGTGGGATGGGATCCACCATTCCCCAACCCCTCCAATGGGAGGCAAGGGGATGCAATGGAAATAACACTAACTCTGCTGTTAGACCATAAGCAAGTCTTTAGTTTCTTCATCTGTATAATGAGGATTGTGGATTAGAGGGTATCTCAGGGGCCTTCTACCTCCAGATCTAGGACCTTCTGGTGCCTCGGTTTTTATGTACGAGAGTTCTGATACTGATGTTTGTCTTCTGTGGCCAACTGTCAAAGTCAGCTCAGATCCTTCTGTCCCAATGAGGGATAGCTATCCTATGTTGCTGAGAATGAGGTCACTTTGACACATGGTGATTTAGGTTTGTGGTCAAAGCGCAGTAACAGAATGACAGATTTGAGAGGACTCATAAAAATTGTCTAGTTCTCCCCATTGTCCCTATCTCCATCCCCAAATTGAAATATGGAAGTCTAGAAAAAAAAAGAAATGGTTTGGCTAAAATCATATGGACAGAAATGAAGAACTGAAGGAATAAACCCTGCTCTTCTGTCCAGAGCTTCATCTGTGCATAATGGTTTGTACCACTTTGTGAACTATATGAGAAAAAAAAATGAACTCATTATATAAGTCTGACCAAATAACTTTATATTTTGGGGTCTCAGTTTCCCCACCTGTGAAATAAGGGCAATGGACCAGATGACTTTCCAGCTCACTTTTAACTCAAACAATCCTCATTCCAAGTTCCTTCTCAGACATTCATTATTCTAATCAATCTGACAGTCCATTTTGCAAGATTCCTTCTGCCGCTGATATTCAGTATTCTATGTTTTAAGACCCTCTCAGATCTGACATTTACTGTTCTATGTTCTAAGGTCCCTGTCAACTCAGACCTTCAGTGTTTTTAGGTCCCCCTGCCTAGATTTGACAATCCATTTTCTAAGGTTTCCTCTGCCTCTGATAGTCAATGTTCTTCAGTGTTCTAAAGACCCTCCCTGCTCTGACATTTATTGTTCTATATTCTGAGATCCCTCTCAATTCAGATATTCAATGTTCTAAGGTCCCTCTCAGTTCTGACAATCCATTTTTTAAGGTTCCTTATGCCTCTGGTATTTAATGTTGTTTTATGTTCTAAAGATCCTCCCGGATCTGCTATTCATTGTTCTGTGTTCTAAGGCCCCTCTCAACTTACACTTTCAGTGTTTTAAGATTTTCTCCCCCCCCCCTCCAGATCTTACACTCCATTTTCTAAAGTTTCCTCTGCCTCTGATATTCAATGTTCTTCAGTGTTCTAAAGACCTCTCAGATCTGACATATACTTTTCTGTGTTCTAAGGTACCTCTCAAAACATTCAATATTCTAAGATCCCTCCCACCTCTGACAATCCATTTTCTTTTTAATAATAGCTTTTAATTTTCAAAATACGTGCAAATATAGTTTTTTTATAATATTCACCCTTGCAAGCCCTGTATTCCAAGTTTTTCTCCCTTCCTTCCCCCCCATATGACAATCCATTTCCTTCTGCCTCTGATATTCAATGCTCTTCTAGATTCTAAAAACCCTCTCAGATCTGACGTTCACTGTTCTGTGTTCTAAGGTCCCTCTCAACTCAGATCTTCAGTGTTCTAAGATCCCTCCCAGCTCTGATAATCCATTTTTTAGGTTCCTTATGTCTCTGATATTCAGTGTTCTTTTAGGTTCTAAAGACTTTTTGTGATCTGACAGTTATTGTTTTGTGTTCTAAGGTTAATCCATTTTTAAGGTTCCTTATGTCTCTGATATTCAATGTTCTTCTAGGTTCTAAAGACCCTCCCTGCTCTGACATTCACCATTCTGTGTTCTAAGGTCTCTCTCAACTCAGACCTTCAGTGTTCTAAGGTCCCTCCCAGCTCTGACAGTCACAGTTCTGTGTTTAAGGTCTTTCTCAATTTACACATTTAATTTTCTAAGGTATCCTCCCAATCCAGTTTGGACAATCCATTTTCTAAGTTTTCCTGTGTCTCTGATATTCAATGTCCTTCTATGTTCTTCCTCCCTGATCTGATATTCACTACCCTATGTTCTCAAGTTCTGCTTTTTCAAGGTCCTTTTGAGTTGATATGACCTCAGATAACTGCCTTTCACCACCATTGCCTTGGGCAATTTGGGAGCTTTTCAGAGAATAGAAATAATTCAGTTCAGGGGGCTGGGACCTGATTTGGGGAATTCAGCATTTCCAGGCTGCATCTCAGTGTACTTCCTGAGTGGAGAGGGAGTTGGGCCGGAAGAGGGGGTTGCTCCCCTTTCCCAGCCACTGGGAGTATCCAAGACAGATGAGGAGTCAGCTAACCTTCAGCCATATGCTCTTTCTTTACAGATTGAAGACAAATTGGGAAAACAGGATTCCCAATCCAAGTAAGAGCAACCTGTTCCAGGTAAGAGACTAAGGACTGCTCTGGGAATTCAGAGAGGCCCAAATTGCTCCCCCGAGTCTACTCACCTCTCTTTAGAAGACTTGGCTAAATGAGATCCAAGGTTTCACCGCTATTCTTGGTGGAGTAGAAAGAAGCCTGATCTTTGAATCAGGAAAGCCTGGTTTCAACTCTGTCCCCAGACATTTAGTATCTGTTATATTACCCAATACAATCTGAGTCTCAGTTTACTCATCTGTAAAATGGAGATAATAATAGATCCTCCTCACAAGGTGACTTTCTTATGATATATAGATGCAAAACGGTTTGTAAACCATGTTGTTGCTGTTCAGTCATTTCTGAATTTGTTATTCCATTTGTGGTTTTCTTGGTAAAGATCCTAAAGTAGTTTGTCATTTTTGTCTCCAATTTATTTTACAAATGAGGAAACGGAGGCAAATTTGCCCAGAATCACACAGCTAATGGGTCTGAGATAGCATTTGAAATCAGGAAGATGAGTCTTCCTGACTCCAGACTCTAATAACCACCTAGATGTCCTTCCATAAATCTTAAAATGCTCTAAAAATGCTCTTATAATGAAGTGCTTACTCTATGCATTGCTCTACATCATGTAGGAGGGATAGATTAATATGAAATCCAGAGAAAATCAGCCCTTCTCCATCTGTCATGGAGAGCAGTTTAGTGAGGAGGTAAGATTTCAATATAGATAATTCATGTGAATAAAACAGCATTAGATGAAAGGTATTATAAGCATAATGAAGGAGTTGGCTAGAAGGCTTCTGGGGCTCCTTGTAGTTCTAGTTCTAGGCCTCTGGACCTAGGATTTGAATCCTTGTTCTATTTACTTGTAATTCTAGTTCTAGGCCTCTGGACCTAGGGTTTGAATCCTTGTTCTATTTACTTGTAATTCTAGTTCTAGGCCTCGGGACCTAGGGTTTGAATCCCTTACTACCCTTATGACCTTATGGATAAGACTCGTGACCTTGCTGGAACTCTTGCTTCCAAATTCTGAAGCCTTCGGAGAATCCTTTTATATTGTTTTGCTCAGAGATGAAGGAGCTGTGGCCCTGGGAGGATTTAAGAATGTTTTCTTTTCTTCCACAGAAAAAGAACCAGAAGATTTGGATTCCAGGCAACCTCTTTACTTTTAACCAAGAGAGTCCCTGGGAGAAGGAGAGAAAATGTTCTGTCTCTAGGGTGGATTGGTGAGTTTATTTCACATTTGAGTGACTTTTAGGGAATAAAGAGAGATTAGGACCATGGTGAGGTGAAGATGGGGAAGGACGCAATTATAGTTCAAGCAAAAAATAGAGAAGAAGAATGGTAGAAGATGACCCTGGGGTTCTTAGTAGACTACAAACTCAGGTGACATAATCCCTGCCCACTGTAAAATGCAACCTAAAGGGAGCTACAAAATTATGAAAAGACTCTGGATTGAGAGTTAGAGGACTAAGATCACTTCCCAGCTATGCTACCTATTACCTGCATGGCCTTGAGCAAATTACTTCTCTGGGCCTGTTTATTCCTGTGTAATATAAAAGAATTAGATTCAATTCATTCTTTCTATTTTTTTCTTTTTTTTTAAAGCTTTTTATTCGCATAACATATGTATGGGTAGTTCCTCAGCATTGATATTTACAAAGCTTTCCATTACAAATTTTACCCCCTAGTCCCCTCCCCTCCCCTAGATGGCAGGAAGTCTACTACATGCTAATTATATTAAAATACTTGACAAGTCGAGATTCAATGATCTTTAAGAGCAATTTGGCTCTTATATCCCTATTGTGACTAGTTTGGTCACAGTTCTTCAAAAGGGTCATGGGAGAAATGTAGTTGGTGTAAGGAGCAAAGATAAAGTGGACACACTGATGGGGGCTCATCTGTTCTCTGGAACACCTCTGACCTTGTTACTTGATTTTCCCTAAATCCACTCATGCATTGTAGTAGGTAGGGGGGTGCAGTGTGAAGGTATCAAATTGGGGGGACCATTTGAATTTTGTCTTTGAAGACTTAAGGAGCCAGGGAGGAAGGAACCCAAGGTGTTGAGTTGGAGAGGTCTTCTCATCCGATTCTTCGGCTCTGCAGATAGGGAAGCTGAGGTCCCCAGATGTAAAGAGGCTTGTCCATAATGAGAAAGGATTAGCATCTTGGTCCCAAGGCTTGACTCCTGACTCACGGCTGATTGAGGGGATGAGCTCTTTACCTGGTTATAGATTGCAATGAAGGGCTCACTTTGCCTGTAGAAGACAGGACTAGGATCTCCATGCTAAAGGATGAGGAGTTCCCTTGCTTTACTGACAACTTAATTCATTCTAATAAACATTTGTGAAATACAAAGGGGAGACAGAGTGGTACAGAGTGTGTGTGTGTGTGGGGGTAGTTTTCTGGCTTTGGAGTCAGGGACCTGCACTGCATCCTGCAGGGCTCATCTCTGAGAGTCCCCTCTCCTCCTTAGTAAATTGTGGGGGTTGAACTAAATGGTTTCTGGGGGGGGTCCCTTGTAGCTCTAGGGAAGTCACTTGAACTTGCTTCCTCATCTGTAAAATGAGCGGGGTACCCACTGTAGCCATGAGCACAGCCTGTGCAAATGCATGGAAGCAAGAGATTAAGGGAAGGATGGGAAATCTGATATTCCCCAGTTGGTTCATATAGGGCCAATAAGTGAAATAAGGCTGTGAAGGTCAGTTGGAAGGAGATTGGGGAGGGCCTTCAATGCCAGTCTGAGAGCATAATGACGCTAGGGAGCCACTGGACGTTTTTGTGTAGGAAGGGACCCGGGCAGACACAGACATCCTCCAGCTGTTACTTTAACAGCTGTTTGGAGGAGGGACTGGCCAGAGACACGGTCCAGAGATGGCTGGTCAGAGCAGCTGCAGAGCTGAGAATAGAAACCGGCTCTCTTTCTGATTCCCAAGTCACAGGACCAGAGAGTGGGGCAGCGAGCACCCCAGAAGGCCCGCCCCTCCCTCTAGCACCCCCTCTCGTCCCCCGTCCCTGCTGCTGGACCACAATAAACAGTTTGTCTGCTCCTGCACCTGGCGCCCGCAGCTGGCCGGGGGAAGGGGAAGCTTCCCAAAGCGGAGAGGAGGCTGCCCGCGCCCCCGACTTCCCTCTCCCGGGGATCCCGGGAAGGACATGGGAGGGAAGGCCCAGAGGGGCTGCTGGGCCTGAGTCAGACATCCGGCTTCACAGCCTGAGCCTCGTTTGTTCATCTATCAAAATGAAGGCGGCGGACTCAAGAGGCAGCTAGGGGTCCAGTGGATAGAGAACCAGGACTCAGAAGTCCCGGGTTCCGATCTAGCTCTGCCGCCTACCAGCTTTGGGACCACAGGGAAATCATTTAGCCTCTGCCTGTTTCAGTTTCCTCAACTGTAAAATGGGATAATAGCATTTTATAATAAATGATATATATATATATATATATTTAATATATAGCTATATAATAATAATAATATAAAAATAGCAGGATTGTTCTGAGAATCAAATGAGACAGCACAATTGCTGGGCGCATAGTAAATTCTTCCTAATTATCTCTTTCCCTTCCTTCCTTCCCTCCCTTCTTCCTTCCCTCCCCCCCTTCCTTCCTTCCTTCCTTCCCTCTTTCCTTCCTCTCTTTTCTCTTTCCCTATCTCCTTCCTTCCTTTCCTCTCTCCATTCCTTCTTTCCCTCCCTCCCTCCTTCCTTCCTTCTTCCTTTCCATCCTTCCTTCCTTCCTTTCTTCCTTCCTCCCTTCCTTCCCCTTCTTTTTCCCCTCTCTTTCTTCCATCAGTTTTCCCTCCCTCCCTCCCTCCCTCCCTCCCTCCTTTCATTCCTTCCTTCCTTCCTCTTTTCTTTCCCTATCTCCTTCCTTTC
>JAJPUD010000457.1:491377-511640 GCA_023553655.1 Myrmecobius fasciatus | reverse complement strand
ATAGGATAAATTATATGACAAATACAATACATGTATACATATCTATACAGTTATCTTACTGCACAAGAAACATCAGATCTAGAAAGAGAAGAAGAAAATAAACAACCTAAGAAGGAAAACAGAATGCATGGAAATATTCACAGAAAGCGTTAAAATGCTGTGTTGTGGTTCACTCTCAGTTCCCACAGGCCTCTCTCTGGATGTATATGACTATCTTCATCGCAGCACAACTGGTTTGAATCACATCATTGTTGAAGAGAACCATGTCCATCAAAAATGATCATCGTATAGTCTTGTTGCTGTGTATAATGTTCTCCTGGTTCTGCTGATTTCACTCAGCATCAGTTCATGCAAGTCTCTCGGGAGAGATTCTTTATAGAAGTGCAAAGTTTGAAGTATGTTTGGAGTGTGACTGCCATGAAGAAAATGCTACAAAGCATGTCACTTAAGGATCAGTTGACTAAATTGGATTGCTTGCCATCTAAGGGAGGGAGTGGGGAGAAGAGGAAAATTTGGAACACAAGGCTATGTAAGGATCATCTGTGCATATGTTTTGAAAATAAAAAAGCTTTAATTTAAAAAAGATGAGTTGAAACAAATGATGGAGAAATTCAGAATGGAGAAGATTGAAATACCAGTCATAAGGACGACAAGTGTTTCCTTGGGATGGGGCAAGAGCACTAGGTGGGATTTCATCTTAAGTCTTCCTGATTTTAGGCCCAGCTTGGAAGATAGTGTTTAGAGAGAGCTCAGATAAGGCACAGGTAAAAGACTGGGCAATGAACTTTAAAAGGAAGATATAGAAAAGGAGGCTGAGGACCAAGGATAGGTGTTTGATCTGACTCCCCATTCCTCTGCTCAAGAAACTGCAGTGGATCTCTATGGCCTCTAGAATCAAATACAAATCTTTCTGTCTGACATTTAAGATCATTCTGTCTGACTTGACTTTAAATTGAGAATTTGGTGCTAACCTATTTTTCTAAATCCTTTGCACATTCCACCTCATCAGGAGCTCAATGGTCTAGCCCAACTGGACTTGCTCTTCCTCAGTCCATCTCTAAGAATCCCTCATTTCTCCTGAGCTCAGTTCAAGCCCTACTTTCTATTGAAACCCTATCTTGATCCTAGCATCAAACTCCACTCCATCTCCCAATTAAATTATACTTGCTTTCTATATTGTATTGGCTCAGACAAGTCATAACTGATTAGAAGAAGGCACTATATATTTACCTTTTCTTTTACCCAGAAGTTGACACAGTAGGTGGTACATAGTAGTCACTTAATAAATGCTTACTGCTGCCTGACAGGCATTATTTAGTATATAGTAGGTCTTTAATAAATTTTTTTCAAGATATTGTAACCAATGATTATTCCTTTTTTTTGGAGAGACTTTGAATAGACACATATTAGGCATTTAGTAAGTAGTCTACAGTTGGAGATAGACCCAGTGACAGACAGTGTGCCTGTCATTCAAGGACCAGTTTGCCTAAGTGGAGAGAGTCATTATAGAAGGGTTATAGGAAAGGAGGTAAATCTTTTATTTAGCCCAGAAACCCAGAGAAATCTCCTATCAAGGTATCATGGGCTTCGGTGTACCCAATGATGGAACCCAGAGTTTTACATGATCAAAATTGTAGACCTTTGGAGTATTACATAGGCAAAACCCAATTAGTCTTCTTTAAGAAGGCTACTGTCAGGGCAGCTAGGTGGTGCAGTGGATAGAGCACCAGCCCTGAGGTCAAGAGGACCTGAGTTCAAATCTGGCCTCAGACACTTGACACTTCTTAGCTGTGTGACCCTGGGGAAGTCACTTAACCCCAATGCCTCAGCAAAAAAAAAATAGAAGGCTACTGTCCAATCAACTGGCTTTCTTTCTGTTGCTTACCCATGGAATGCATTTCCTCTTCATTTCTACCTAGTAGAATCTTAAATTTTCTTCCTGCTTCAATATGACTGCCATCTTCTTCTATATGAATTCATTCCTTGCTTTCCTAGTCTCCTAACTGCTTCCTCCACAAAATCCCTTTATATCTACTTTGTTTATAATATTCTATACATAGTTGTAAATATATGTTTATAGAGATGTATGTATGCTACTTGAAGGCAGGGATTTTTTTTTTTGGTGGCTATTATTTCCCAGCACCTAAACACAGTACCTGTTAGACATTCAGTGCTAAATAAATGCTTGTTGCAGATACATTACAATCCCAGCATGAACTTAATTATATTTTCTCATCCTAAAGTTGGATAATTTCCAAGGTGTGACTCTCCTGGAAATGCACAATCCGCTGGAAAGAGCTTTGATTCACTTTGATTTCACTTCAGAACTCAACTACCCTGCTGGACATTTCAGCACTAACATAATCTAAAACTTTATTTGATTGCATTACTTATTTATTTATTTTCAAGAGTATTTTACGTTTTCAGATACATGTAAACATAGTTTTCAACATTCACTTTTGTAAAACTTTGTGTTCTAAATTTTCTCCCTCTCATCCTTTCTCCCTACCACCTCCCTTCTCAATTCAGCAAGCAATATGATATAATTAAATATATGCAATCCTGATATAATGTGATTTGGGGGTCCCTTGACTTTGGGACTTTTTTTCTAATGGGTCAGTGGTCCTAGGTCTTCTGGATTTGGAGTCTGCATCAGGAAACTGAGAATACCCAATCGGTTTGATTCTGACTACTTCTTAACCAGATAGCTTTTGGCTATCATGGAAACTCCCAAGGATCCTTGGATGATAATAAATAAGATCACTTCTCAATATATTGCTGACTAGTAATTTTGTCAGTAATAATCTGATCAACTGAGGACCACTCCTCCCTACTTTGAGCTATAGAATTAGCATAACTAGGGTAGAAACTGGATAAAAAAACCCTCCTTGGTTCTGTTTCTTTACTGGATTCTCTTAGAATCAAGTCTGCAAAGTCTTTTGAGACACCCTGCCATACTGATCTGGGACTTTTGGGGTCCCCCCTTCTCAACCTCAACAATCCCATGTTTAACCTATATCAAACTGCTGTCTTGGAGAGAGGGGAGAAGAGGAGAGGTGAATGTTGAAAACTATCTTTGCATGTATTTAAAAAAGTAAAATACTATAAAAAATTTTAAAATGGCAAATACCTCCAAAATGTGCAATCCTTTTAAACATATTGTCATGTTTGTCATGTTGTGCAAGAAAAAAATTCAGATTAAAAGAGGGAAAAAAGCCATGAAAAAGAAAAATCAAAAAGGTGAAAATTTGTGCAAGAAAAAAAATCAGATAAAAAGAGGGGGGAAGGCCACTAGAAAGAAAAAAAAACACAAAAAGGTGAAAATATAATGCTTCAATCCACATTCATTTTCCATAGTTTTCTCTCTGGATGCAACTGGCATTTCCAACCCAAGTCTATTGGAATTGCCTTGAATCACCATAATGTTGAGGAGTCTATAATTTTATTTAAAAGATAAAATCCACTCTACAAAAGTAGACAATGGATAGATCTATCATATATAGGGTGTGTGTATTGACTTCCAAAAGATCTCCAGGTCTGGACCTGCAGGCTCTTTGGAGAGGATGGAAGGTGGGGCACAAGAATGAAAGGCAGCCCTGGATCTCCCACACCTATCAGTTTACAATCATGTCTCTTAGTTCTTTCAGGCTTCATTAATTCCCAAGATTATAGATGGAGAGTTGGGGGCCAAAAGCAGGTTCTCGGGCAGAGGAATAACCTATATAGTCACTCATGTAAATATCAGGATTGGGGTTTTAACCAACTGATTCTGGCCCTAATCCCACGGTTCTCACTTCACCATTACCCATGGGCTTGATAAAAACAAATCCATCTTGCCATGAGCCATGGAATTCCCAGCTTTGCTCCTAACTGACCCCAAGTAAAAGATGGTCAGATTTGGTGCCGGAAAGAATCTGAGTTGCCATCTAGTTGACCTATTTCATTTTACAGATAAGGAAACTAAGGCTAAGAGGGAAAAGAATATCCTGGTCTTGCAAAAGCTTTGATTTCAAATGCCTAGTAGCATTCTACTACAGATGTGAAAACCTATGTTTGCATAAATGTGTATAGTCTGAAGAGTATTGAAAGTAGCAATAGATAGTTAGAAATTTCTTTTTTTTCTTTTAATATTTTTATTTTTCCCAGTTAAATGTAAAACAATTTTTTTACATTTGTTTTTAAAATTTTGAGTTCCAGATTCTCTCTGCCTTCCTTCCCACACCACCCATGTGAAGTTGTGCAAAAACATTTTCACAAAAATCATGTTGCAGAAGAAAACATTAAGACCCCCCCAAAAATGCCTTCAAAAAATAAATATACTTCAGTCTGTATTCTAACAGTTATTTCTCTGAGTATGGGTAGCATTTTTTCATCAAAAGTCCTTCAGAGTAGCTATGGATCATTTTATTGCTAAGAATAGCAAAATCATTCACAGCTGATTACCCCACAACTTTGCTATTACTATGTCCACAATCCATTTCACTTTGAGCTCATGGAGGATTTTTCAGGTTTTTCTGAGTTTTTCATTTTGCTTATCATTTGAAAGCCTTGAATTTTAATCCCACCTCTAATATTGGCTATCATACACAAGCCCTAAGTTTCGGTTTTCCTCATCTATAATATGGACATCATTTTATTGGTAGTCAATGCCTTCCATGGTTGTTTATGAAGCCTTTGTAGATGTTCAAGAGAGAATATCAATGACTCTAAATCATTTTGATTGAAATCATAAACATTTATTGCTTAAATTTAAACTTGGGGAAGGTGAGGTATCCCAAGCAAACAGGAGTCAGGAAAGCCCTGAGTTCAAAACCCATTTTGGACTAAATGTGTGGAATTGAGGCAAGAGACATTTTGCCTTTTTAAGCTTCAGTTTCCTTATTTGTAAAGTGGGGATAATAATAGCACCAAAGATATAGGACTTTTGGGAAAACCCAGGTAGATAAAATATAAAGTATTTTGCAAAACTTAAAAGTTACATAAATGTCAATTATTGATGTGTCAGGCACTGAGAATTTTTTTTAAAATCCTTTTGATTCCATCCTGGTGAAAAAAATCCCCTTACCTATGCAAGTTGCTAAATGCTCTATAATTTGTTTTCTTAGGGAATAGAGTGGGGCACTAAGAAGTGAATTTTGCAGAATAAGGCTTCCTGATTTCTTTTTTTTACAAGTGAATTCTATCAAACTTTTTTTTAGCTTTTTATTTTCAAAATATATGCATAGTTTTCAACATTCTCCCTTGCAAAACCTTGTGTTTCAAATTTTTCTCCCTTCCTTTCTCCCACCTCCTGCCCTAGACAGCAAGTAACCCAGTATATGTTAAATGTGTACAATTCTTCTATCCATATTTCCACAATTATCATGCTGGACAAGAAAAATCAGATCAAAAAGGAAAAGACCTTGATTTTTAAAATTTTTTTATTAAAACTTTATTTTCAAAATATATGCATGGATAATTTTTCTTTTTTCAATTTTTTTAATAAAGATTTTTATTTACAATACATATGCATAAGTAATTTTTCAACATTGACCCTTTCAAAACTTTTTTTCCAAATTTTTCCCTCCTTCCTCCCTCCCCCAGATGGCAGGTAGTCCAATACATGTTAAATATGTTAAAATATATGATAAATCCAATATATGCATACAAATTCATACAGTTATCTTGCTGCACAAGAAAAATCGGATCTAGTAAGAAAAAAAAAACCTGAGAAGGAAAACAAAATTTAAGCAAACATCAACAGAAAGCATGAAAATGTTATGTTGTGGTCCACACTCAGATCCCACAGGCCTCTCTCTGGATCTAGATGGCTCTCTTCATCACTGAACAATTGGAAATGGTTTGAATATCCTCATTGTTGAAGAAAATCATGGCATAGATAATTTTTCAACATTAACCTTTGTAACACCTTATGTTCCAATTTTTACCCTCCTTCCCTCTACCCCCTTTCCTAAATGGCAAGTAATCCAATATATGTTAAACATGGTAAAAATATATGTTAAATCCGACATATATATACATATTTACACAATTATCTCATTGCACAAGAAAAATCAAATCAAAAAGGAAAAAAAATGGGAAAGAAAATAAAATTCAAGAAAACAACAACAAAGAGGGAATATGCTCTGTTGTGATCCACCCACAATGGCTCTCTTCATCGCAAGATCTTTGGAACTGGCCTGAATCATCTCATTGTTGAAAAGAGTCACATCCATCAAAATTGATCATTGCATAATCTTGTTGTTGTCCAATTCCTAATTTTTAAAACAGGTTTTCTAACCACCCTTGCCCCTGTGTCCCACCCTGCCTCCTTTCTTTAACCTTTCTTTTGTCTCCCCCTGCCCCAATTCCTCTGAGAACTGGGGCTTTTAGAGACAAAACAAAAACAAACAAAAACAAAAAACAGGGTGATCCCTGACCTCAAGAGGTCTAGATTCTGTAAAGGGAGAACAGTATACCTACCGACAATAAGTGTAGGATAATTTGTGGAAAGAAATAAGACAAACCCAGAAAGGGCTATTATTAGGAAATGCTTTCTACAGCACTTGATATCCAAGAGCCAAGATCTTTTAAAATCCTTTTGATTCCATCCTAGTAAGGAAAATCCCCCTACCCATGTAGATTGTTGTGTTCTATATTTTGTTTTCTTAGGGAATAGGCTGGAGCATCAAGAAGTTAAGTGATAGATAAGGAAGCTGGGAAAAGGGAAGGTAGCAGCTTGAGATGAGTCAAAGCTGGGGTGGAGGTGGGGTTGGGGCAGGATAAGGTGGGGCTCCTAGGTCATCAGTTAGGTAACATGGATTAACAAATTTGGAAGTCAACCAGAAGTAAAGTCTTGAACAAATACTTCTATTTCTCTCTTCTAAGGAATTGGATTATTGCTGAGGCTAGAATTTCAAAACTTATTTAGATAGGATGGTAATATTATATATTATTGTTGATGGAATCGAGTGTCTGGTACCATCTCTAATTTACATGGAATAGGGGCTTTACATGGAATTAAGGCTTTACAACATATTAAATTTCTAAAGATTTAAGATTATTACTGGTTTGGGAAGTGTGATGGGAGTTAGGAAGAATAGCTCTGAGTAATATTAAAATCTCCATTTCTATGTAGTAGTAATGCAGGGATTATTAATCTCCAATTTTTTTTCAGTTGGGGAAACCAAATTTTACAGAAGGAAGAGTGACTTATCTCTGCTTGTACAGCTAATAAGGATAGAACCAATGTGTCCTGATTGCACATCCTATGCTCTTTCCTCTATAGCTGCAATCTCTCTAGCACTGGATTTTATAAAAAGAGAAAAAAATAAGAGTAAGACAAATGTCGGAATATCTTGTTTTCTTCTACTGTATTTGGCATTAAAGAGCCTATGTTTGCAGCCTGGCTTGCTACTTAATAGATGTGTAACATTGGAGAAGTCCCACCTCACTAGGTTCTACATTTCTTCATCTGTCAAATGTAGGGAATGGACTAGACAAGTTTTAAGATCCCTTCCACCTTAGATCCTTATCCTACCCCTAGCAAGTGGTTGCTGGTATCTTGAAGATCAATGGCAAGGCTGAATCTGTTTTCCTAGATTGGGGGATTGATATAGTTTGATAAATTTAGCAAAAACTACTTCCATTCTAAAGTTCCTTTGACTATTTTTGTGTGAGAGAGATAATAATAAGGGACCCTCTATCTTTCTATCATAACATGGATAACTATCTTAGAAAATGATCATAATTACATTTCCTTTACCTTATTTCCAGAAGAAGAAGAAGAAAGAAAAAGGAGGAAAAGAAGAAGAAAGAAGGAAGAAGAAAGAAGGAGAAGAAGAAGAATAAGGAGAGAAAGGAGGAAGGAGAGGAAGGAGGGAGGAGAAGGAAAAGAACTTTAAGGTTTATAAAACTATATATATTAACTGATTTGATCCTTACAATACAATCCTTTATTGTAAAGATCAATAAACCATTTACAGAGATTCCTTAGCTATTAGCATTCTTCCTCACCAAATTTCATAACTTTTCATCTTCCCTCCCCCAAGGGAAATTTGTGTAGTATGTACTTTTACACATCTTATCTACCTTTCCTAGACTGTAAGTAGAGTCTTAAGACTTAGTCAGACCCTTAGTATCTGTCTCTTTCAATTTGCCCAGAATCCCCTCTAAAACAAGGCAAATAGATTCCTGGTCTTATTGGAAGGACCCTCGTCAGATGAAACCCTTTTACCTCCTAAAGCAGCAGATTCCACTTTGGGACAGTCTCCACTATTGAGAATTCTTTATTTACATAGAAACAATATATACCTCTCACTCTTAGATTTGTTCCCTGGGGCCAATAAGGACAAATGTTGTGGCTCTTCCCAATGGCAGCCCTTCCAATATTTGACAACAGCTATTAATGTCTCCCTAGGAGTCTTTTCTTTATTCTAAATCTCCCTAATTCAGCAGAGTTCCTCATCTCCTCACCATCCTGTTCACTCTCTGGCTTATCAATATCTTCCTAAAATATTGTGCTAAGTACTGAACATAGTATTTCAAATGTAGCCCCACAGGGCAGACGACTCTCAGTTCCCTTATACTGAATATTCTCCCTCTCAAGTCAGCCTAGTAAAGCAGTAGTTTTGTTTAGTTTTTGTTGCTATGTCAATAGAAATCAATATATCAAGAGTCAAAAATACAACCCATAATTATGGTTTACCAAAAATCCCATATATTTGACTGAGGCACCATCTTGTATTTATGAAATTGACTTTTTCGATTCAAGGAGAAGACAATTTCTCTATTTGATTTCACCTTAGATTTTGGAATATCTCCAATTGTGAGAAAGTGTTTCTTTCCATAGTGGGAAATGTCTACATTTCTGCAACTTCTGCCCATTGTAGTGTGTAGTTAAAGAAAAAGAGGAAGTAAATACAGTGACAGCAGCAAGAGAATAAAAGGCCATTAAAGGTCTGATGTAGCCACCTTTTGAACTCAAGAAGCTAAGAAGGCTTGAAGGCTGGGAACATTCAAGAAGCTTGGGGCTTCTGGGTAAGGAAAAGTAGAAATCCTGTGGCCAAGAAAAAATTAGACTAGAAGGTTTTTGACTAGCTAGGCCCACTAGCAGTTCAAAAAATTGCAGAGAACTTAAAGGGACTTTTAATGGTCAGCTAGTCCAATCTTATTTTCTTGCAACTAAAAAAAATGAAGCCCCTAAATTTTAAGACATTTATCAGAGATCACACAGATAGGACTGGAGGGATCAGCTGGCCCAACCCTTAATTTTACAGGTGAGGAAACTGAGGTCCACAAAAGTTGACTTTCCCAAAGACATGCAAATATTAAGTGGCGGAGATGGGATTTGGGTTGATTGTCCTTTGACCCATATCCAGAGCCATTTTCCATGGATCTCCCCATCTCTGATTCTCTCTCAACACTGACTACTTATTCCAGTCAACTCAGCCCTTGATTCTATCTTGTCCTGTTGTGGTTATTAATTGTTTCATGAGTAAGTCTTCCCTTTTCATTGTCAACCCACTGGGTTTCTTAAGTGCCTAGTACATGCCAGGCTCCAGGCTAAGCTCTTTGAGGGTGAGGATGCAGCTCAGACTTCTCTCTCTCCTATAGAGTCCAGACTAAGGTTGGATGGCAAGTGTTCAGTAAAAAAAAATATACTCAGAAGTGGTTACTTCGCATGCCTTCCAAATACTTGGCATTGTAATCTAGAACCCTAGTTCTGTCTGTGACTCAAGAACTGCTCCAGGAGGCAAGAATCCCCACTCTTCTCTCAGTGAGAGACTCCTTTTGATTTCCCCAAATTCTTATGGAAGGGGATTGGGTCTGGGGAGTGTAAATTACTGGAACTGGGATTGTCCAGTTGGGGGATTCATGCCTTTGCTTAATTGTTCCCAGCAATCCTTCCCAGATCTGTACTTTGCATCCTCATATATGATGGGCTCAAAAGAAGTGAGACCCACTCAATCTCCCATCTTCCCCTTCCTGGAAAGTTTGAGCTCCCTAATCCTCTCTATGAAAATGAATAGGGAAATGAGATGAAAATAGAGGAAGGTCTTGACTCTAAGACTACTATCCACTGAAGGATAGAGGAAGAAAAGGAAAGAGGGAAAGAGGGTAAGGAAAAGAAAAAGGTCAGGATTATTTTTGGCTTTTTTTATTAACTCATTTTAGGAGAAAGAGCATTCCCTTTTCTTAGAACTTCCTACTTCAAGTTTTTGCTCCGTTCCCCAATTTTCTGTTCCAAAGCCTTCTGCAGATTTAGGTCTAAGGCATTCTTCTGATGCCATCGCCCTGAGGAAGAATGAAAATGAGAAGGACCCATCCACAGCTGCTGGAAACAGCTTGGGATCCTGGACTGGATGGGCCATTTCCCTAAATTGTCCACCAGATCGATGGCACTAGGTTGTTCTATGATCTTCTCTTGGGATGCTTCAGGATTCTGGCCATGGACTCTCTCCTGGGCCTTAGTTCCAAAGTTTTTCTGTCCAAGAGGGCAAGGAAAATCATATATAATTTAGAGCTGGGGATAGGGCATCATTGATTCATAAGATCATAGATGTGGAGGTTATCAGAGTCAAGCCCCCTCCCCCCTTCATCTTACAGATGAGAAAACCGAGGTTGAAAGATCAAATGCCTTATCCAAAGTCACAGGGGTAATAGGGACCAGCCCTTGTTCAACTCTTTATTTTGCAGACTGAGATTCAGGGAGGTTTTAAGTGATCAAGATCAACGTCATTCAAGGTCAGAGACCAGTCATAATCCAGTGGTCTTCCAATTAGATCACACGTTTTTGAATTCCTCTATTACATTCGCTCTTAGGAGCCATGTCAGTGGGTACTATGTTCCCCATATATTAAGTTAATGCACATCTCTTTATTTTGTTTTTTTTTATTTTTATTTTTGGAAGAGGAGGGGATAATCCCTTCCCTTTGCTTCCTTCCACCTCCAAAAAATCCCAAACTCAATCAAACTCAAAGAAAACAATATATCTTTCTCCAACCCATCATCTCCCCATTCTCAAACTTACCAAGGTCATCTGTCTTCCTCCCATGCCAGTGCTGGGGGTCCCTCACAGCTCTCTGAAGCACTTCTGCAGTGTAGGAGTCCTTCATTAAGCTCTTTGCCTCCATGGGGGGCCCTGTCAAAACCCCTGGGAAGGTTGGGAGTTGCCAAAATGAAAGTATAGTCAATGGGGAGAAGAGGAAGGAGGGCAGGGAAGATCGGACACCAGCGGATGTCAGAACCTTTAGAGAGGGACCCAGCACCATGGGTGTTAAATTCACCCTAAATTCAGAGGGTGTCTTAGGAAAAAAGGGATTTTTGCCTATATGAGATCATTGTCCCAGTACCAGCTCTGCCCCTAAGAGCTTAACTGAAACACTTTGCAACATCCCATCTCCAAGGTAACCAGACAAGCTACTCTCACGCCTGATGTAGTCCTTGCTCCCTTATCCCAACTTTTGGCCATCTCCACCTGTCAAAAGAGTCTTCTTTTCTTTCAAGGTCCCATTCAGGTGCTACTTTCTCTAGAAAGATTTCCTTGATTCTCATCCCTGATGAAGGTAGAGAGCTCCTTCCTCAAATCCCCCCAAATCTTTTCATCTGAATCTCTCCCTTCCTCCAACTGCTTCCTTTAACACCTTGTGTCAAAGTAATTACATAGAATCCTAGGATTTAAGAGATCAAAGAGGTCTTCAGTACTAAATCCAGCCTGGTCATGTTATTAGGAAGGAAACTGAAGCCCATAGAGGGGGAGAAACTTATGTCCATCTCATAGGAGAAAGTAAAATGTAGCTTTTCCATCAAGCACAGTACCTTGTCAATAGTCAGTTCTTAATTTTTCTTGAAATGAATTTTCTAGGATGAACACGTTCTTTATCAAGAGAATGGGAGCCAGACAACTGAGTTTTTATTCCTGATCTTTCCACTTTCTGACTGTATGTTCTTCAGAAAATTTGCTTTTTTTGAACATTAATTTCCATCTCTGGATGGAGAGGAAAGCCAGGGACTACATATCCCACACTGCTTTGAGTTGACATCATTCACTTTTGGAAGAGAAGAGAATTCTTGGTGGATTTTAACTCTCACAAGACTGTGTCTGATCACATCCATAGTGCAGGGAGGGCATACTTTGATTGGGTAGCCCTTCCTTCTGAGAAAGTTTTCAAACAACATGAGAAATCTGCAAGGATGGTGAGAAAGGTTCATGTGATGGCAGGTGGACCAGTCTGGAGATTGGGAAGGATAGAAATGAAATGGCAGCCAGATGCTGCTGGGGTCCAGCTGGGGGTCCAGCTGAGGGTCCAGATGAGGGTCCAGATGCAGTCTGCATGATCCAGAATGAAGAGGCCTAGAAACAGACAAGCTAGCAATGGCCTGAGGTATGAGCTTCCAAGAGGATACTGCTTGCTCACTCCTGGAAGCCCCTAAGCTGAGATTTCTTGCTGATGCAATTAATATCCCACTGTGAGTTTAAGTGATCTCGCTTTCTCCTGCTGTGTTGGGGATGGGAGGCACAAAAATATCTAGGAATGAATACTAAGAACATTTGCTCCATAATTTACTTTCTGGTTTTTACTCAACTCTCTCCTCTCTCTCTCTCTCATCTATCTATCTATCTATCTATCTATCTATCTATCTATCTATCTATCTATCTATCTATATCTGTTTATAATCCATTCAGCCAGCCAGCCAGCCATCCACCCATCTCTTTCTCCCATTATCCATCTGTCTATCTAATCCATCTAAACATCCATCCATCATCCATCCATCCACTCATCTCTTTATCTAAATATCTATCTCTTTCTTTCTGTCTTATCTGTCTCTCTCTCTATAATCCATTCATCCATCCACTCATCTTTCTCTCCCTCTATTTCATTCATCATCCATCCATCCATCTATCCATCCATCTATCTTTTTCTGACTCCTTTCTTTCTTTTTCTATCTATCCATCTGTCTATTTGTCCATCTAATTCATTCATCCATCCATCCATCCACCTATCCTTTTCTCCTCTCTTTTTTTACATCTTTCTATCCATCTGTCTAATCCATTCATCCATCCATCTATCTATCCATCTATCCATCTATTTATAAATATTTATAATATATTTGTGTATTGTATATTGGGAATATATTTATATATTTACATAACAGTTCTATGTACCTACATTTATATGCTGACAAATTTCTGTGATATTTATACACACACACACACACATATATATATATACATATACTTTTTCAAATTTTTATGTTATCTGACATGATCTAACAGATATTTTGAAAATATTGACTTGAAAAGATGGATCTGTTACATGAGATACCCAAAAAAGTCTTTGTGTATCTGAAAATTTTGTGGGATATATCCAAGATTGATTTTCATTTTCTATGGATTTAAAAAAAATACAGACCATCTAAACCTAAAGTCACCTGTGTAGGGAAAGAATTAGTTAGAAAGGGTTTTTTACATTTTCTAGCACGCATAGTGACAAAATTTTCCAGTGAAACTCTTATAAGATAATTTTAAATTCCCGTATTTCTGGAGTATATCAAAATATCATTGAAGTGTTGCTGTTTCTGATGGAAGTAACATTCTGAAACTTTCATTATATCATATCATGTGCTTCATTGTACTAAGACTTGTAGTACACCCTTTGCACATTGAGTACTGGTGGAAATGTTTTCCATTGCTACTTAATTACGGAGGAAATGGTGCATGGGGACAGGGTGTGGGGGGAAGGAAGACTAATCAAGGACTATTTTTTTTAGAGGGGTTATTGATTGAGATAAACCAAAGACCTTTGATTTCCAATTTTACAATATGGGAATGCTTTCCCCCAATGCAGATTACATCCCATTGATCATTTTTACAGCCTTAGAAAGGCTTTAACCTTGAGCCTGAGAGCTTAACCTGTAGTCATATAATGAGTGTCTGAAGTCTTGACTCCAAGTCAATGTTGCACTTGTTACGCTAGGATACATCTATTATGAGGATGTGAAAAGAAATTTACAGGATGCGGTGGCCCCTTTGAGTGAATGTCAAACTAATGACCAAAGTAGATAGAAAGTGGAAGCTACATTGTGTGTACCGAGTCAGACAGTGGGCTATACCAACATAGACTTATGGTACCCACAACATTGGACACCTTTCCTCACATTTTTATTGTAGTTCAGTTGTTTCAGTGTCTCTCTGTAACCCCATTTGGGTTTTTCTTGGCAAAGACACAAGTGGTTTGCCATTTTCTTCTCCAACTCATTTTACAAATAAAGAAATTGAGACAAGCAGGGTTACAGAGCTAGAAAGTAGATGAAATCCTATTTGATCTCAGGGAAATGAGTCTTGCTGACTCCAGTGATCTATGAACTGTGGTACAATCTCACTACCCACATTAGACTTCTCTCTATAGTAATGGAGCCTGAAATTCTAGCTGGTTAGTGACATGACAAATCCAATCAGGACAGATCACTAATCCCAATTAAGACAACTAATCAAGAAATGTTGCTGGATTATTATCTATCCAATAAGATTTTATCCACCCTGACCTACTCAGTCTTCACAGCCAACACTAAGTTCACCAGTAAATGAACTAATGTGAACATTGTTTTTAGTAACCAGTGTCTCTTTCCTGGTATCTACAAGGAACTGAAAATGGAAAGCTATAGGAGAAGGTGGAGGGGTGCTTCTGCAGCCCCAATAGCTAGAGAAGAGGCCAAGAAACCTTTGAGTAACTTATTAGAAGATGAAACAGTGGAGAGTTGCAAGGGAATGACTCAGGAAAGCATAGGGGATCAACATCTCTGCAATGAGCCCACCTTAGCCCCATGTTTCCCTCAAAATTCAGAGTCTCCAGGACATAATGCTTGAGATTTTGGAGAATGCACAGGATGTTGACTTCCATGTCTACTTGAATACCCTTTAATGTGAGAGATTTCTGGCTTTATGTTAGTATCGTGTAGAATGCTAGACTTACATGAAGACTTGGTTTCAATTCCTGCTTCAGATACTTATTAGCTGGCTGATCTTTGGCAAATCCCTTCAGCTCCCTTGCTTACAATTTTCTCATTTGGAAAATGAGAGAGCTGTACTTACTGATCACTAAGGTTGTTTCTAGCAAAAACTCTATGCATCTATTTTTAAAAAGCTGTTCAGAAGGAGGCTAATTAAAGGTCACACATTTATGAAGGAGATAGATAGCATACTGATTCAAGTGAGCAAAGCATTGGTATATGGTGAATCACTACAGGTACAATCCAGCAGTGAAGCAATAATAGTAGAAATTGGCTACTTGGAGCTGATACATCTAGTGACTTAGATGGTGGACAAAGAGACAGATAAAAACCTGGTTTCAAGGTATTGACCTCTCTTCATGTATGAATCCGCAAGACAAAAAGAGAAATTAGTTCAAATCATTCAAATCTCCCTAAATGGATTAATGCGCAGAGCCCACTCCAACCCCAAGAAATAATGAAAATGTTTGGAACCTGGGATCAGGCACTTCACTTTGGGAACAGGACAAAAGGAATTCAGCCAAAGAGGATGACCTGCATCTTGCTACTAGACTAGAGATGACAAACCAGCTGCATAGCAGCCACATGCCATTAGAGTACTCCCCAGTGTTGTCAGAAGCAGATAAAATGTAACTGGAAACTATTTAAAACAACAAATAAAAATGCAACAGATCTGCAACACTAATACATTGTTGGTGGAACTGTGGTCTGAACCAACCATTCTGGAGAGCAATTTGGAACCTATACCCAAAGGGCTATAAAACTGTACACACTCCTTTTGGTTCCATAGTATCATTACTAGAGCTGTACCCCAAAGAGATCATAAAAAAGGGAAAAGGACCCACACGTACAAAAATATTTATAAAAGTTTTTTTGTGGTGGCAAAGAATTGTAAATTGAGGGGATGCTCATCAATTGGAGAAGGACTGAACAAATTGTGGTAAATGAATAGTATGAAATACTACTGTGCTAGGTGAAATGGGTGTGAGTCATAAGGCTTTTTTTAGACAGCTGAGGTTTGGCTGACTGGGGAAGGTTAAAGGGAAAAGTCAAAGGAAAAGGTATAAATACTCAAATTGGAATTATCAGATCTAAATTCAAATCCAGTCTCTGCCACTTACTATCTGTGTGACCTCACGGCAAACACTTGACTCTCAATGATCCTCATCAGTTCTTTTATGTGGATTAGATGGACTCCAAGGTCTCTAAATTCCAAGTCTGTGATTCTGTGAGCCTAAGATTCCAAGTCACTTATCTTCCCCTTCAGTTTGCTGCTTCAGTTTACTCATGTATAAAATGAGGGACTGACCTCTAAGTCCTGTCATTTCAAAGTCTATGACTTCCAATCTCCCCATCTGAAAGTTGTCATCCTTTGTAAAAAACCATGCTAATTTTCACCAACAAACTATCTACAACTAGGGATTGCTTCCTTTTTAAAGATCATCCTCCTTGATTACTTGGAAACTTGGGGAAATGAAATTAAGCAAAGTCAGCTTTTGATTCCAAGGATTTGGTATCAACAACTCCAGGGTTGGATCTGGGCCCAACTGCTTACTAGATATGTGACCCTGTTGTCAATTGCCTGTAGACCTCAATTTCCTCATCTGGAAAATGAGGGGTTTGGACTAAGTGGTCTCTTGGGTTCTTTCCAGATTTCAAATCCTGTGATTCTAATTAAAACCCCTATTTCCATGGCAAAACCTTCCTCAAGCAGTCGGTTAAACAAACATTTATTACATGCCAGGCACTGAGCTAAGGGGTGGGAATATAAAAACAGGCCCAAACAGGCCCGAACAGGCCCTGCCCTCATGGAGCTTACAATCTAATTAAGGACACACAACATGCAAACAACTATGTACAAACAAGATATAGAGAGGGCAAATGGGAGATAATATCAGAGGGAAGGCAGGATTGACTTTTAAAATTGGTGGCTTTTGAGCTGAGATTTGAAGGAAGCCCACTAGAGACCCCACTCCAGGCATTAGGAATAGCAAGACAAGCATCACTAATGGGTGACAGTGGGGAATGAGGAGCACCCCTCTCCTGCTTGTTGCTATGAGTCAGGAGAATCAAAAGATGGGTATCAAAAAGATGGATGAAAAGTCTTCAAAATAAAGCTAGCATCAAAAGATAGAAGGAACGTGAGAAGAAGAGATTTAAGATAGGAGAAATGAATGGAGTTTATTAACAATATAGAGGAGTTCCAGTGGGCACAGTGGAAAAAGAGGACAAGGAAGGAGAGGGGCTGGGGAGGACTACTATGAGCCAGGACCCCAATAGCTATTCCATAGCTGTCTTTAGGTAAATCCACTGCTGACAATCCCCAGGTAGTCAAGCTAATTTATTGAATCTTTTGTTTTTCTGCCTTTTCTTTATAATCTCAGCTCTTAGCATAATACCTGGCTCATAAGAGGTGCTTAATAAATGTTTATTGTGAAACATTAGAGCTTCAAGGAATCAGACACCATTTAGTCCAAGCTGTTCATTTTCTGTGGGAGCAAATTGAATTTGAAAGGGGGGGGGGGAAATGATTTGCTCTAAGTCACTGGCTAGTCTGAGTAAAAAATATGCACCAGGGAGATGCATCTAGGAGAAAGACATGACATTATGGGACCCTGGTGGGGTCAAGGGCCTAGCAAGGAAGCAGACCACTCAGGTGTCTGGCATTCTACCTGATGAGTAGAGAATGAGAAAACCTGGACAGAGCCCCTGCTGCCCTCTGTTTTTTCACTCCAAGCTCAGGGATAGTGCCATCTTTCATTCTTATATCCTCAGGACCTAGTGGAGAATCCTTCATATAGCAGAGTCTTAGCAGACATCTGTTCAATTTAATGAAATATATTTTAAATACAATAATAGCAAATATTTATATAGAACATTGAAGCTTACAAAAGCTCAAAGGTAGAGATATTATCCCAGGGACTGAAGACTTAATTTTAAAAAATATATATATTTGATATCCAGATTTCAACGATTGCTTTCCTTTGAATTATGTTTTTTTTAAATTTTGTGCATTTAAATATATATCTCTGAGAACATGTCTGTAAGTTTCACTGAACTGACCACCTAAGCAAACATACCCATAGATTTCTTCAGCCCAGTATGTAAAAAAGGGAGGTAAAGCAGAATCCCCCATTAAATGCATCCCATTGCATTCTCAAAACAACCCTGTGAGATAGATGCATATTATGTGTCCATTTTTTGGATGAGGAAACAAACCAAATTAACAAGTACTACTTATTACTACTACTAAGTACTGAAGGCAAGATTTGAATCTAGGTTATAGAATCACAAGATACAAAGCTAAAAAGGAGGGGGTCTTAGTCAATTATTTAGATGCAAAAGAGATTTAGTCTAATCTCTTTCCATCCCCATTTGACAGATGAGGAAATTGCAACCCAGAAAGCTTAAGTAATTGCCTAAGATCACATAGGAAGCAGTAGAAATGATTTCTATCACACTCACCTCACACATACTCACACATAGTTCATGGGTCAAATTTGAATCTAATTCAAGGTTTTCTTCCTGCCATTACCTCTTTATGAGTAAGATCAGTGAATAAGGGTCAATAAATGGAGAGCAAGACTGTATTCTGGGCTTTGTCATTTCTTAGAATTTTATAACCCAGGAAAGACCCTAGAATTGCAAAGGCCAGAGTTGCACAAGACCTTGTAAGGATTGTGACATCACAGAATTAGAATTGGATTGGATTCTCAGAAACCATATTGCCTAATCTCTACATTTTATAGATGAGGAAACTGAGACCAGTAGCATCAGAGGCAGCATTTGAATCAATTTCTCTCCTGTGTCCTGCTAGCCTTATGTATGTAATATATATGCATAATATATCTGTGTTATATATGTTATAAATATCCTACAACATAAAAATATATTTTATAATGACATCTGAGAGGAGCTTAGAATAATGTTTGAGTTGAGAAGGGCCTTAGAACATGGGATGTCAGAGTTGGATGGGGTTTTAGAATAGGAAATGTCAAAGCTGGGAAAAAGCTTAGAACAAGGAATATCAGAAGTAGGAGGAAGCTTAGAACATGGGTTATCAAAGCTGGGAAGGGTCTTAGAAAAAGGGATGTCCAGAGTTGGATGGGGCCTTAGAACATTAAAGACTGAGCAAAAAAGGACACAAAATATTAGAACATAGATTGTAAGGCTATGAGAGATCCTTCCATAGCTTGCTCGTTATTTTATTTGCGCTCATTGCAGGTGGATGAGAAGTAATTTTTCCAGGTCAATAATAAGTTTGAAGTAGAACCAAGACAAGGATCTAGACCCTCTATTTCCAAGGAAGACTTCTTTTTCCTTTAAACTAAATTTGGTTTCCAAACAGGCTCAAATGCTTGGTCCTATTGATATCTAAAATAATCAGACGTATATTTTGATTTCAGTGAGATTTATCAAATTCAGAATCCAACTTGGATTTCCTAAGGAGCATCCTGAAATTCGTAATATGTTTGATCCTTTAAGTGACAAAACTGAATTGATTTTTTTTTTGTTTAGGCAATTGAGAGTAAGTGACTTGCCCAGGGTCACACAGCCAGAAAGTGTTAAGCATCTGAAGCCAGATTTGAACTCAGGTCCTCCTGACTTCAGGGCTGGTGATCTATCCATTACACCATCTAGCTGCCCCCTGAATTAAATTTTAAAGGTCTGCAGTTTCAAGGATGTATCTGAGTACTTTGCTCATCCATTGTTGAACATCTCAAGGCTGCCCTGCTCCACATGGTTTATATGGATGGTCTTGATGAGTCACTGGAGTCTCCAAACTTCATTCTCAAGTCAAGTTTCAAATGATAAGCTGAGTTGCTCTGAGCTTATCCAAGTCTTGTTGACCTCTGGTTATATTTAAAAGAGGAATATATTCAGAAACGGGGAAATGAGAATCATGCTGACCTTTGTCCTAACCAGAATCCACAGCCAGAATAGTAAATTCAGAACTGGGTGACATATTTTAGGAAGGACACTGGGTCTATCCAGAAGTAATGACCCAGGACAAACAAGAGACTGTATTATATGGACATCCATTTTTTTTTCTACCTTCAAATCCTTCCTTTAATCATTCTTTTTTTTAATTTTATTTGCATAACATATGTGTGGGTAATTCTTCAACAATAACCCTTACATAGCTTTCCGTTACAAATTTTTCCCCCCAACTCCCCACCCCTCCCCTAGATGGCAGGATATCCACTACATGTTAATTATGTTAAAATACTTGGCAAATCGAATATATGTATACATATTTCCAAACTTATCA
>JAJPUD010000457.1:461341-482504 GCA_023553655.1 Myrmecobius fasciatus | reverse complement strand
CACACACACACACACACACACACACACACACACACACACACACACACGAATGTCCTTATCTGAGATTATCCACTTTTCCCTCTTTGCCCACTTCTCCTATTTTTTTCTTTCTTTCCCTTTTCTATATAATCCCTCACCTCATTCTGCTACATTGCCTGTCTCCCTTCAGCTATTATTCACAAATAAATATTCCTAAAATGCCATTGCCTGATTCGGAGATGGGTTGAGCCCAAATTCTTTCAGAGATGACACCGTAACCCCTTGCCCGAGTACCCCAACATCTTTAGCTTGGGCCAACATTTCCTTCCTTGAAGTTTGGATTTCAGTATTGACTTTCTAACAAAGTTTAGCTGGGTAAGAGCAATGGGGGAACATGTCAGAACCAACTGTGAAGGAGAAGGCTATCCCTTTTCTATTTCTAGATTGCAGAAAGGAGGAGTTAGCATGAGATGACTGAGAAATACCCTCTCTAAGGTTCAGTGATAACAAGGAAGGCTTTCAAAGGAAGGAAAGGTGAGAATCCTGTAGCAGAATCCAGACAGAGGCTTCCTAGACTGGCTCTTGACCTTGGGACTCTTAATTCAGTTTAAAAAACCCAAGGCTCAGAGATTCCTACAGAAATGAGTTTTATGAGTTTTATGGGATTTAAGGAGGCTCATTTCTTTTGGTCTCCCACCACCTTTGTATGGGAAGTCCTGCTACTAACCACTGTGTTAGCTGGTTCAGACCTCTTAAATTTTCTTTATAAGAGCCTGTTTTCTGTGGTATCTGGACTTGGAATCAGCAGCTCATGGCTTGACCACTGACTGTGGCCGAGATCTGTGAGATCTTGGATCAGACTGACTTTGAGCTCTGTTGCACTTTGTTTTCTCTTAAAAATAGGGATTTGGACTAAAAGATTTCTAAAGTCACTTACCATCCATGGCCATTGTGAGTATCAGATATGATAATTATATTATCTGGTTTAGCATAGAGCTTGGCGCACAGTAGGTGCCTAATCTATGCTTGTTTTTTTGTCTTCCCTTCAAGATCTAAAGGTCTATGATTTTATCCTGAGCAGCATGTATTAATTAGGTTTCAGTTTCATTTCCTCCAACAGACTGGGCTGTTGCCCATCCTTAGAGTACCACCTGGTGGCCAAACTCAGCCCAACCAATGAGCCTCTGCCCCACCCTCCAGCACTCTAAGCAAGGAACATTTTCAGAAGCATTTATTGTGAAATAGAGAAACACATATTTTCCCGCAATCCCCTGATACTGGGAATGTAATCCCTTCTGACAGTCACCTCTTAAAAACCTTCATCTTCTTCAAGACTTATCTCAAAAACTTCCTTTTATAAAAAGCTTTTCTTTTTAAAATCAATCAATAAGCATTTATTAAACACCTACTATATGCCAGTTTAGTACTATGTACTAAACATAGGGGATACAAAAAAAAAGCACAAGACAGTCCCCCTGATCTCAGAGAGCTCACAATCTGATGTGAATTAATATATAGTATTAGTCCCACCTCAAACAAAATTCAAAGAGTACACTACAGTCCTTTGGCCTCTTATCACACCCACTTCAAGGCTTCCATCTTTTAAATTTATTTTTTTAATTTTGAATGTCAAATTCTTTTTTTCCCTCCAGCCCTTTCCCCACCCACGGAGAAGGCAAGCACTATGATATCAACTATACATGTGAAAACATGCAAAACCTATTTCCATATTAGCCTTTTCATGGGGCTTTTCCCAATTTCCCACCTCACCCTGCAAACTCCTGGTGCTTTTCCCAACAAAATTACTATTTGTATTCTGAATTTCTTTCCTTCCTTCCTTTCCTTTCTTTTTTTCTTTTCTTTTTTCCCTCCCTCCCTTCCTTCCTTTTTCTTCTTTCCTTCCTTCTTTCCTTCCTTTCTTTTCCTCCCTTCTTTCTTCCCTCCCTTTCTTCCTTCCTCCCTTCCTTCCTTCCTTCATTCCTTCCTTCCTTCACTCATTCGTTTCTTCCTTCCTTCCTTCCTTCTTTCCTTTAGAGGGAACTGTTTAACTTGTCAATATTTCCTAGACCATGCACCTTAGGCATGCACTAGGTGCTTAATAAAAATTTGTTGGTTGATTTGAATGATTCAGAGGATTATAGAATTAAAGCTGGATGAGTCCTTAAAAGTCATCATCAAGTCCAACCCCCATAATTTAAAAAATAAGGAAACTGAAGCCCCAAGGAAATTGAGTGGTTTGCTCTAATATCAGAGGCAGGATTTCTAGGCAGGCCCTCTGACTCCAGAGACCCTACTCTTTCTATTGAACCAGGCTACCTCTCATGATTTCATCTGTGTGGGTTTTCTAGCTATAGACAGTCATAGCTCCTTTTTGACTTACTAGAAATCTTTACTTGCTAAAAATTCATCTCCTAGGATGATTCACAGAAGCCATTGGTGATGCAAGAAGGTGCCTTCAAGAATTACTGTCAGGATCAACCGTCCTAGGAAAATCCTGACCCAGCTCACTGATAGCCCTGTACACATTTTTCCCCCTAGAATATACCCATATTGAAAGAAATGTCAAGACCTGCATTTAAAAAAATAGTTTAATAATCAAAGTCAATTTCAAGATCTCACAACATTTACTTAAGGGGGCAATCAATCGAGACATTTATTAAACCTTGCAATTTGGGTGATCATTAATTCATTACTTCAAGAGAATAATCAGGATTCTAGAATTAGAAGGGACCTCAGAGCTCATCTAGCTCAAGCAATATCAGAACAGAATATCATGAAGAGGGCATCGAGTCAAGTCAAACCAATGAACATGCACCTGGTAAGTGGTCACAGAGCTTCCAAAAAGGATGCTGCTATAAATAAATCCATACCTCCTGGGGCAGCCCTTTCTGCTTTGGGATATTTGAATCTTAAAAAGCTTTTCACTGCCTCTGCAACTTCCACCCACTCATTCTGACTTCAGGAAACAAGAGAAAGGGTCTAATCCCTACTTGATCTGACCCATTGATTCTGATTTTTGTAAACAAGAAAAAGGGTCCAATTCCCTACTTCATCTTACAGTCAGTTCTTCAGGTCTGAACAGAAACATCATTGTCCCCCTAAATTTCCTCTTCTCCAGATTAAAATTAAGTCTTCTAATGGATTAACAAGTAATACAGTTTCTAACTCTCTAATCACCCTGGCTATAAGCTTTTTAACATGGCTCAGCAGCTTAGGTTCTTCCTTCAATGATATGATGTGACAAGAACACAATATAAGAACTTCAGCCGGAATGTTTCTTCTCTCTATTCATTTGACCCTAGATCTGGGACTGAAAGGGACCTCAGAGAACATCTGGGTCAATTCTTTCAATTTACAGATAAACAAATTGAGACCTAGGAAAATAAAGTGACTATCATACAGTTATTATGTTTCTGAGGCAGGATCCAAATCCAAGTCCTTCCTAAGCACCACAAGATATTACTTTTCTATTTGATTTTCCCCCTTTCAACCAGCTTATAGTAGTCTTCAGTCAGAATTGATTGAATTCAATTCAAGCCTAATTGATTGATTCTACCCTTTCTTCCTTCTTCTCTTCCACCCCCTTCTTTCTCTCTTCTTTCTGTGTCTATGTCTCTGTGTCTATGTATCTCTACTCTTTTTCTGCTTCTCTCTGTGTCTACTTCTCTCCCTCTGTTTCTCTCTGTCTCTGTCTCCTCCTCTTTCAACTTTTCTCTGTCTCACATAATAGTATATTTTTAGATTTCTCTTTTCCACCTGCTAATCATATCACCTTTTATTTCAAATTAAGCTCCAATGTCTTTTTCTTTGAAAAAAAATTAATTTTTGATGCACATGTACATTCATTTTTTATATATTTCCGTATGAGTCACCATTGGGAGAGAAAAATCTGAACAAAAGGGGAAATCCACAAAAAAAAGGGGGGAAACAGTATCCTTTGATCCTCATTCAGTCTCCATACTTCTCTCTCTGAATGTGAATGGCATTTTCCATCCCAAGTTTATTAGAATTGCCTTCTATCACTGAATTACTGAGAAGAGCTAAGTCTACCATAGTTGATTGTCACAGAATCTTGCTGCTGTGGTGTACAATGTTCTCCTGGTTTTGTTTCCTTCATTCAGCATCAGTTCATATAAATTTTTCCAGGCTTTTCTGAAATCAGCCTGCTCATCATTTCTTATAGAACAATACTATTCCATTACATTCATATACCACAACTTATTTAATTTCTTAATCTGAAAATTTTTCATATCCTTTGACCATTTATCAATTGAGGAATGACTTATATTTTCATAATCTACTTCCCTTTTCCAAGAAATATTAATTCATAAGCCATTCATAGTCATATAAAACTATTTATTAGAAAAATGCAAATTAAGAAAACTCTAAAGTACCACTTCACAGCTCTCAAAATGGCCAGGATGATAGGAAAAGATAATGATAAATATTGGAAGGGATGTGGGGAAACTGGGATGCTAATGCATTTTTGGCGGAGTTGTAAAATGATTCAATCATTCTACAGAACAATTTGGAACTATGTCCAAAAGTCTATCAAACTGTGCACACCCTTTGATCCAGCAGCCTCATTCACTCCTGGGTCTGTATCCCAAAGAAATCATAAAAAAGGGAAAAGGACCCAGATATACAAAAATGTTTGTAGTGGTAAAGAACTGGAAATTAAGTGGATGCTCATCAGTTGGGGAATGGCCTAATAGGTTATAGTATATGAATTTAATGGGATATTATTGTTCTATAAGAAATGATGAGCAAGCAGATTTCAGGAAAGGTAACATTGTATATAATAACAGCAAGATTATGTAATGATCAATTATGATAAACTTAGCTCTTCTCAGTAAGAGAGTAATAGGGTAATTCAAGACAATTCCATTTGCCTTGGGATGGAAAATGGCATCTGCATACAGAGAGAGAACTATGGAGACTGAATGTGGATCAAAGCATAGTATTTTTACTTTTTTTGTTTGTTTACCTTTGCTTTTTCTTATTTTTTTTTCTTTTTGATATGATTTTTCTTGTACAACATGACAAAGACGGAAATATGTTTAAAAAGTATACATGCTTAACCTATATCAAATTGCTTGCTGCCTTGAGGAGGGAAGGAGGGAGAGAGAAAAAAATTGGAACACAAATGTCTTACAAAAATGAATGTTGAAAACTATCTTTGCATGTACTTAGAAAAATAAAACACTATTGAGGAAAAAATATTAATTCAATCCATCAAGCTCCCAACATGATGTATAGTATAGATAATACTAGGTTTAGACCCAGAGAACCCAAGTTCAAATTTTGTTTCTATCACTTGTTACTCATAGGACCCTGGACAATTTAACTTTTCTTGGAATCAGTTTCTTCAATTTTCAAATAAGGAAGTCAGACTAGATAGCCTCAAATGTCCCTTCTAGCCTTTCTCCTTTTAGGCTATCCTAGACTTTGATCTTCTTCCATGGGCTTTGTACACAGATGTTCTCCCTTTCATCTTCACACAACATGAGGCTTCTAAGAAAGCATCGACCGACCTTGTATCCTTCCTCTTCTTGCTGCAACTAATAATGTGATTCTAAATTCTTCTCCCTTCCATCCTTCCTCTTCCCCTTTCTTCTTCCCTCCATGCCTTTCCTGTTCCCTTGACCTAACGGATTTTTTTTTTCCCTTTCCTCCTCCTCCCCTTCATTTACCCTTTAAGATAATTCTGTAGTCAGTGGATATTCTGTCTTTTTTCTTTTGATGACCCCCAATCCAGGCAAGACTATGAGAGAGGGAGTTGTTTTGTCTCCCCCCCCTTTTCCTTACCCTCTATATCAGGCCTTCATAAACTTTCCCCATTCATGACCCCTTTTTGTCCAAGAAATTTTTACCCAATCTCAGGTTACATAAGTATATAAAATAGAAACAATACAGATCAAAGCACACTTTCATTTTTTGTTTGTTTTTTTCTTTCTTGTGGTTTTTCTCTTTTGTTCTGATTTTTTTTCATAACATAACTAATTTGGAAATATATTTAACATGATATACACATTGCTTGCTGTCTTGGATAGGGGAGAAGGAAAGGAAGGAGGGAGGGAGGGAGAAAAATTTGGAACTTTAAAATCTTACAAAAATGAATGTTGAATTTTATCTTTTTATGTTATTGGAAAAATAAAATAGGCATACAAACCAAATATTTACTAATAATCATAATTTTGCAGCCCTCCACATTCGGTTATATGACCCCTATGAGGTCACAAACCACAATTTAAGAAGCTGGGTTCTATATGAATGTCTTTCTGATTCTTCTCCTTCCTCTATCTCAACCACCTTTTCTTGAGAGAACTTTACTTGTGACATCTCTAAGAACTATTCAGTTCTCCTATCCTTTTTCCTTTTCTTCAATGACATCTGTGTGTGTGTGTCTCTGTCTATCCTTTCTCTTCTCTTTCCTTCCTTCTCTCCCTCCCTTCCTTCTTCACTTCCTCTCCCTTCTTTCCTCCTTCCCCTCCCTTCTTCCCCTACCCTTCCTCCCTTCCCCTTTCTCTCTGTTAACTTTGTCTCTCTACCTCAGTCCTCTCCTCCCATGTCTCTCCATCTCTGTATGTCTCTGTCTCTGTCTCTTTGTCTCTGTTTCTCTCTTCTCCCACCCTGGTGAATGTTCTTTTTTTTTTCCCTTTCTTTCATACAAAGAACATGTCACAGTGTTAAAACTAAATTGTCTTGCCCAATCCTTAAAGTGTGTAAACAGAAATATTTGCTTGGTTTTGGTTATGTATGAGAGCTAATTTACTTTTCTGAAGTTCCTTTTCCTTGTTGATTTTCTTGTCAAGTGGACTTCTCACTTCATGTTTCTTCACTAAAGCTGATTTAAATTCCCCCCTTTACTGAAAATTGACACTTTTAACTTGATAATTAAGTTCAACTTTGTAAAAGTGAGCACTAACTTCCTTTGTTTTTTAAAATAATATTCCAATTCTTCCCTTCATTTTTTTGGACATAAGGAATAGCTTTGTGAAATTTGGCCTCTTTGTCCCTGCTATGTACAGATCTTCTTCCTTGCTGATTGCAAGATTTGTTTAATGTTGAGATTCTGGCACTATACAATGTTTCTGGGTGAGATGATGAATTCTGTGAATCCTAGCAATCTGTTCTTTGCCTTCCACATTTCCAATGCTTCTGGGCAGTATTTTTGCATTATTTCCTGAAATAGGATATTCAGGATTTTAATTTCATTGTGTTTTTCTGAAAGAACACCTTCCAAATGTCTTCAAAATTAGTTATGACTTGTAGAGAGAGCTCTGCTATTCTAATCCTGAAGTCTTTTGATTTGATTCTGATTTTTTTTCTTCTGCCTTTACAATTTTGAGTTCTAAATCTACTCTCTTTTTCTTTCTTTCTTTCTTTCCTTTTTTTTGAGAATCTACTGTTTTAGGAGGATTCTCCATTTTTAAAAGTAATATAGCATCTTTTTTGTTTTTTTTTTAATTTTTGGTCTTTTAAAAATTGTTCTTTGAATGCTTTGATTTACATTCTTATGTTTTCCATTACCTTCTTTATGAGTCTTCTAAACAATTTGGGAGGTTCTTGCAATTGTTTCATTATTATTTCTGATTGTCATCACTGTTGCTGGGATTTGAATATCACTTTGTTTTACTGTATAATGTCTGCTCATTGCTTGCTTATTCTTTTGTTGTTGTTGTTGCTTTGGGAGTTTTTCCAGATTTCTCTTCCAATGAATTCTTTTCCTAGCTGCTATTGTGATTGTTCTTCTGCTCTGTTTGGTCTATTTCTTATTCTTGGAGGTGATAATAAAGAGCTAGGCTTAAACACAAAATTCTCACTCAGGCTACTGTTGGAATTCCCTTCCTCAACTTTGTTGGGGGAAAAAAACACGTTTCTTTTTATTCCTCTCCAAGCAAAGGCATATCAAAATCAATTTATATCTTTCAGGCCAAAAGTGTGACAGAATAGACTTATTACACATTGAAATTGTGCTTCTGCATTGATCCACACCTAATACCCTATACTAAGATAAGGTCAATATGGGTTTGTTATTTAGACATATAGAGTGATATTATAAGCAAATGAGAAGAACAAAGCATAGTTTACCTCTCAGATCTGTAGAGAAGGAATGAATTTGTGGCCAAAGAAGAACTGGAGTACATTATGGAATGTAAAATGGATAGTTTTGATTATATTAAGTTAAAAAAAAATTGTACAAACAAAACCAATGTAGACAAGATTAGAAGGGAAGCAATAAACTGGGAAAAAAATTTTACATTCAAAAGTTCAGATAAAGGCCTCATTTCTAAAATATATAGAGAACTGACTCAATTTTATAAGAATTCAAAGCCATTCTCCAATTGATAAATGGTCAAAGGATATGAGAGAACAATTTTCAGATGAAGAAATTGAAACCATTTCTAATCACATGAAAAGGTAATTCTAAATCACTATTAATCAGAGAAATGCAAATTAAAACAAGTATGAGGTACCACTATATACCTCTCAGATTGACTAAGATGACAGGAAAAGACAATGACAGATGTTGGAGGGGATGTAGGAAAACTGGGACACTAATATATTATTGATGAAGTTATGAAGACATTCAACCATTCTAGATAGCAATATGGAACTATGCCCAAAGGTCTATCAAACTCTACATACCCTTTGATCCAGCAGTGTCTCTACTGGACCTATATCCCAAAGAGATCTTAAAGGAGGGAAAGGGCTCCACATGTGCAAGAATGTTTGTGGCAGCCCTTTTTGTAGTGGCTAGAAACTGGAAACTGAATGGATGCCCATCAATTGGAGAGTGGCTGAATAAATTATAGTATATGAATGTTGTGGAATATTATTATTCTGTAAGAGACAACCAGCAGGATGATTTCAGAGAGGCCTAGAGAGACTTACATGAACTGATGCTGAGTGAAATGAGAAAAACTAAGAGATCATTGTACATGGCAACAGCAAGATTATACAATGATCAGTTCTGATGGATGTGGCTCATTTCAACAATAAGATAATTCAGACTAGTTCCAATGGTTCTGTGATGAAGAGAGCAATCTGCACGCAGAGAGAGAATTGTGGAGACTGAATGTGGATCACAACATAGTATTTTCACTCTTTTATTATTGTTTGCTTGCATTTTGTTTTCTTTCTCATTTTTTCCCTTTTTTGATCTCATTTTTCTTGTGTGGTATGATAATTTTGGAAATATGAATAGAAGAATTGCAGGGTTTAACATATATTGGATTATTTGCCATCTAGAGGAAAGGGTGAGGGGAAGAGAGGGAAAAAAATTGGAACACAAAGTTTTGCAAGAGTGAATGTTGAAATTATCTATACATATTTTATGAAAATAAAAAGCTTTAATAAAAAATAAAAAGAAATCGGGCCTCTGATGTCAGGGCCACTATCTGCCAGGATAAGTGAATATCATCACTCCCCCTAGTGGAGTCTTCATATAATGATATCAATCACTAGTCTAACATGACCATACACAGCCTTGGCAAAAGCCCTCTGAGATTTGTTGTAAAGATCCTCAGAGGGATCTATTAGATCAAGATCAATTAGATCAATAGTTCTCTAACAAATAATTATTCAACCTCAATTTAAAGATGTTCAATGATAGGATGTTCACTATACTACCTCCTGAGTTATCCCCTACCATTTTGGGAAATGGTTCAAGTGCTAGGAAACTTTCTCCCCATATTCCTTTTCCATCTCTCTCTCAAAACTAGCTATTTTGATTTCAGCCTTGAAACATCTTGGCAGTCATGTCTACTGTGACCACAGAGAGCTCCAAGGCAAGCCAAAATAGGGGGAGCACATGGTGGGAATCAACTTTTTTGTGTGTCATGGATCTGGCAGTCATAAGTAGACTACAGATCACTTCTCTCAATACTATTTTTAAATGCATGAAATAAAATACAGAGGACTGTAAAAGAAACCAATTATGTTAAAATATAATTATCAAAATATTTAAAAGATCAAGCAACAAGTTCAAGACCCCAGATTAAGAATGCCTCATATAATATATAGAATAATTTTTGCAATCAGAAATGATAAAGTTGGCGTAGCAATTACTAGTTCTAAATACAAGAGGAAGAGAAACTAGATGATGCAATGAGTGGAGACAATGACCCTGAAGTCAGGAGGACCTAAGTTTAAATCCAGCTTCAGACACTTAATACTTACTAGCTGTAAATTACTGGGCAAATTACTTAATGCCAATTGCCTGGCGAAGGGAGGAAGAAAGAAAGAAATACAAGGCACAAGGAACATGTGATGAATTCACAAGAACTTTCTCCTTGCCAAAAGGTACCTTGATTTAAGAGAAGTTACAGACAAAATAAAGAGGTAAATGGGCACCAGGAATAGTAAATATGAAATAGATTCGGGAGAGCAGTAGAGTTAGCAAGGAAAGGGGTTTGGAAGAAGTCATTAAAACAATATGCCATGAGGTGTGAGTAAGCCATAGATGGCTGGCTAAATCCATAAAGAAATTTATCAGACTAATCAGAGTCAGCTATAGTAAGGAGAAAGACACCATTCAAGGGAAAACACCATGAGGAAAGAGAAAGTAGTAAAGCTAGTCTTGAAAAGGACTTGGCAAAGATCATCATAAGCACATCTTTTTTAGGTGAAATATAACTTTGAGGGTTTCTCAGGAAGGAAAGTACCAAGGAAGAGTTGGGGTGATAAAGTAAGTATATTGATTTTGAGACTATCTTAAAAGATATTCTGGGAAAGCAAAGCAGTCTGGAGACATCATGATTACCTTCACTATGGTAATAAAACAGTCTGTAAAACTAAGTTCCCAGGATGAGCATTTTAGCATTTCTTGACATGGGAAGAGTTTTAAGAATTCAAATTAGGGGGACAGCTAGATGGTGTAGTGGATAGAGCACCAGCCCTGAAGCCAGGAGGACCTGAGTTCAAATCTGGTCTCAGACACTTAACATTCCCTAGCTGTGTGACCCTGGGCAAGTCACTTAACCTCTATTGCCTCAGCAAAAAGCAAAAAAAAAAAAAAAAAAAAGAATTCACATTAGATTAAAAATCCTACCCATACCCAGAGAAGGAACTGATCAAGTCAATACAGCTCGAAGCATTCTCTATTTCTCTCTCTCTCTTTTTATTTTTAACTTAGTTTTTCTTAAGGATTTTTATTTTCATTAGGGTGGGAAATCTGTCTTCTTTCATAACTTGACTTTTATGGAAATGTTTTACATAACTTCCCATGTGTTTTTTTAACTGTGGGTGGAAACAAGAGAGAGAACGTAGAACTCAAAAATCTTAAAAAAAAAAAACAAATTTAAAGAAATTTTTTGAATGTAACTGGGGAAAATATTAAATGAATAAATAAGTAAAATTAGAATAGAGGGGGGAAAAAGTATTCCCATCAGAAGAACCAGTGTTCAAATCTCAGTCATATTACTTATATGACTTTGGCAAATCCCTTATCCTCCCCAAGGCCTGAGCTGCCCCAAATATGAAATGAATGAACTGAATTTGATGATCTCTAAAACCCCACTCACAAAACCCCACTCATCTTCCAGTCCTACAAGGCTAACATCTTACTATAGTATATATACTGAAGGCTACATAGAGTCCAGAATGGCAGATGGCAGGCCCCAGAAGAATCCCTACACTGGGGACTGGGTCTGTTTGTCTACCTGTTGTCCTCAGGCTACTGTACCTTTTCTGAAAATGTATAACCATTTCCTCAGTTCCTGTTCCCATTGCAAATATCACAAATCCCTTAGTGTATGATTCCCATGCTCCTTCTCACTTGCTCTATAAAATCAAGTCATAATCAAGTCATAAATCAAGTGGAAAGAACATTGGCTTCGGAGTCAGAAGGCCTGAGCTCAAATCCTACCCCTGGCATATCTTATATGACTTGAAGAAGGCATTTAATGTACCTGGGCCTCAGTTTCCCCAACTGAAAATGAAGGAACGGGACTAGACTAGTCTATCCATGATTCCCTGAGTTTCTGAATCTTGTTACTATCAATCCATCATAAGTCCAGCAGTATTCATGATCACTACATCTTTTATGGTAGACAGCCAAGAGAAACTTGGATAAGAAGCAATCCCAGGCTTCCCAGCCCAAATGAGGATGACTCCAATGCCTTGTCCAAATAAGAGGGGTTACAGTTCTGGAGATCAGAACTTGGAACCAGATGCTCCTTTGCAGGTCATCCATAGCATGCACTTTTAATACCCCACAAATCCAGAGCCCTGTCCTAGGCAGAAGGTGATTTAGGAAGAGGGATTAGGACTCTCCCTCAAAACTCATGCTTTCAATTCCCTGGATGTTCCCATTGAGAAGAAACCAGCCATATTGGTAATCTCTGAACCTCTAAATCAGGAGGCATTCAATCACCTCCACTCCAATGTCCCTTAGATGAGCCACTCAAATTCACTAGTCTTATTTCATGGAAATGATTCTGTTTCAGAGATATTAGGTAATTTGCTTGAGGTGTACAGCTACTTAAGTGGGAAAATGAGCACTTAAATCCAAATTTCTTAACATTGAGTTTGAATTTCTTTCTTCCATACTACTTGCTTCCTAATTCAGTTTCAAAAAGTACAATGAAAAGTGCTCCAAACTTGGAGTCATGGAATCTCATTCTAAATCCTCCCTGTCATTTATTCTTTCTGAGTCTTTGGCCAATTCATTTAATTCCTTGGACTTCAGTTTCCTCATCTGTAAAAATGAGGATGGACTAGATCAAAGAGGTCAACCACATGAAACCAGCAACACTCCCTAGGGTGGCCAGAAATCGATTAAAATGTAATTGGGGAACATTTAACAAAATAAATAAAAAATACAATAAAACACAGATAATGTTCCTGTTTGGTTTTCAATCAACATGCATCTGTATGTAGAGTTTTGTGGCCATTTTTCTATTTGAGTTTGACATTACTGTCTTGGGGGCTGTAGCCACCCACTTCAGCAAAGCATCCTGGGAAAAGTACCTACCTTCTCATATCTTTGGGGGGATGAGCCTGATTGTTAGACCTTCACAGCATTTAGTTTTGACTAGGGGTGAGGGGTAGTACTATTGAGATTATGGCACACAGTCACTTTCCCCAGAGTAGGTCAGCAAAATGTTGGGGTTATGCTCCAAAAATAAGCTGGTGTCATGAACTTAAGACTTCCTCCAAATCAAGGATAAAGATTTTATTAGGTTGCTAAAAGCAGGCTAAATCCATAAGGATTTTTCTTTTTCAAAGAAAAGGGATTTTAGCAATATTAACAAGGGAAGTTCCCTGGCAGAGTGGAAGTAGAAGATGCCATGAGGTGGGATTACACCATTAACAGGTGGGTTTATTCTATAAGAGATTTAACACCATAAAAGTAGTTAACAAGGAGACTCCAGGAGGCAGATTGCCAAAAAAAAAAAAAAAAAAAATTAGTGAGTTCAGTGAAGTCTTTTTATAAGGGAAATATAACCTCTGGGGTTTGACATCATAACTTGGTTTCTGGATTGGATATGGTAAAGATTGGGTTGCCAGAGACCTCCCACCTGGAATGGAGCTATAATAAAATCCATTTAAACAAAAGGCCTAAATAAAATCCTATCAGTGCTTCTACCTACTTGCCTGGGGGTGGGGGTGGGGGTATTTATAATCCTATCTATGCTCTGCCAGGCTTGCCTCAGGGTAGCTAGGCTTCCAGGTTGTTTACAATGATTCAGGTTTTCTCAGCTAATGCCCACCAGACCTCATCAGCATTATTGTCCAGGGAGACCTGGTAGTAGAATGGACAAGACACTGATTTGGATGGAAGGTTTCCCAATTCTGTTGCCTATTGCCTATGTAATCTTGGAGAAATCACTTATCCTTTCTCTCTCTCTCTCTCTCTCTCTCTCTCTCTCTCTCTCTCTCTTTTTTTTGCTTTTTGCTGAGGCAATTGGGGTTAAATGACTTGCCCAGGGTCACACAGCTAGGAAATGTTGTGTCTGAGAGCAAATTTGAACACAGGTCCTCCAGACTTCAGGGCTGGTGCTCTATCCACTGAGCCACCTAGCTGCCCCTATCCTTTCTCTTTTGATCTTAGTTCATTCCTCTGTAAAATGAGGGGTGTCAGACTAGATGATCTCTAAGGTCCCTCCCAGATATGATTTATGATCCTATAAGACCTTATAAATAACAGGGTCTGTTGGGGAAGGGGAAAAATGAGGGTTCAATGATCCTTATTGGTAACATTTCTGTAGGGGTCACTCCCTTTCCTAATTATTTCTGGCCTGTGGTCAAAGTCTGATGACTCCTGCTTCCTAATCCCCACACTTTGGGTGTTCTGCAGCTGACCTAACATCATCCCATAACAAGACAGTTTGCCATGTGATTTATAAAATAATTCCTTATCCCATCATATCTCGAACTGAATCTACTCGAAATGAAATTGAGAAAGTTTATTGCCCAATTGTCATGCCCATCATTAGTAATTATCAAGAACAACTTGAGGGAAAAAAAAAAAAAGTTTCTGTTCCATTTAGGCAGAAGTATGGAAATTTGGGTGTGGAGTATTTGCATATATTATCAGATCTGGTTAATTACTAGTTAGTACCAAAACCAACATCATTGTTTGTTTTCTTTTTTAATTCTTTAATCTGAGGCATTGGCTAAGGAGAGGGAGAAGGGATGCATTCGAAAATAAAGGTGAAGCAAGATTTTGTAAGGGTGAATGTTAAAAATTATCCATGTATATCTTTTGAAAATAAAAAGCTTTAATTTAAAAAAAAAGAAAAGAAAGGAGATGCTGATGAAAAAGATAGCAATAAAAATTTAAAAGAATAACCCACCCAGAAGTTCTATAGCATTTTAGGTGCTGTTCCAAGTCCACCTGTTGGCCAATCCTGAAGAACACTGCTTGGCCAACTGAAGCCTGCCTGGTTGGCAAGTTCCCTAAAGTGGGCAAGAAAATGGATGGCCAAGATTTGCCAGTGTCTGTGATCTGTTCATGTGATGAGAGATACAGAGAGAGCTCCAACTCCAACAACCTGTCAGGCTTCAGGGGAGCAGAGAATTTTTGGATTCCACTCTCTGTTGTGCTCTTTATCACCTCTGTAATCTTGGGCAAAAGCTCTCCCCCTTCAGGGCAGATTGTGGAGAGAAATGGATTGTTCTGGATGTTCTTCAGAGGCCCTTGCTGCTCTAATTTTATGATCCCATGATATAATTAGATGGGGAGTGGTAGTGGAGGAGAGGGGGAGCCTGTGACATTAATCCTTGGAGCTCAAGAGATTAGAAGAGATTAGAAAAGTGAAAACTGAGAAGAAAAAGGGAAAAGAGGAAGGTCAAAGAAGACATTGTTTTGCTGCTTCTAGGAGGGATTTGGATGGCATTAAGGGTGACAGAATTACTCAATTACCCCCCCCACCCTGCTTTTTCTACCAAGGAAAGAGATTTTTTTATTTGGGAAGGATGGCATTTACAAATGCTATAGGCAATGGAAATCCACCATAATTGACCCTATGGTTTTGAGAAGATTTGTGAGCTGCCTTTGAAAAAAGCAAACCTATTATTTTAAAAGCATTTTCATAGCCATTATCGTATTTAATTTTGCAAGGTTGTGATAAAGGAAATAAGGCCATGAGTGAATATATATCATATGTAGAGATGGAAAGACCTCAAAATTCAGACATAGGGTCATTAAGGATCTGATGGAGAAATGGGAAGTGCAAGAGAGTCAGCACTGCAAAGAAAAAAAAGGTCTTCTGGGCATGAGGGAAGCAAAGCTCTTCGATTGAAGGTGCTGGTAAGCATGGCCAATGTAGACACGCCCAAGGGAGCACTACTTCTCTAGTGAGAAGTAGGAGAAATCAGGGGAGTGAGATGGAGTCAGCAATCAGATGTCCCTGATATTAGAGAAAGGAGTTTAGTGTGGGTGTGGCAAGAGATAATATGGCAGGTTTGGGACCATTGGAATGGGGACAATGACAGATATCCTTTAGGAAACTAATCTGATAGGGAGAATTTAATTGGTGGAAGAACCGATAAAGGGGAAAAGCAAGGAGAGCATTACATTGTAATTTATGGACTAATCTACTCTAACAAAGCTCTAAGAATTTTGAGGAGTTCTTAATCTAAGGTCCACGAACCTGCTTTTGTTTATTTTTTTTTTAACCAACTGTATTGTACTATAAAAGGGCAAGTAGATGGTAGTGAATAGAGTGTCTAGAATTATGAATAACTGAGTTCAAATCCAGCCTCAGACCCTTAATGTTTGACCTTGGGAAAGTCACTTAATTTTGCTTGCCTCTATAAAATGAACTGAAAAAGGAAATGACAAAACACTCCAATATTGATCTTTGCCAGGATAACTCCAAATGAGGCCACAAAGAGTCAGACATGACTGAAATGATTGAACAACATTTCAATAGAATTGTTTTTCTTTGTAGTTCTATGTATTTTATTATATGCACTTTAAAAAAATCTAGAAGGTTTCACTAGTTTGCCAAAGGAATTCACAGTACAAAAAAGCTTTAGAACCTCTGAAAAAGATTTCTACCTATGTGGTTCATACAGTTTGAAGGGATTCTCAATAGTTATCTCTTTTTTGTTCCCACCCAGATTTTTCCTAAAAAATGTTAGTATTTTGCTCCCATCTACATCTCCAGCTAATGAAACATCTATAAGAGGGCTAGCTTTATTTAGCTTGAAAAAAAAAAAAAGGAAAGGTCCACACCCACAAGCAAACAGATTACTCCTCTTGTATGTGAGTCCTTTCTCCCCTGAGGAATTGTGTAGATTAGGCACTAGACTTATCAGTACTCAGTACCATCTCTCCCATTTTCCGTTGTAGGAAACTGAGGCTAACAGTAGTCAGTGAGTTCCTTACCTAAGGTCAGACAGCTAGAAGGTGTCACAGGGATAATTTGGACCATGTAGCTTTCAAACAAAAACAACAAAATAAACAGACAAATAAAACTCCAGTTTCTTCATCTTTAAAAATGTATGTGGGCTTGTCTTGTGGTGGGTGGAGCAGGGAATTGGACATGACCTCAGTAATAAGAAAGCTGCCTCTGAGTCAGGAAGCCCTCCCTGTCTCTGATCCATCCTGGCTATTTATTCCTGGTCAGTCTCTTCTTAGTGCCTCCAAGCCAACCCTAAGCAACTTTGAAAGATTACAGGTTGGAGACCAAACACACATCCATTTTGATAAGGGTAATGTCTCACGGAAGCTCAGATCCAATAAGAAAAAAGAAAATATCAATTGCCTACTCTGCGCCACACTCTGTAATGGATACAGATCACACAAAGACAAAAATAAGCCATTTCCTGCCCTCAAAAAGCTAACATTTTATTGGAAAGAAAGCAACACAAACACAGGAAAATAAAAGTATAATTTAGAGAAATTAATTTTGATGTGAGATGAGTACTAATAGCTAGGACTTCTGGGAAGAACTATTGCCAAAGCTGATCTCTGGAGGATATTAGGGATCCTAAAAAGCAGAGATGAGGAAGCAAGCAGAGTCTGCAGGGCACTGGCATCAGACGATCTGAAAGTAGGCTACTGGATTGTCATATGGGGGAATAATGATACATCCTGGAAACTTGTAGCTTTTAAGGCCAAGTTCAAATAGTTAAACTCCCATCATTCAAGGTCACTCTGCAAGTTCTTGACATTCCCATACCCTGAGTGTTGAGGGGAGTGTGTGTGACAGTGTGCTGTCCATTCATCTCAAATCTAACCAGATTGCATGACTTCATTAGAGTAGCCCTAGTCTGGGGAATGAAAAGTAGGCAGAAATGACTCACCTTCATTGGTTCAGGGACCTTCTCCCCCATTACTATGGGTTGATCTGAGGAGACTCTTCCCCAGTCTCACGCAGAAGAGGTAAGACACCTCCAACTCAATCTTATTCTTCTTGTCCCTCTCGTTCTCTGGTCTCCCTAAGGCTTAGGGCTCCCATCTGCACACAAGTCTCTGAGGAAGGAGAAAAAATTCCTGGTAGACTCCCCTTCTGGCCCATTGGCTTTGGCCATGACCAAGGATGTCCCCATTGGGGATCACTGGCTCAAAGAAAAAAAGCAAAAAACAAAACAAAACAAAACAAAAAAACCTAGGAGGGATCTTAGACACAGATCAAGTCCAACCCTTTCATTTTACAAACAAGGAAACAGACCCAGAGTTGGGAAGAGACTTGTCCCAAATTGCATAGCTAATAAATCCCAGGGCTCAAGGCTCAGAGGAAACCACACATTGTATATCTCCCACTACACTTTCAGAATCAGATATAGCACCTGCTGCATAATTGGTGCTTAATAAATGCTTGTTAATTAATTGTGGGTGTTACTAGAATAGGACTGGATGGAACTGGTCTTGTGATTTCATTGGAATTGAAAAAGTCCCAATGAGGAAACAATAATGTGGGTACTCCTCCTCTTAATAATCTATAATCTTGGAGCATTTGGAAATTGGGAAGTTTAATGATTTGCTAGTCACCTTAATGCTAACTCAGTTCCAGCATGCTGGGTCATACTGCCTCTCACTACAGTTTTAATAATTTCTATTTTACAGATGTGGAAACTGATACTCAGAAAAACCTTTCTTGTCACTAAAATTTCAACAATTCCTATTTTACAGATGGGGAAACTGAAAACTCAGAAAAACCTTTCTTGTGACTTGCCTAGTGTCACACATTTAGCCTATAGATAGACTCCAGCTCTTCCTGATTACAGAGCTAACTCTCTAACCATTGTGCTACGCTGACTTTCTCAGGATAAAAGAATAATCAGAGCTGGCATTTTGTAAGCTCTTTAATTTAGCTTGGGAAGTTTTTATTTTTTATTTCTTTTTTTAGATCAGAGGATTATAACTTTTTTATTATTGTTTTTATTTTCCATATTACATGTAAAAACATTTTCATCATACACATACATTCATTTTTTACATATTTCCATATGTATCATGTTGGGAGAAAGAAATCAGAACAAAAGAGAAGAACCACAAGAAAAAAAAAAGTGAAAATAGTACATAACAATCTCCAATCAGTCTCCATAGTTCTCTCTCTCTGGATACAGATAGTATTTTCTATACAAAGTTTATTGGGATTCCCTTCAATCACTGAACGGCTGAGAAGAACCAAGTCTATCACAGGTAATCATTGCACAATCCTGCTGTTACTGTGCACGTTTTCCTAGTTCTGCTTGCTTCACTCAGCATCAGTTCATGTAAATCTTTCCAGACCTTTCTGAAATCACTCTATTCATTATTTTTATAGACCAATTATATTCCATTACTTTCATATACCATAACTTATTCAGTTATTCTTCAACTGATGATCTACTTATTTTCCAATTCTTTGCCAACACACGAAAAGCTTCTACAAACATTTTGATACATGTGGGTACTTTTCCCTCTTTTGTGATTTCTATGGGATACAGACCCAGTAGAAACACTGCTGGGTCAAAGAGTATGCAGTGATTGATAACCCTTTGGGCATAGTTCCAAATTGCTCTCCAGAATGGTTGGATCCCATTCACAACTCCACCAACAATGCATTAGTGGGTTGGGAAGTTTTTAAAAATACATGATCTCATGAAATCCTCAGGACCACTAAATGAAGTAGATTCTAATCTTGAATGAAAATTACAGGTGAGGAGGAAGAGGTTAAATGACTTAAGATTATACAGCTAGTAAGTGTTCCATATCTCCCTGATTCCAAATCTAACCTCCTCTAAGCTGTCATACTTTCCTGGAGTCAGAAGAGATCTAGTTCAAATCTGACTTCTGACACTAAGTAGCTATGTGATCATGAGACCTCTACCTGCTTCTTCAACTCATCAGAACCTCAGTTTCTTCATCTGTAAAATGGGATTATAGATGGATTTAGATCTGGAAGGGATCTTAGATATCCTTCTATAAAGTAAATGGATAGTGACCCTTTCATCTCCAAATCTATGATTCTCCAAAGTAGTATTTTCACTTTTTTAAAAATGTTATTTGTTTGCTTGTTTTTTTATTTGATTTTTTTTGAAGCACATGACAAATATGGAAACATATTAAAAAGAATTATACGTTTAACCCAGATCAGATTACTTGCTCTCTTGAGGAGGGGAGAGGTAAGAGAGAAAAAATTTGGAACACAAAATTTTGCAAAAATGAATGCTAAAAATTTTCCTTATGTATATTTGGAAGAATAAACTACTATTGAAAAACAACACAAAAAATCTATGATCCTCAAATAGAAGCCAATGGGGTTGTCTGTCTGGCCATGTCAAGGAACAAACTTTAAGAAGAATCAAGAATGGGACTAGGAAATACTCTCCCAGCCTTCTGTGGGTATATCCACCCTTGTCAGAGAAAACTAGGAATAATTTCCTCTTGGATCTCCCTCATGGCAGGGATGACCATATATTTTCCTATTTTTCCAGATGTTCAGTGTTTTGTTGCATTCTTGAAGACCGATTCCTCTAGCCCCGACATTTCTGCTCATTTTCATTTTCCATAATGTGAGGTGTGACTCTTCCATGACTGGATTCCCTTTCATTATCCCCTTCCCTACTATACTCTGCCAAGTTTGATACTTTTATACTCTCTCCCTTTAAAGTCCTATAACTGCTTGGTATAATCATCTGCTCCAGCTCTATCTAGCCCCACCCTTAGAAGAGGTTAAGAGTGTGAGAGCAGCTTTTCCATTTTGTTACCCTTTTGTGTTTATATTCTGCTACCCTTCGACTTTGAAGTTGGCTAAGCACACACCATCCTTAGGGGATGCACTCTCCACCTTCAATTAACCAGGGAGTCTACAGTGGAATGGGGGAAACCTATGCATGCTGCTGAGAGAACAAGTTCTCCTTCTAAAGTATTTCCAGATTAATGAAGCACTTTTCCTCTCAGCAATCCTGTGTGGTAGATGGTTTAAGCATTTTGGCTCTTTTTACAAATGGGGAAACCAAGGCTCTGCACACACAGAGTGCAATGGGAAATGTTAAGAGTCTGAAGAATTAAAGTTCAATTAGTTTGACAATTTAATAGGTGCTTAATGAACGTATGTTGATGGAAAAGCACTGTACAAAGCATTGGGAATACCAAGACCAAAAAATTCCTGTCCTCAGGGAGCTTTCATCCTACTAGGGAAATAACAAGAGTTTGTGACTTTTCCCTCATTTTACAAAACATAAATTGGTATTTTGACTTTTTTTTACAAATGGGGAAAGCAAGACTCTGCATACA
>JAJPUD010000457.1:402175-461331 GCA_023553655.1 Myrmecobius fasciatus | reverse complement strand
GGTATTGGGAATACCAAGACCAAAAAATCCCTGTTCTCAGGGAGTTACCATCCTACTAGGGAAATAACAAGAAATTGTGACTTTCCCTTCATTTTACAGAACATAATTGGTATTTTGACTCTTTTTACAAATGGGGAAAGCAAGACTCTGCAAACAGAGTGGGAAAACAAGACTCTGCACACAAAGTGCAGTGGGAAACATATTGGAGTCTGGAGAATTAAGGTTCAATTTAGTGTGACAGTTTAATAGGTGCTTAATGAATGTATGTTGATGGAAAAGCACTTTTCTAGGCATTGGGAATATCAAGACAAAAAAAAAATCCTTGTCCTCAGGGAGCTTAAATCCTACTAGGGAAATAACAAGAGATTGTGACTCTTCCCACATTTTATACAACATAAATTAGTAGGTTTAGAGCTGGAAGGGACAGCTCAGGGACCATCTAGTGTAATTTCTTCATTTTAGAAATGACATAAACTCAGGTCCAGAGAAGTGATGTCACATAGATAGAAGCTTAGCCAGAATCCTTTCCCCAAGTAGAATGTAAACCCCTGAGAGGAAAAAAAAAAGTCTCTCTTGTTTATGCCAGGAAAATGTCTAAGAAAAGATTACCAGCCAGTAAGCTCATGACCAGTAGTTGTTTAGAAAGCATAAAAAAAAATGGCCACACACATTCTGTGGTCCCACAATCTGTTTTATGTTCTATGGGGTTAGAGTATCACCCAGCCAACAAATTATGTCTGTGTATACTAATGAAGCTTTTTCTTTTGTGTGGAAGAAATAAATACCTGTCCTATGCTTGATTTATAATTGTACAGTAAGTACTATTCTAGTACTTCTCATCTTTTAGAAACAGACATGAGCTGAAACCTAAGTTTTAATTTATTACTGAAAGATCTGGGGTGATGGTGCTAAAGTTTATGAGTTGAGTGTGAGAAAAGAGAACCTAGTATCTCTTTTCAGGAGTTAAAGATTTCTACCCCCTGTCCCTCCTGGGCTGAACCTACCTTCTGAGGGAGCCTATGTGGGTCCCAAGAAGAGGTGCTTCTTGATGGAAAGGAAGTGGTTAGTGTCCCACCTCCCTGGGCCCATCATGTTAGATAATCACACAGCACAATGTGATAGTGACTATATCTGTGACTTCATTGTTAACTCCTATCAGCACAGGTTAACCCCTTCACCAAAACCATCTATCTCATTTTGGTCTTTGTCCCCTCTCCCCCCCCCCAGCATTAAGGTGTCTAGTCACTTAGTATACTGTCTGGAGTGGATTAGATGTTTGAATCTTCATTGGAGCCATTTTTCAATATGGATTGAGATCCAGATGTGATGTGCGCCCCAGGTCTTGATGGAAATATTACTTAATGCTGACATCTCCCAATTCCCCTTGGAACCACCACCCCCCATCACTGAAAATGGTAAAAATGAATTTCTGGAGATTGAACCTTCCTCTCCGACTCTCCCTCAAAATATGGGTTTCTATTGATATGATGGATGCCCATCATTTTGGTCCCTTCTGAGATACAGAGCTCAGCTGGTTTTCTACTTTAAGTAGAATAAGAATTTTTTTTCCCCTCTCCAGGGGCACTTTTAAGATCACTTCAAAATGTGAGTGGTAAACACTCATTCAGATTTCTGTAACTACTATCCTAGGGTCAATGGGTAAGGCAAAATAAACTTGAAAAAACTAATCCTGGGTCTTTTTATGCTTTGTCATCATCCTTGAGCCACTATAGAGCAAAAGTCAGACTTCTGTAATATCTATGATTAAGAACCATTTAATCCAGACCTATTTTTGGGGGAAGGAACAGAAAAAACTGAGCTGTAACTTCATATGGGTAGGGAACTTCCACTCTGAAAACCTTTTCCACTAAAGCAGATTGGCACCTTCCCTACCACTTTTAGACTTGGGGTTGAAATCTTACACGCCTTGTCCAAGGTCATACAGCCAGCAGGTACTTTCTTCCTCAGTTGTGTTTTATTTCCTCCCCCCCCAAAAAAATAGGGCTGAAGTGATCTTAAAAAAGCCCCTGGGGAGGGAAAAAGAATTCTCTATTTTTAAGGATTTGGACCTCTATTAAGTTTTCCCACCTTAAGTTCTAAATTGCTGATCCCCATCTTATGGTCATGGAAAAAGAAACCGGGGTCTTTCTGACTGAGGTCACTCCAATATCCTCCGAAGTAAGGGAATCAGATGTTTTCAACTTTTGACCAAAGAGTTGAGATGGAAGAAAAGGGCCTTGAGTCACCCAGACCAGCCATTTCATTTTACAGTTGAGGAAGATGATACTCAGGAATATAAAATGACTTACCAGGGAAACAGTACTTTATTTGTTCTCAGAGGTTAAAATTCTACCTTTGAAATAAACTACCTATATTGATTTAGACAAATCCCTTTGCCTCTCTGGACCTCAATTTCCCCTTCTGTAAAAACGAGGTTAGGTTAGATGATTTCTGACACTCTTCCTAGCTCCAACTTTAATGTAAGGTCACACAGCAAATGATGTCAGACCTCAGGTCCTCAGACCAACACCATCCAGATTGTAGCCTAAGAGAGATGTTGATGGCTCTGTACCCCAACTAGGAAACCTGATTCTCCCTGTCTCACCTACAGTATGCCCAGTGGTTTCACCACCTGATTAACAGGTGCAGCCCAGAAATCCCCTCAAGAGCATCCATTCCTCCCCTTGGAAGTCTTCAGCATCAGGAAACAAGACTTTCCAAGACAATTCATTCTACCTAGAGAGAGGGGCTCCATTCTCCTCTTCTTCTCATTCGAAGTATAGAGGGGAGAAAAATCCAGAGAGAGGTGGGAAATTTCAGCAGTTGAATAATCCCTTTGCACTGAAGGGCCCAAATCCACTCCTTCCCTGCAGAGTGAGTGGCTACCCCCTACCTGCTTCACCTGTATAATCAGTTCTCTCATATATTTATACTTACAAAGTCTTCCAAATCCTTGGGGTCTCTGCTCCAGTCCCAATGAGCACACAGGGATAATGGCAAGAGTCCAGAGGTTACTAAGCAGCAGTCCTTTGGAATTGTGGTCAGTGGTTACCATGGAGACCACAATGCCCAGGGCTGTTACCTTCACTGGATGGTTGGCCCTCCCCACCCCTCACTCAGAGGGATGGAGAGGAGGGGATAGAGCAGTTCCATGAGGGGAAATCATTTGGACTTCAATGAGGTCCTGCAGTGGAAGAATGGTTTAGGGGGTAGAGTTTGAGATAAACCAGTCTTGAGTGTGAAGCAGTGGTAGGAGAGCATTCTGGGGCTAGTGAGGGAGCTAGGTTAAAAGACTTGGATTACCTTGGAGTCTTTAGTCTAGACTCTTATTTTTATAGTGCTCTGTGTGTGTGTCTGTAGGAGATGGCATATTGTTCAAGATCTTCTGTGCCCAAATCCAGTAATCTTCCATAGATCCAGATTTGGAAGTGTCCTTAGAAGGCAACCGAGCCCAGGGAGGAGAAAGGTGATTTGATCCAAAGCAACATTTGAACTTAGGCCCTCGGACTCCAAATATATCGTAATTTTGAGCATGGACAAGCCAAGCTCAAGGCTCATAGGATAGTTCACACAGGCATATCATATAAATGCTCCAGCCACTGTGCCATCTAGCTACCCCTTTAAGGGTTTCTTAAGTCAAAAAGAAGTCACCATCCTCCTGATTGGTAGAGAAATTTCCTTATATTAGTGAAATGACAGGTCCAGACCCTATGAGCCGCTTGAATCACAATGAGTGTGCCCATGGTGGAATCTGGATTATGTCAAGAATATTCCTAACCTCAACAGCTCAGAAGTGAAAGGGATCGGGGGCAGCTAGGTGGAGCAGTGGATAGAGCACCAGTCCTAAAGTCAGGAAGACCTGAGTTCAAATCTGGTCTCAGACACTTAACACATCCTGGCTGTGTGACCCTGGGCAAGTCACTTAACCCCAATTGCCTCAGCAAAAAAACAAAAACAAAAAAAAACAAGTGAAAGGGATCTCAGAGGCTTTTTTAACCATCAATTATTATAAGGAGTAATCCCCTTACATCTCTTGGAAGACTTCTTCAGTGGCAGTTAGCTCACTACCTTTCCAGGTAGCCTATCTCCCCCCCCCCCCCCCAATCCCTGCCCTTACCTTAAGATAGCTCTGAGTTATCAGGAAATCCTTCCCATAAAATCTTGAAACCTACTTCCCTCCCTGTAATCCTCAGTGTCCTGTTTTTGGAGCCAAGTAAAACAAAAGTAGCTGATCCTGAATGAGAGTGCTTCAGGTAATCTAAACACTTCCAACAGGCAAGAACTCCTAGAGGTTCCTTCTACTGATTTTATTTCAAGTGTCTCACATAATATACCTGTTTTACAGAGGAAGTAACAGTCTGAATGATTGTCTTGCCTAGGGTCACACAAGTAATGCACGTTGGAGGTGAGATCTGAACCTATTAACTGCCCTATCCATAACCATGTGCTATTCCTCACAGCTCAGTCGAGGAAGAGATTCTCAGTCTCTCAGAAAGGGGTGACTTTATTCCAGAGCTGACAAGAGAGGAAGAGGGAAATCTTTACATAGCTACCCCAGAAACTTTTCTATCTCTTTTACAAAAATTGATAAGAAAAACAAAAGTATAAACTAGACATTACTTCAGAGAGGATTGTGGGTAAGGCAAAGATGAGCCCCTAGACGCCCAAGAGGGGAGAGAGCATGGAGAGGATCCCCAGCCCTACTTCGGCTTTCCCTCCTTCCATTGGGAGACCCGAAGGTTGGGGGGTGCCCGCCGGAACCATTCGGACCAGGAGCCATCATACACGGCTACATCAGGCTTGCCGCAGAGGTAGGCGGCAAGGGCGATGTGGCAAGCGGTGACCCCCTTACGGCAGGTGGCAATGAGCGGCTTTGAGAGGTCCACTTTCTTCTCCTTGAACAGAGCCCGGATTTCTTCAGGACTTTTCTCGAAGCCTTCTGCTGTCAGGAACTCTGTGAAAGGCATGTTCAGGGAACCAGGGATGTGGCCGGGTTCCAGGTCTGAGCCAATCCCAGGAAGAGACCAAGAAGACAGAAAAAATGGAGAAAAGAGTTAGAGATGATGGATGGACTATAGCAGCCGATCAATAAACATTTATTAGGTACCTATCATCAGTGACTGTGTAGCACAATGGATAGAATGCTGGGTTTAGAAATCAGGGAGGTCAGGGCTCATAATCTCTAACACTAGCAGTGGACAAGTTATATAAACTCTCTGGGGCCCAATGTCTTCATCTCCAAACTAAAAAAGGTCGGATCTGGTGACCTCAATTTAAATCCATGATGTTACGATTCCCTTTGTCAGGAACTGTACCAGTCATGGCAAGGGATATAACAAAACAAGAGTCCCTACCCACAAGGAGCTTAGTTTAATAGTCAAATAGGGAAATAAAAAACTACCACCAACCAAAAACATATAAAAGAGTTATCAGGGATGTTTTGGTGGGGAGAAGGCCTTGAGGGAGGGCTAGTGGGAAAAGAGCAAGATTTCATTGACCTGAATCCTAAAGGAAACCAGAAATCCTAAAAGGCAGAACCACTCCAAGAGCACAGGGCAGTCAGTGCAAAGGCATGGAGGTGGGAAATGGCGGGATGTGTGAGAAATAGCAAGAAAGCCAAATTTGAATGAAAGGGAAAGAGGATGAAAGAATTAGAGCTAGACAGAGGACTACTTGATTCAGCTTCTTTATTTTATAGATTGGAATACAGAGGTAGGGGTCATGAAAAAATTGGCTATAGTAAAAGATATCAAAATTCCATGAGGATTTAATTCTTTGTGTAAAAGTAAATAAGCCCATTCATCTCAGTAGTAGGCAAATTTGCTTTTGTCTTTAATAATGATAAAATTATATGTGTACTGGGGCAGCTAGGTGGCGCAGTGGATAGAGCACCAGCCCTGAAGTCAGGAGGACCTGAGTTCAAATCTGGTCTCAGACACGTAACAGCTGTGTGACCCTGGGCAAGTCACTTAACCCCAATTGCCTTAGCAAAAAAAAAAACAAACAAAAAAAAATTATATGTGTACTAAAGAATTGTTTTAAAATAAATTTATGATTTATTTTCAGGAAATGTTTGATTTTTTATACCTATATATCAAGGATTTTTATAAACATTTCTTGGGTAAAAAAGGGTCACAAGTGAAAAAAGTTTAAGAAGCCCTGCTCTAGAATAACACTGATTTCCAATTAAGAATCAATCAGCAGGGGCAGCTAGGTGGCGCAGTGGATAGAGCACTGGCTCTGAAGTTAGGAGGACCTGAGTTCAAATTTGATCTCAGCACTTAACACTTCCTAGCTGTGTGACCCTGAGCAAATCACTTAATCCCAAGGCCTTCACAAAAAACAAAAACAAACAAAAAAAAGTGATAGATTTCCAATTTCAAAAGTAGATCGTTCCACTTCTACTTAGAAGTAGAAATTGAGCAAAAAACATGTCTGCCTCTAACTTCTAAGTCTGATCCCTAGTTCTGATCTCTCAACAGAGTGGATCTAAAAACTCTCTCCCTGATTACATCCCCAATGGCCTACTGAGATTGAAGGAACATTTGACATTGATGCAAATGATATCTTCAATGATTCTGTTATTGATAAGAGCTCAGGTAAGGAAGAAGAAAGAAGAAAGAAAAAGGAAGAAGGAAGGAAGAAAAGAGAGAAAAAAAGAAATGAAGGAAAGGAAAGAAAGAAAGAAAAAAGGAAGGGAGGAAGGAAGAAAAGAAAGAAAAAAGGAAGTAAGGATGAAGAAAAGGAAAAAGAGGAAGGGAGGAATGGAAGAAAGAAGAAAAGTAAAAGAAGGAAGGAAGGGAAGAAAGGAAGAAAGGAAAAAGAAGAAGGAGGGAAGGAATGGAAGAAAAAAGAAAAGAAGAAGTAAGGAAGGAATGGAAGAAAGAAAGAAGACAAATAAAAGAAAGAAAGGAAGGGAAGAAAGGAAGGAAAGAAGTAATGAGGGAAGGAAGGAAAGGAAAAAAAAAGGGGGCTCTTCAAATACTTAAAATCCCTGATCTAGGACTGGAAGGGACCACAGGGGCCATCTAGTCCAACCCCCTCATTTTACAAAAGAGGAAACTGAAGTCCAGAAGAGACTTGTCCAAATTTATACAGTTAGTGGCAAAGGTAGGATTTAAATTCGCATCCTCTGACCCCAAGTCCATTGTTTCATATCTGATGTACCACAGAGCTTTTTGAATCCAGCTCTCATATCCCCTGTCACTCTTTTGTTCTCCAGGCTAAACATCCTCATCAATACCCTTCCTAAATGTGGCACTGAGAACTGAACCCAATGATCCAGATGCAATGTGACCAGCAGAGGAGAGAAGAGAGATATCTATGTCCCCTCTCATCTTTTGGGTACTGGACCTCTCTGGTGTGGTTAAGGCCATATGAGTTTTTTGTGGCTGATCTTCTCACAATGTTCCCTCAGGCTGCCTCTATGATCTATTAAAGAGACAACTTTATGAACTAGCCTATAAAAGGTGCCCATTAAAATGCCAACTACCACAAAAAAGGGATGTATCTATGACATCTAACGATCGTTTACTCCTTTTTCATGTTCCAAGGTACCAACCAACCGAAAAACCATAGGGACCAATTAATCAACATGTATTTGTGCAGTGTCTACTCTGTGCAGAGCACTGGGGATATAACCAAGGAGTGAACCTATAATTCTACTGAAAAAGAGAACTCTGCACTTTGCAAGGCAGTTGAGCAAAGAGTTCTGGAAACCTTAAAGCATTAGAGAAAGGGAATCTGCTATTATATTGATCTAGTTAGTTGAGAGCAGGTAGATGGCACAGAAGATAGATCACCAAGCCTGGAGTCAGGAAGACTGGGTTAAAATCTGGCTTCAAACACTAGATGTATGACCCTGGGCAAGTCAATTTCTCTCTTTGCCTCAGTTTCCTCATCTGTAAAAATGAGTTACAGAAGGAAATGGCAAGATTTATTAGCTCTCTTCTCCTGCTCACTTGATTTCTATTTGCCTCAGTTTCCTCATCTGTAAAATAGGGATAATAATAGCATCTAACTTATAGTATTGTGTGAAGAGCATATGAGGAGGATTGGAAAGTCCTTAACACAGTGTCTGGCACACAGTTCAGTGCCGTGTGAATGTTAGCTCCGATTTCAGTTATCATAACTGCTGGTATGGCCAGTCCCATAGATGACTAACTGATAGGTATAAAGGATCACATAAAAATGTGATTTGATTGGTAGAGAGAATTCCCAGAAGAATTAAGTCCCTCCGTCAATGTAGGCTGGTACCTGCTTGGCAACATAACCTTAGAGGGTTCCCTAGAGGGAAGTATTTAACAAAACCCACAATAAAACATAGATAATAATCTTCTAGGTCAATATGTGACTTGTAGAGATCCTCATGTACAATGTAGTTGCCCCATTTCTATTGAAATTTGATGGGGCAGCTAGTTGGTGTAGTAGAGCATTCAGTCCTGAAGTCAGGAGAATCTGAGTTCAAGTTTGGCCTTAGTCACTTAACACACTTCCTGGCTATGTGACCCTTGGCAAGTCACTTAAGCCCAATTGCCTCAGCAAAAAAAAAATAATAAAAAAAAGAAAAAAAGAAGAAAGGAAAAAGAAAAAAAAAGAAAGAAAAAAAAATAAAAGAAAGAAATTTGACCAAACTGGCCATCCCAGAAAGGATATGACTTGCTCGGGGACAAGATTTGGTCCTGCTTCTTACTTACTACTTATTTTGCTTCTTCAGCCCAAGATCATCGCAAATAATAAATACATTAACTAAGAAATGGCCCACATAAACTACTGTACTCTAGAACACTTCAGTCTTTCCTTGTGGTCTCAAAGCTTCATTTCTGGGGTAATACCATAGATGGAGTACTAGCCTTAGAGTCAGGACTCAGACTCTTAAGAGCTTTGTGAATTGAGCTAGGTTTCTTGATTTGACTGAATCTCAAGTTCCTTATTTATAAAATAAGAGGAGATGGACTAGAATTCAGGACTTCTTAAACTTTTTCCTTTTGTGACCCCTTTTCACCAGGGAAATGTTTATATATAAATGGATATATATAAATTAAATTTCTACTGAGAATAAATCATAATTTTACAACCCTCAACATTCAGTTACAAGAATCCACATGGGGTCACATCCCACAGTTTAAGAAACTGGAGACTAGATGGATGGACCTCTAAGGTCCTTAAGAACCATGTTGTAGAGAGAAGTAGAAGAGAAAGAGGGAAGAGCATTAACAGGAATTCTATCTGGGGGTGGTATTTGCTTTTTTTTAAGAGTCCAGTCTCCCCCTCAGTCAAAAAAAATGAATTAATCTATGGTAAAATTCTGAATAATATCCTAAATATGACTAGTAAGAAGAGCTTGGGGTTATACTCTAGGGCCATTTAAATTGATCTTTTCTTTCAAATTGATAATCACTAGTAAAATCTTGGGGAGGGGAAAGGGGAAGGGAAAGTGCAAGAGTGGAGAGGGAAAATTAGGGGAGGATAGATCTGGTTTCTGGACACTGAAATGAATGAAATGACCATATTTACCCTAAGGCTCTGTGGCTCCCCTCCTGAAACTTTAAGCTTTAATACTAGATTTGGACAGATCCAGATATTTATGATAACATCAGAAATAATGACATCAAACATGTATATTATGTGCTTATTATGTGTTAGGCACTATGCTAACCCTTTACCATTATCTTATTTGACTATCACAACCTTTAGAGTTTATTATCCCCATTTTACAGATGAAGAAGCTGAGATTAAGTGAATTGCTCAGACTTACACCGATAAAAAGTATCTGAGATCAAGATTTGAACTCCTGAGTAAAGTCTCAGTGTATCCATTGAGCCACCTAGCTAAAGAACCAATAGTTCCCATCTATATTGTGCTTTAACCGTTCCGCACAAGAGCCCTGTAGGGTAGGTGCCACCAGAACTATGCCTTTTTTACAGATAAGAAAACTGAGGCTTGGGGAGACAAAGTGACTTACTCATATAAGTTTATGGCAAGCTCAAGAACTGTAAGAGAAAATGTAATAATCTTTTCACTGCCTCTTGAACTCAGAGCAGGGGGTGATCTTAACCTATTCTAACTCCCAACCCCTTTGGGCTGCTAGTTGGGCAAAGCCCATATAATCCTCAGAAGCATGTTTTTAAATGCATAATATATGTAGAATCACAATACAAACCAATTACATTGAAAGAATTATCAATATTTGGAATAGCAATTTCACAAAAACTACATTAGGGTTTGAAAACAATAATTTTGGAGTTATTTTTTTCAAACCCTATTGAAGTTTTCATAATGAGCATCCATCTTAGCATATTATCATTGCAATGCTCACAGTAAGATTTTGTATAATTCTCATAATATACCTGTATGATATGGAAGATGTGAATTAATTCACAGTTTTTCAGTCTGTTGAACATTATTTTTTGTATATATAGACCTAAATCCTTAGCTTGCTTACATTGTTACTAGCGTAAAAAATTGTTATACCTAATTTTAACAGGACACAAGGTATAAAATTATTTCATAAGCTGGCAAATTATTTCCATAAATTGTTGTTGTTTGTCCCTTGTTCTTGAAGAGGATCATCAGGGAGATGATACCATGACATGAAAGTGAATTGGATTGAAGTGAGGGAGGGCTGTGCAAGGTCACCTGCCTCACTTTCCCTTCCAGAGCCACCTGGGTCCAGAGACAAAATATAGATCAAGACAACTGAAGATGGCTTTGGATGCAATGGGAGACCTTGGCCTTTTTTAAGCTAAGATCTTCAACTGGGACATTATTGAATAAATATAAAATTACCATTTGATTATAGAGTTCATAGTCATTGACAGAAGAAATCTTGAAATGCTAACTAACAAATTACATGTTATTTGTATTTTGGATTATATGACAAATCCATATATCTATCCCATGGTAATAACCCAGTGCACAAACAATTAATAATCATTTGGGGACCTGTAAAATAGCGTTACTGTATACCTTTTTTTTTGCCTCCTGCCTTGTTTACACTAAACAGAATATTCCTAATTTTTTTTCTATTGAACTTTGTATAAGTTGTTGACTCAACATAGTTTGGCAGTTCTGGGGCTATCCAGTAAACTATCCTAAGTAATGGCCAAAGTACATACTTTAACTTTTCCAAAGAAGATTGTGATAAAGTTCAATGCCAGCAGGATTAAAAGAAATATTCTTAAATTAAATTGAATTAAAAACAAAAAACACAGAACAATTTCATGACTTTTTCCATTTTTTTCATTTTTGTGTGTCTTTTTTGCAACATGTCTAATACAGAAATATTTTGTATGACTTCACATATATAGTTGTTATCAACTTGTCTTTGTAAGGAGTAGGGGAAGAGAATTTGCAACTCAAATTTAAAAAAAAAAGAACGTTAAAATTAAAAAATAAAAAAATTATTTGGGAAATATTTAATGAAATTTTAAAAAAAATTTAAAAAAGAAAGAAAAACAATTTCATAATCCCCAAATTAAGAACGCTTGGATTAGAGACAGTGATTGGCACACACTGTGTGATAACAACTGTAGTAATCTTTGATTACAAGTCTAGCCCTTATGTTCTCTTTTAGGACACAGGATTCTTCCTGCTCTTGATCACTGATCACTGGCTATGATCAAATCTGCCTTCCCCATAAATCTCTCTGAGGACACGACACCTTTCTGAGCCAGTCAGCCAGCTCAGTTTTCTGGCCCTCCCTCACTAGGGACAGCAAGTCTATGAAGTATGAAATGGGGGTGGAGGAGAAAAGGTGCCTGGCCAGTGCTGTCATATGTACAGAAGCTGATTGCACTTTCCCTTAGTCACTCAGTTGACATGCTGCCTCAGGCTCTCAAGTCAACATCTCTCTATTAAAAGCAGGGAGTGTCTAGTCTTTCTGTTTGTATTTCTAGTTCCTCAAAAGGTGCTTTGCATATAGCAAGCAGTTAATAAATGTTTTCTCAACCATTTATTTTTACTTTGGGAGGAAAAAGAGTGAAATATATTGTTCAGTAACTCCACAAATCTTTCCTACTTCCCAAGAAGAGTATATAAGGAGTGAAAGGTTAACTGTTTCATATGCGAAGTACTTGCCACTCAATTATGAGTCTTATGTGTTTTAAGCATTTCTTGGGAGGGGAAGGATATAAATAGCTGTCCTATACCTGATATTTTTATACAGTAAGTCAGTATAATATACTGGATTGGTTACTGGACTCGAGAGTCAGAGCAAAGCCCCATAAGATAATTATTAGCTGTGTGACCTTAAGACAGTCAACCCAACCTCTCCGAGTGCCAGTTTCTTCATTTTTTTTTAATGAGAAGTCAAGACTCAATGACTTCTAAGGTTCCTTTTATTATCAAAACATATGATCCTATGAGTAACTTTTTGTTATTCTCTTTAGAGAAGAATATGGGCTATCCCTAAGCTTTATTTTAGAGACATACCAATGAAAATTTCATCTTCTACAGGAAGCCTTTCCCAAACTCTATTAATTCTAATATTTTCCCTCTCTTACTTATTTCTTAGTTTTCCTATATATATTTCTTTGTACATATCTGTCTTGTTGTTCTTCCCCACAAAAACATATTAGGTTGTAAGCTCTTTGAGAGTAGAGACTGGCTTTGGTTTCTTTTTTGTACCCCAGAGCTTAGCACAGTGAATAGAAGGTACTTAATAAAAGTTGGGGTTCGGCCTTGTGATGAATTTGCAATGGCCATTCTCTTTAGCAAAAGGTAGATTTATTTGAGGGAATAGGGTACAGACAAAATGAAGAGAAATAATAGATACTAGGAATGGTTAATATGAAATAGATTTGGGAGAGCATATGAAAGACAAGTTCCTCATTGGAACTCAGGATTACCCAGGAGAAAGGAAACACTCCCTAAGACTGGGCTATGTTCTTAGCTGAAAGGGTACCCTAAAAGAGTGGGATTGGGAAGTATAATGGAATTAGGAAAGATATGACATGGCATGGGTTTGGGGGTGTAAGGAGAAAAACACCAAGAGACAGAGTGTCATAGTGGACTGACCCAAAGGAAGGCAGCTGCCATGGGATGGCCCATAAGTAGATTTTATAGGAAAATTTTAACCCCAGGGACATGACTGGGATTTCTGACAGGGCATGGCAAGGTGAGAAATGCTCAAGATCTCTACAGAGGGTGGGTTTTAGAATGGACACTTTCCCAGAGGGTAGGACTATGAAAGCAAACTGATCTCTTATCAGTGTCTTCTCTCTGCTTGCTTCAGGGATCAATTCTTTAGTTTCTCTCTGTCCAATAGCACCATTCAGGACCTCATAGGCTTTGAACAAATCATTTCCCTTTGTCTGAATCTTCATTTTTTTCCTCAGTAAAGAAATGTGAATATTTGTATTCTACCCCAGAATTTTTGTGAGGGAAAAGGGTTTTGAATGCATAAACTTTTTTTTAAAGTTTTTTTTGGTTTGTTTATTAAAGCTTTTAATTTACAGAACATAAGTAATTTTTCTACATTGGCCTTTGCAAAAACTTTTTTTTGTTGTTCCAAGTTTTTCTCCTTCTCCCCCCCCCATCCCCACCCCTAGATGACAGGTAGTATAATACATGTTAAATATGTTAAAATATGATAAATCCAGTATGTGTATACATATCTATATAGTTATCTTGCTGCACAAGAAAAACCAGAAGATCTAGAGAAAGAAGAAAAAAAAAACAACCTAAGAAGGAAAACAAAATGCAAGCAAACTGAATGTATAAACTTTTAAGCCGGGATAATACTATCAGATGACATCCTTCCATCTACTTCTGCCATCACCCTCCTGTTGCTTCCTCACTGAAAATTCAAACATTATCTGCACATTTCTAGAGGCTGGGGCTCTGAACCTGTTATAAGCTCCAAGCCATTGTGTTCTGAGAACTTTCTTTTGTGGTAAGAAGGTTAAGGGGATGGGAACTATCCTGGACTTGGAGACAGGGGCAATGTGAATGGCACCAGCCTTTGTTAGAGCTAAGTGCCAATTATAAAAGTATATTCAAAAAGTGAGCAAGGAAAAATTGCTTAGCATGGTACCTGACACTCAGTTTCCTTTTCTGTAAAAAGAAGGGGATTACCTAAGATGACTTCACAAATCCTTTCCGTCTCTAAATTTATGATTCTAACTAACCATTTAAAATGCATCTACTAAGTGCCAGGGATCATCCTGCAGGATCTTTGAAATCCTTTTACAAGGATTATAAATTCAAAATTAGTTTTTACTTCTAATATGATAAATATCCATAAACACAATCGATAAAAGCAAAAACTCTTTGGACAGATCCTCAATGCTTTTTAGTAGTATAAAGATACTGAGAACCAAAGTTTGAGAACCACTGGCTCCAAACAAGATTTCCAGGATCTTGTGGAGGCAGCCCTGGAGTTTGGGTGCAGGGGAATTTGGAGAAGCATAAAAAGCCCATTTGCAGAACATTTTTAAATGCATTAAAAATAAAATTCATAAGATTACAAAGGAAACCAATTATGTTGAAATGAAATTATCAAAGTCATTTATGGACTCTCGAGTGAAAAATCCCTTCCCCATTCCTAGAAAAGTCTAACCAGGGGATAGCCTCCAGTAAGGGATGCTGAAGAAGGGATTTATAGAACAGACCATCTCAGCTCTAGGGCAGGAAGGAGCTTCAAAGGCCACTTAGTCCAATTCCTTATTTTTATAGGTCAGGAATGAGGGAAAGGACCTGACCAAGGTCACTTAGATTATAAGTATCAGAGATGGAATTTATCCAAGTCCTTTTACTCTCCAGAGCCAATGTTCTTTCCACAATTACTCCAGTGCCTCTTAAGTGAGCCAACAAAAAGCCACAAACATTTCTATAGGGACTAGTTGCTTCCTGAGCTCAATGTCCCCTAGCAACATCCAAACACTCCTCTCAAATTGTGCACTTTTAGTATCAATCAAGTATTTTATTAAATCTCTATTGTATGTCTAGCCTTTGATTGATTAGGCAACTACATACTAAAGCTTCAAAGTTGAAACCATATCTTTTCTGAGGGAGATTATATGGCAGATATAAAGCAAATGCAAAGTAATTCTTGGGAGGGGATTGAGTTTGCAAGGAAGCTAAAAATTATACCAAATATGTATGGAGGGAATTGCTACATTTGGTTGACATTTTGAGCAAAGAAATCATAGATTCTGCTTCAGCTGTAAAGCCCTGTGACAAATAAGCTGCTAGAATAAAGAGACAAAAATAAATACAATTTATCTTGAAGGCACTTATAAGCTATTCTGAAAAAGATCTCTGGCCCCTTCTAATTCAAGCTTTTCTCCAACCCCCCATTGATTCTATGCTACTCCCTCCAAGAAGCTTGGTCTGTTGCCAGGAATGTCCTAATCTCCCTCCTTTCTCTTGAATGCCTGCCCAAGCAAGGCGAGGAAAAGGAAAAAGGCAGACTGAGCACTATTCCTTTGGACCCCGCCTCCTGCTTGCAAAAACATGGTTCACTCCTTGGCTGGCAGAGAGAGGGGGGTGTAAAGGTAGACCAGTGCATTTATGTCTTCCCAAGATATTTTTTGAAAGAGGATTAGGGCAGGGTGGAGGGAAAGGATGAGAAATCCAAGACTGCTTTCACTCTAGGTAACAGAGAGGTGTTGGATAATTTCCAACTGCAAAAAATAACTCTCTCCAATTACTGAGCCCAGTTGAGCTGGATTTTTAGCCTAGGGTGGGGAAGAAGCTGGTGTGCACTTTCCCACAAGTATTCTAGACACTGTTTTGTTTGGAGGAAAGAAGGAGGATTTTTTTTTGGGGGGGGGAAGCATCATTATAATCCAATAGACAGAACTCTGGATTTGCATCTAAAAGAACTAAGTTCCAATCATAACTGTATTAAGTCCCTTGATCTCTCTTGACCCTGGATCTCCATGATCATCAAGTCTGAACCCCCATAGATGTCTTCAAAGGTTTCTTCCACCTATCAAGCTTCAAGTTCAAACTCCTTAGACATTCAAGGTCCTCCACCACAGTATCATGGATTCAGATTGGTTAACATTCTTAGAAGCTATCTGATCCATATTACAGATGTGGAAAATGAAGTTTGGAAAGGTGAAGTTATCCAGAATCAAACTCTCAGTTCCCTATCTTCCCAGCCTTCTCTCATACTCTCATATTATCCTCTACATACTGTTCCCCCTCCCCCAGCCAAACTGGAGTACTCAATACCCCCCATCCCAATACATCTTTCCCACCTTTGTAACTGTTACCATCAAGCTCCTATCTTTCATGATCATTTTCTAAAATTCAACCCATATACTCTTTACTCTAGGAAGTCTACCTTAAGAACCCTCATTGGTACTAACTAGGTAATACAGTAGACAGCAAGCTGGGCCTGGAATCAAGACTCATCTCTGATTTCAAATCTGGTCTCAGATACCATGTCAGCTTAGCCCTGTTTGCCTCAGTTTCCTCATCTGTAAAATGAGCCTGAAAAGGAAATGGCAAACCACTCTGTCAAGAAAACCTTAAATGGAGTTGTGAAAAGATATGCCTGAACACACTCCATATGCTTTTTTCTGACACATCTGCACATAAGACCAGAAGCCACGATGGCGAGTAAAAATCTTGTTTTTTCTCAATCCCATCTGTTCCCCCAGCCCTCAGCACACAATAATTAACTATCAGTGTGAGTCTTACCTTCATTGATTCAAACTGTGATCACTTTTACAACTTGGAAAAGTTGTCATGTCTGAGAAATCCAGCATCCTGCTTCATACACGATGAATGAATGAATGCCCTCTTTTGTTCTTCAGATTTGTTGATTACATTTATACTTTTAAAAAATGAAATTGACACTCTGTGGCCATCCTGTTGGGGAATTTCTTGAAATTTAGGGGGCTGATCCTCAGACACAAGCCTTCCAGTCGATTTTAGTTGCTAGCACTAACTTGAGCTTGGGAACCACTGGCAAAAGCAAGGCTCACAGGCGTACCACAGTAAGGAATCAGAGCAGGAATTTAGTGGAATACTTTAGTGGGCATAGGGACCATATTCAAAGTGTGAAAGTTCTGGACTTGGGAGTGTCTCCAAGGGAATCTGTCTACTGTTGGTAAGTAGAGCTGTGTTTATACTGTGTGTGGAGGAGGGAAAGAAGTTAGATGAGTGGAACAGATTCCAAGAATTGGAGTCAAACAAAGGTCCTCCTAGGGCCAGTTCACTACACGTCTGGTCCTCTTTCTCCTCCTCTTGAAGAAGTGATACAAGGTAACTTACAACTCTAAAGACCTCTGAAATAAGAATGGGGAGAGACAATTGGAACGCAGTAGGGAAGGTGCTGGTCAAGGTGAGACTGGTTAAGTTACTTCAGTTTTTTAAATTATAAAATGAATGGCTTAGAAAAGATGGTTCTGCGTCTGTGGGCCTATGATAAACAAGATGCAGAATAGGCAGATGGAGTGATGGATTTAAACTGTGAAGACCCGAGTTTCAGTCTGGGAAACTTCTACTATGTGACTTTGGCTAAGCTCCATGACCACTCTGAGCCTCATCTTCCTGCTCTGTAACATGGTGGGCATGTTACATGTGTCCCATGATCTCTTAATCCAGGACCCTCAAACTCAGTCAACCAGTGCAGGTGTCCGAGGGAAGGAGGGATGCCCAGTCATCCTAGCCAATGAGGGAAGGGGGCCCAAGCTGTCCTGCTCAAGCCACCCGGAGCTTACCTTTGGTATCAGGCTCAGCCTCAGTTCCCAGGTACCTCCCTCGGGAGCGGGAGTCCACCATCTGGAAGCGCTTGGACTCGAGGTTTTCCAACATTTGCTCATAGGTCTTGAGCAGGGACTTGTCCAGTGTGGCTTTGAAGACCGCCGGCTCAGGGTTCGTGGGTTCCGAGGTCACTGGGTGGCCCTCCTGCAGCCAGTTTCGGAAGCCCCCATTGAGCACCGAGACTGTGCGGTGGCCAAAAACCCGGAACATCCACCAGGTGCGTGGGCCGTAGAAACTGCCCAGGTCATCGCAGTCGTAAACCACCACGTGCGTGCTGTTGCTGATCCCCAGGCGGCCCACGTAGCTGGCGAAGGCCGCCTCGCTGGGGAGCATCATCTCATAGGGAGACCCCTGGTCCCGGCATTCCTCGATATTGAAAAAGGAGGCGCCCGGGATGTGGCGCTCCCGGTACTCCTGGAGGGCATTGCGCTGCAGAGGTGGGTACCAGGACACGTCGAGCACCCGCAGGCTCGGGCCCACCTTCTGAGCGCGGACCGACTCTGCCAGCCACTTGGTGGACACTAGAGCCCGGTAGAGCACCTGCTGCTGCACCATGGCCGGAGCTTAGAGTCTTCAGCCTGGAGGAGAGAGAAAGCAGGAAACGGGGAGAATAAAACGAGGCTGGGAGCTAGGAGATTGGGGAAGGTTGCCAGGGAGTGGGGAAGGGGGCGGGGCTTGGGGGGAATATCCCCTCCTGCACCCCCCCCCAGAACCCAGCTGTCCCTTGGGCGGAGGGAAAGGTGGCAGCCTTCCCATCTTGGCACTTGGCCCTAGACTTTATCCCGGGGCAGACCCCTCCCACCTTAGCAGCCAATCCCGGCCGTCTGCTCTAGGGTTTGGGGCCCCTTGAGAGTTGGAGTTCAATTTGCCTTGGCTGTGACTTGGAGTCGTATATACAAGTGTGTATGTATATATTTATATGTGGGTTTTGTGTGTGGGTTTCGCCCCTCCTCCCCTCGTAGAGAAAGAGGGAGGAAAGGGAAGAGGAGGAAGGGAGCAGTGACTTGGGGGAAGGGGAGGCAGTAGGAGGGAGGCAGCCCATTTAGAGCAGGGAGCAGTTAGTTACTAAGAGAAATCAGCAAAAAAAAGGTGAATTACATACTGGACTCTGACACAAAGGTCTCCTAGGGAAGGCAGACCCAGCTTCAGAAACGGCCCTCTCCCCAAAAGCGCCCCCTACTAGAGGGAGAGAGATCATGGCACCTCTCCCAGATCCTGGTAGCCCCCTCCCTCCTGGCTAAAAATGCTTTTTTTTTTTTTTTTTTTTTTTTTTTTTTTAATTCCGCCATCTGGTGGAACCCACCCGGCCCTGTCTCACACTCAAATCTCCACTTACCAGAAACTTTCAACCCAGAGAAAATTAGTTTAGACAGGAGAGTCAGGAAAGTGGCGGTGGGGGGAAGGGTAGGGGACTTTGGCCCCTGGACTGTGTTCCTCCCTTCCCTCTCTGATGCCCTCCCCCTTTTACTCTGCTCCCTCTTATTTCTCCCCCTCCCTGGTCCTCTGGAGAGGCGACTAGAAGCTGTGGACCCTAGACCCGAACGACGTGGACCTGGCCTGGAAATCCTGCCTCAGCTGGCTCCCAGCTGTGTGACATTGGGCAAGTCCCCTTTCCTCCCCGGGCCCCCGTTAACCATCTTGACCAAATGATGGCGGTGGGGGAGGGGCCTTATCTTCCAGGTGCCCCGAACCGCCCCAAGATCTAGGTCCTTCCAGTCCCATCCCATTTGTCCTTGGGTCAGTTCCCCTTTGTGTTCCTTCTGGTCCAAGAGGACCCGGGTCGCCAGACTAGCCAGTGTCTCCTCCCCAACACTCCCCTCGCCGGCCTGCCTCCTGCCACTCCCTCTCTCTCCCGGGTTCAATAAAGTTAGCCAGTTCAAAAAGGGAAGCCCTTGTGTGGGCCCTGCCTCCCTCCCAGCCTGCCTCAGTCCCTCCCTCGCCGCTAGCCCGGCCCTGGGATCCCTCCTTCCTGCGCTCTGGGCCCAGCCCATTGGCGTCGCCGTCGCAGGGGAAGGGGCGGAGAAGCAGCCAGCCTGGGCCGGCCCGTGCCTTGGTGAGTGAGGACGTGTGTGGGTTGGGTGCTGGGCCCCCTACTCTCTCCTCGGCCCCCCGATGCCCCCTCTTTTCTCTCTCCGTCCATTCCTTATGGTCCCTTCTTCCTGGGTGCTCCTGCACCCCTGTCCAAGGTGCCAGAACCTCCGTGCCTCTGGCCCCAGGGTAATCGGAGAACCCGGGGGTTCTATCCCCTGTCCAGGGGCAGCAGTGGAGTGCTGGCAGGGAAAAGGAGCCGGAGGTGTTGGAGCTCAGTGCGGGGGGGGGGGGGAAGAGGGGTCTCCTGGGGAGGGGGTCCCCTCCGCGGCAGAACACAGCTGGCCATGGGGAGAGTAACCGGAAGCCCTGGAGCGAAGCGCGGAACGACCCCCCCCCCCCCTTGCCCATAGACTTTAGTGGTGTTTGAGGGACTAAAAGGGTCCGTCCTGGGACTGAACTCAGTCTAGTGTTTGTCCAGGACCACTCTTGGGGGCAGGGAACTCTGACTTGGGAGGCTGAGGCCCTGTCCGGCTTTGCAAAGTACCTTTGCCCTATTACTTGAGCTCTGCGACCTTGGGCTAATCAGGTGACCTCTCTGAGGTTCAGCTTTGCCTGCTCTGTAAAATGGGGACCAACCTAGGTGTTCTCTTAATACATTTGGGACTTGGAAAATATTGTGATACTGGTTGAGGTTCAGCTTTGCCTACTGTGTAAAATGGGGACCAGGCTAGATGCTCTCTGGACTTCGAAAATATACTCGTAATCCCTTCTCAGCCCTTCTATCCCACTGGACCCCCTTTATCAGCACTAAGAATCGGCAACTCCCTCTTGGAAGGCTCAACCAGTGGTTCCAAGCCACATAAGCCCTGAGGAATCTCCTGTGATAGCCAAGGAAAGATGCAGGTTTCAGAAGGTTGCGGTCCAGTCCCGACTCTCCGTGAGCCTCGGTTTCCTCCTTTGTAGATCCACTTCTGAGGTCACACCTACCTTTAAATTTTTATGCTTAGCACTGCAGCAACATAACACTGGGCAAGTTACTTCTGGGTCTGTTTCCTCATCTGTAAAGTGAGTTGGTTGACCTTCATCACCCCTGGGATATTTTTAGCTCCAACCCTGGATTTTAAGGCATTAGAGTTAAGAAATTATCCCACAGGGTTTCCGGTCAGAAGATCTGAGTTCAAATTTTAAGTTATTTCCTCACTATTCATGTGCCTTTCCCTTAGCCTCAGTTTCCTTTTATGGGTCAAAATCTGGGATCAAGGTCCATGGTCTCTTATAGTCTGCTCCATTCAAAAATTAAAACCAAATTAAACAGCTCCTATGTCCGGGATGGTGGTTTTGAAATCCTGGGTTCCAGTCCTGGTTCTGAAACTCCCTCACTCTTTTACCTACTTTTTGAGAATGAAGATATACCTAGGTGCATAGGTGGTGGTGGCTAAGCTTAGGCTCACCTTTCCTGACCATCCTTAATAAGGAAGCAGAGAGCAAAATCCAGACTTCCTGAGAATCCTACCAGGAAGGGACACTGAGCTGATCTAGGAGCTGTACATGGCTGAGGAAGTTCAGGTACCACCTTTCCCATGATTGTCCCCTCTCCCAACAAATAGCTTTTGATTTCCTTTGCATGGGGTTTGTATTTGGGCAGGTCTGAGTATATGAAAGTGGAGGAAGCATACTTACCAGGAACCCCCTACACCAAAGAAACCATAGATTCAATTTTTTAAAAATTTCATATTTAATTAAAAAATATTTATTCATCCACATATGTGTATATATGTACATGTATATATACATATTGATACACACTTGTTCTTCAGGATAGGGACTACCCCAGGTTGGTTTGGTTTGCTTTTTCTATCCCCTTTACCTAACATCAAATGGTAGACTCTGCTCATAGTCTTGAGTTTGAATACTGTTTTAGACAATTTCTTTCTGTGTAATTCCCGACAAATAACTTGATCTCAGAAGTTTCTTCACCTGTAAAATGGAGATAGTAGTATCTACCTCAGGGTTGTCATGGGGGTCAAAGACAGTATATGTAAAACATCATAAGTGCTTATTATTATTATAGTCACTAGCCACGAGGGAAGTGACTCAGCCTGAAGTCACACAAGGAATAAATAAACTTTGAATTTCAATGGAAGTCATAGGATTATAAACTGAGGGTTTGAAGGAACTTCAAGGGTTATCAAGTTCAACTCATTTTACAAAATTGGGGGTGGTGGTGTAAATTCGAAGTTCACACAGTTCAAATGACATAGCCTAAATCATACAAATGTTAAATGAAGGAGGCAGAATTTGAACTCAGATCCTGACTCCAAAGTCAGCTAGTGCTCTCTCTCTTCCTCTAGATGTTCCTTCTCTTCTCCCACCCCCACCCCCTTTAACAACATGTGATTTCTTTGATGTAGAGAATTCTAAGGAAACTTGCCCTCTAAGTAATTCAAATCCAGCCATTTCACTTCTTGTTTGCCTGAGTTTCCTGTAAAATGGGGATAATAATGATATCTCCTTCCCAGGTCCTTTTTAAAGTGTTCTCAGCACATAGAAATCACTATGTAAATACTAGCTGTTATTGTTAATTAGTATTGTCTTTATCTCTCAGCATCTTGTAGTCTTAGAAAGACACCTCGGAATATGAGGAAAGTGACTTGCCCAGCATCACCCCAGTCAGTATTAGCCAGGTTTTCCTTGTTCTTAGTCTCTACCCACTACACCATTTTACTTCTGAGGAGACTTTTAATGGATTCTTGGGGTATTTGACTGAATTGTGTTGAGGGTCATTAGAACTTAAAATATCAGCACTGGGACCACTGTCAGTGAGGGCAAGAACATCCAAACAGAAAATGTCAGAATTAGAAATGTAGACATAACATGTTGGGGGGAGGTGGGAAAGAGGGGGTATGGGAGAAGGGGTGTCTTGGAAATTATTGATCACTTAGACCCTCTTGATGTATAGAAACAGTCCTAGAGAGAAAGGATTTGCCTATAGTCACCCGGGTAGATGATGGGAGGTGGTGACAGAGAAGGGACTGGATACTCTAGGGTACATGGTTGCCATTCAGAAAGACGTGGGCAAGGCTGCTTCCCTCATGTGTACAGTCTAGACTGTAAAGGCCAGTCTGGTCCTGTCTCCCATAAGAAATTGCTGCAAAGCATTTGATAGGTTATTAGTCATGGAAATGAGCCAAGGAAGTGCTGGGGAGTGGATGTGTCTAGTCTAGGAAGCCCCAGTGTCCAGGGGATCACACCCACTATCCTGCCATTATGACACAGTGGGAGGGAAAGATTCTGGGCCTGCTGGTGTAGAACCGGTGTGATCCATGGAATCTTGCTTTCAAACCCAAACAGAAATGTTACGAGTGGACATGTCTAGTCTCAGGAACCCTAGTGTCCAGAGGATCACACCCACTCTCTTGCCATTATGACACACTGGGAGGGAAAGATTCTGGACCTGCCTATCCGTGGTATAGAACTAATGTGGTCCATGGAATCCTGCTTTCTAACCCAAACAGAACCGCCCACTAGGGTGTAGTACAGGGGAAGGAAGGTTGATTTTGGAATCAGGATCTGAGTTCAGATTACCTTTCTCAGGTAAGTTACTTTGCCTCTCTGAGTGAGCCTCAGTTTCTCTCATTTGAGACGTGACAAGTTTAGACCCTTTGGGTTCCAGATCTGTGATCTGCTCCAATTAACAGGTGACTTGATACCCTTTTCTCCAGAGAATGATGGTCTCTGGAATGGCTGAGACCCACGGGGTGGGACTGGGTGACTTTGCTAAGTCTGGGTTCATTGAAGCCAGTTGATTGATGTGTAGTATTTTTACTGGACTCTGACCGCTCCTCCCTCCTTGCCCCCTCCCTTCTTCCCTCCTTCTCCCTTTGTTCTGCTTTCCCTGGCTCTTGAAATCTCATAAATTGATTCTGTTCCTTAGTATCTTATCCACCTCCTAGCTCCTAGTGATTGATTCCTCTCTCTTTACCTAGTCTGGAAGGTCCCAGGAGGCCTCTAGTCAGACAGAAGTTGGCCAGAAGCCAAGCATCATGGCGGCAGGATCTCTCTTCAGAGCTCTGGTATCAGCCAACTGGGTGGCAAAGTCCTTGAAGGCGTCCCAGCCCCTGAGGCTTCTCGATGCCTCATGGTATCTGCCCAAGATGAACCGAGACCCTCGGCAGGAGTTTGAGCAATCTCACATCCCCGGAGCGGCCTTCTTTGACATCGACCTCTGCAGTGACCGGACCTCCCCCTATGACCACATGCTGCCCAGTGCCGTAGACTTTGCTGAGTATGTTGGCAAGCTGGGGGTGGGGAACGGCACCCATGTGGTGGTGTACGATGCCAGCGATCAGGGCCTCTTCTCCGCTCCCCGAGTGTGGTGGATGTTCAGGGCCTTTGGGCATGATACTGTCTCGCTGCTGGATGGAGGATTAAGGAACTGGAAACAAGAGGGGTACCCCCTGAGCTCTGGCAAGGCCCGCCCAACTCAAGCAGAGTTCCACGCCACCCTCAACCCCTTGTTTGTGAAGACCTATGAAGACATGAAAGATAACATTGAATCGCGTCAGTTCCAGGTTGTAGATGCTCGTGTTGAAGGGCGCTTCAAGGGTGTGGAGCCAGAACCCCGGGAAGGTAATATAACTAAGGCGCTGTCTATCATTCATCCATCTCCACAAATAAGATCGCATACAGTGAGTTGCGAGCCTAAAATTTTTAGCTGGGGTGATGGGAAAGTTCTTGCCTTGGGCCAGGACTGCTGTAAATGGGAGGCTTGTTTGCTCTGAACTAGGGGAGTGGGAGGGAGCCACTGGCTCACTGTCTGATTTTCCCACCTTGTGGTCTCCTCCACCCCTTGCTAGAACATATTATTGCCTTACTGGAGCTGAGGAATACTCAGAGGAACATGGCAGACAGATCGAGGGAAACTGAGTTTCAGTGTGAGAGAATGGCAAAAGCAACAGTGCTAATATAATAATATATTCATTAGCTCATTTGATCTCACAAGAACCCTATTGTTTCTAGTATTCTTGGTTTTACCTGCCCCAAGTTTCTTATCTGTAAAATGGGTATCGAAAAATAGCTGAACATTGATTGACCTACTCTGGGCCAGGCCCCAGTCAGAGAATCTGGGATGCAATGATATAAAGGAAATAGCTTCTGGGATGTCATCACGTAGAAGGCAATGATGGCCAAGAAAGGGAGCTTGGGTCCAAAGAGTTCCTGGAATTGGGGAGTGGAGTTGTCCCCATGCCCTCTGTACCTTGATAACCCCAAATATAAGTTGTTTTTTATGGCTAGGCTGATCCTGAGGGCAGGCAGGCTCTCTGGCCCATATTTAATAAGTTTTTTTGGCTTGTGCCAGTTTACCACTAGCAGACCCTTCATCTATGTGCCATAATACTATATTATCTTATTTGATCCTCCAAACAACCCCGAGAGGGATAAGGATAGCAATTATAGTTGCTGACCTGAGTTTTAAATGAAGTAAATAAGCATAAAGGACTTTGTAAATTCTAAAGTCCTGTGTGTCTGTTAGCGATTATTTAAGTTATTGTTTAATTATTGTAATTTATAGCATTAATCATTGTAGTCAAGACAACAATCATTTCTGTGAGCTAGGTGCTACTGTTAGGGACACAAAGAAGGGTCACAGTTGTTTCTTGAGGCACTACTAAATACTGATTCGACCTCTCTACCATTCTGTGTTGTGGGTAATTGGCAAGCATTATCCTCATTTGGGGGGAGTGGGGAAATAATCAGAAAAGAAATGGACAACTAGGAAGGTCTGGTCCTAGACTCCAGGCACTGTGATTGCCCCATTCATTGCTATGCTACATTTCCATTCAGTGAACAGACCTTGGGGCAATAATATCTCCCTGGCCCTGGGGGCCTCCCTGAGGCTTTAAAGCAAATGGATATTTGAATAGGTGCTGGTCCTGGGTATTGGAGCTGGAGCTGGGCTTGCTGCTCCATCATTAGGTGACCTGGGGGACCATTGAGGTTCTTCCAGCTCTGATTCTTTGGGCTGTTTTATACTAATCCCAGGTTCTCTTATCAGTCCTCCTATCTTAGATGAGAATAGCTGGCCCCTAGGCAATCCCTCCTGAGTCCTCATACCTCTGTAACCTTGTGGTTCTCTAGTTTAGATGCTTATTTATCAGTGTAAACAACAAAAAGGGGGTGGCGTAGATGAAATGGTACCTTAGATCCTTTTCCTACCCTTAATCCTCTCATCTTGACCACTCAGCCAGTTTGCTCTTTACCAGGCCGAGTTCATTTTTAACAATATTTTAAAAATTGAGTTCCATATTCCCTCCTGCCTCACCCCCAGCCTTGAGAAGGCAAGCAATTTAATTTTGTTTATACATGTAAGGTCATGCAAAACACTTTCCTATTTTAGCCATATTGCAAAAGAAAGCACAAACAAAATAAAACAATAAAGATAAAGAAATAGAAAAAAAAACTTTCAATCTATTCTTCAGAGTTCTCTGGAAGTGGATAGCATGTTTTCATCATTGGTCCTTTGGGGTTGCCTTTGGTCTTGATCAGAGTAGCTAAGTCATTCACAGTTGATGGTTGTTACAATGTTGCTGTTACTGTATACAATGTTCTTGTTCTGCACCCTTCACTTTGCAGCAGTTCATATGAGTCTTCCGAGATTTCTGAGAGCATCCTGCTTTTTATTTCTTAACACAAAACCCTATACCACAACTTGTTCAGCCATTCCCCAATCTATCCATCCACACAATCTCCCCTCAGATTTTATTTTGGGATCCAGAACTAGAATTAGAAGGTAACTTACTAAGGTCCCTTCTCTTCTATAGGACAGGCAATGTGGTATTATGGAAAGACTGCTCTAGCTGGCTCTGAAGTCAGATCCTGAATTCAAAACCTGCTTCTTGTCAGTTATTATTGTGACTCTTACCTTTCCTGAACCTTTTCCCAAAAGAAGGGTTGGAATAAAGAATATCTTGAGATCCCCTTCCAGTTCTTGATGTATCAACCCTATGACCTATGTATCCATAGACCAGTCGATCAACTATTTTAGCTTGTTCATCTGTAAAAGGAGTGGATTGGATTAATGACCATTTATTAAGTGCTTACTATGTACCAGACACTGTGCTAAGCATTGAGGTACAGTTGGAATTAGAGCCCAGCTCCTGATTTTTCCCTTATCTTCCCACCCATCCCTGCTATTTCCCACCTCCCAATGAAAACTTCTTTTCCTCCTTCCTTCCTTCCTTTTCCAGGCATTGAACCTGGCCATATCCCCGGCTCCCGGAACATCCCCTTCCTCGACTTCCTGACTGAAAAAGGCCTGGAGAAAAATGCTGAAGCTATCCAAAGACTGTTCCAGGAGAAGAAGGTGGACCTCTCGAAGCCCTTGGTGGCAACCTGTGGTTCAGGCGTCACTGCCTGCCACGTAGCCCTGGGTGCTTATCTCTGTGGCAAACCTGATGTGGCCATCTATGATGGGGCCTGGGTGGAGTGGTACATGCGGGCCCGGCCTGAGGATGTCGTCTCAGAGGGCAGAGGCAAAACTCTCTGAGTCAGGAGCAAGCGGGGACCTCCTTTACTGCTCCCTGGTCACCAGCCTTTACCACCCCAGCATGGGGAGTAGCCCAACCCAGCAGTTTTCTTAAGTCTTTTTTAAATACAGTGGCCAAAATTTTTTTTATTATTCTCAAGGTGTAGCCTGCATGGCACACACTCCCTCCCTCCCTCTGGGAGGCCATTGAAACATTATGATTTTGAGACAAATGGTATCCGTTAAAAGGGGGAAGGACACAGAGGATGCTTTTTTGACAATGGTGAAGGGATCTAATTGGTTGATGAAAGTGGGGAATGGGGGGGAAAGAGGGCCCCAAATATGGCCCTCTGAAATTTAGCCTGTTGATCACCAGACCTACCTCCTCCTATCTTTTTGTCAATAAATATGAAACACTTAATCTTTCTATACAGCCACCTATTTCTTCGTGTTTGAAACTAATCTCTGAAAACCATAGGGGGTGAGGCACTGTGGGCGTGGGCAGAGTGAATCTTCAAGGGCTTCAGAAAAAACCATTCTCCTCAGGGACTTCATAAATTAAAGGGTTAGGAAAACTCCCTGAATGAAAAAAGTATTCATTAAACCCTTACAAGTATTGAACTAAATACTGGAGATAGTCTTGGTGGGCCAGTTTCAACCCATTGTGGGGAGGGGATTTTTCTATCAAATTATGAAGATTTTAAGGTGGTTCAGAAGACTTGGACTTGGAGTTCAGCTGTGAGATCTTACCAATAAAGTTTTATAGAAGTGGGAGGGAGGAGAGAAAACAAGAGGTGAGTTTTAACTGGAGAATTGGGTTTATCCCTCACTTCCAGGATTATCTCTTCTCAAGTCCTGCCTCAGTTTGTCTGCCAGACAAGGATAAGAATACTAGTACTACTTATGTCATTCACACATCACCAAAACCAATACCCTTCTTTTTTCCAGATGAGATATTGTGACCTAGAGAACTTTAGTGACTTTCCCACTAGTAAATGAATAGGGTACGATTCAAACTCAAGCCTTCATAGCTACAGGTGACTGCTTTTTTCATTATTAAAAACATTTGGAAATTATTTAAAATCAATAGAAGTGCAATAAGGGATGAGGATGGGTGCTAAATTGCTAATACCTTTCAAAGGCTGCAGATCCAGAAATGGCACAAAATCTTTGAAATTATAACTTCTTGGCTCTGATATTTATCATTAAGCTTTAGGATAATACTCAAGTCTTTGGGCCTTTCTGAGCTAGTCAACTCTTTGGGAATCAGCTCTTACTGGGAACCACTTCAAATTGCCTCTGGACACTGGGCTTTCATCTTTCATGAGTCTCCTGACCTGACTTCCTTGTTTTAAAATCTTACCTGACCCCTACCATGCATTCATAGATTGCTTTATTGTGAGAGATGCTGGAATCAGTTCTAACCAGCTCTTAATTCTTGATTTTTTTTTCCAGTTTGAGTATTTATACCTTAGAAATCAGCAATCATTCCAAGTCAGGGTTGGGTTATTGATAGATAGCCTCAAGTTAAATTTTAATAATACACACTTATTAGTGCATCCTGAATATTTTTTCCCCTCCTCCAGCCTGGTGGTTAAACATTTACTAGCATACTTCAATACTGCTTGATAAATTTTGAGATCAGCAGGAATGCTAGCTCAGGGAATAAAATCACCAGATTGGAAGCTCAGTGGCTGGAGAGTAATATCAATAGCTGGTATTTATATAGTGCTTTAAGGTTTGCAAAGAGCTTTATAAATACTATCTTAAATTTGTCAAAATACCATTAGTGGGGTTGGTTCCTTGGGTATTGGAGGGGCCTAGGGACATATTTAGAAATGAAGGTGGTAGCCAAACAATACCGATAAAGCTACTCCATTTTTTTTTTTTTTTTGATGTTCCTAGTATGTGGCACATGATAAACACTTTATAAATGCTTGTTGCTAGATTGCTAAAATAAGTTTTCTGATGTGCAGGAAATAATTCCCACTTAAGGTTTATGAAATGTTTTTTCTATATAACCCTTCTAGAGAAGCATAAGTATTATCTGTTTTATAGCTGAGGAAACTGAGGCTGGAGGTGGGAAGAGACCAGCCAGGGTCCAGAATTTGAACCCAAGATTTTCTTCCAATTTACTGTATTCTTTTTATTTGTTCTTAGTGCCTCTGCTGTCCTAGACTGGAGCTGACAGGACCTAAGCCTTGGGGGCATGTCAGCTGGAGTAGGGGCAGGGAGATCAGCTTGGAGGAGAGATGAGGGACAAACCCTACCTCCCTACTTGTGGCATCTCCTACTTCATTTATTTTCTACCCCTCCCTCCTTTTCTGTTCTAGAAATACCCAGGGAAAAGATTTCATGGCTACTTCTCAGTGTCCTTCCTGCAGTGTGGTTCTTTGGGATAAATCCACAACCATGCATAAACCCCAGACATTTCACATTCTATTTAGATCTTAGGGAACTTGAAATTCTATGAGTCTTTGTTGTCTTAGTATTGCCCTCTTCTTCCCCACTGCCAGCTCTATATCACTCCCTTCAATGTATCCTTTTTTAAAAATTTTTATTATTTTTGTTTATTAAAGCTTATTTACAGAACATGAGTAATTTCTCTGCATTGACCTTTGCAAAGTTTTTTTTTTTGTTGTTGTTGTGCAAATTTTTCCCCTCCCTCTCCTAGATGGCAGGTAGTCTAATACATATTAAATATGTTAAAATATATATGATAAACCCAATATATGTATACATGTCTATGCAGTTATCTTGCTACACAAGAAAAATCGTATCTAGAAAGAGGAAAAAAAAAACCTAAGAAAGAAAACAAAATGCAAGCAAACATCCACAGAAAGCGTTAAAATGCTATGTTGTGGTCCACACTCAGTTTCCACAGGCCTCTTTGTGGATGCATATGACTTTCCTCATCGTTGAACTATAGGAACTGGTTTGAATCACCTCATTGTTGAAGAGAACCATGTCCATCAGAATTGATCTCAATATATCCTAAAAAAAGGAATTCTATCTGCCCCCAAGTGGAATGGAAATTAGTAGGCTTGTTGTTCAGTCATGTCTGACTCTTCATGACCCCACTGGGGATTTCCCACTTTGGAGTGATTTGCCTTTTTCAGATGAGGAAAATGAGGCAAACAAGATGACGCTAACTTGCCCAAGGTCACATTGCTAGTAGGAAGATTGGAACTCAGGAAGATGAGCTTTCCCAACTTCAGAGCTGCCATTCTATCCATTGCACCACATCGCTACTTCAATTACTGGATAATCTTCATGTGAAGGCTAGGCGGCCAGTGATTGGAAAATAGAAATCTAGAAATAAGAATTATGGCTAGGTGGCACAGTAGATAGAATACTGAAACTTTTAAATTCAAATCTGATCTCAAATAGTTTCTAGTTAAGTGAACTTGAGCAAATCTTTTAGTCACTGCTTTATTTTCTCAACTGTCAAATTAATCACCTGTTTCCTAGGCTTGTTTTAAGGCTCAAATGAGCTTATGCTTAACTTAATGCTGGCACATAGTAGGTGATTAATAAAGACTAGTTTCTTCCTCAACTTGATATCATTTATATAAGGAAATCCTGGATAAGGAAACTGCCTCTTCCAGCACAGGTTGACCCCTCTGAAATTTATAATCTTAGAGTTTCCTTTGAGGAGTAAGAGTGCCTTGCCCAGAGTAACACAGGCAGTATTCATGAGATCCAGACCTAAACCCAAATTTTCACATCTTAAGACCAGCCCTCAGTCTCTAAAATTATGCTACTTCTCAGTTGTTGGGACCACTTAAACACATCCCCAGGTTTTTCCCAACCTTAAGACAATTTTCTCTGCCATCTTCTCAAGTTATCACCATTTCTCTCTCTTCTCTTTCACAATCATTCTCTGGAGAAAAGTCCACTTAGACCCTCAGTCTCTGCTTCCTCACTTCCCACTCTCCTTAGCTCCATAACAATCTGACGTCTAGCTTCACTACTTGACAATATTTTCTGTTTCCAACAAGTTTGACATTTTCTTACCAGGCAAAGCCAACATGTCCCTTGACCTTATCAGCTTTAGCCCTCTTTCTCCTTGACATTTTTGCAGATTCTTGCTCTGTTACCCACTGGATATTGTCCAGCATAATATATATATATATATATATATATATATATATATATATATATATATATATATATATATATATATATAAAACAAAACAAAAAAAAACAAAAAAAAAACTTGGCTCCAAAAGCAGAAAGATGGAGTTCTTATCAAAGCACTTACTTCTCTTAAGCAAATCATTTATCCTCCCTCTGGGTTAATGTAACTGTCCTCGGAGATCTCTTTTGGCTCTTCAGTACATTTGGGTTCCCTTTGATCTTTCCTTGACTCCTGTGATACTGTTCTGTTTTGTTTTTCCTCTTATCAGCTTCACCAGTTTACTCATTTTTCATCCTGACCCTTTAATCATGGATGTTTTTGAAAATTCTTTCCCGTGTATCCTGTATCAGATTGCTTGCTGTTTTGGGAGAAAGAAGATAAGGGACGGAAGAAGAAAAAAAACTGGATTTTACAAATATGACTTGAAAAGCATCTTTATATGTAATTGGAAAAAATAAAATACAATTGAGAAAAAAAATTTTGAAGAAAAAAAAGAAGGAAAAAATGGAGGAAGAGAAGAAGGAGGGAAGAAAGGGGAGAAGTAGAGAATGAAGAAAAAGTAGAAGAGGAACTTGTATAATTCCTGAAAACAAATTATTTGTTATTTTTTCTTGGAGCATCATGGTGACCTTTCATAATTCAAAAGATATTTCTTATTATAAATAAAATGATATTTGGGGGGGGAAGCAAAGAAAGTTCTTTCCTGGGCTCTCTGCCTTCTCACTGTCTCTGTCTGTCTCCCTCTCTCTCTCTCATTCTCCCTGTCTCTATCTCATTCTTTCTCTTCTCTATATTCCTCTCCTCTTTCCAAATCTAATATATCACCTATGCCCATGAGCTCGGGATAAATGAATGATACAATATAATATGGTATGGTATGGTATGATATGTAAATTCTCAGCTTCTTAAACTGTGGTTCATGATTTCATATGGAGTCTCATAACTGAATGTGGGGATTATGAAATTGTGATTATCACTATCATTATTATCAATAAATGTTTGATTTGCAAACTTATTTTATATATTCATATACTTGGGGTGATGTAAAAATTCTCTTGCAAAAAGGGGTCATGAGTGAAAATGGTTTAAGAAACTTTGATATATATATATGATAGCTTATATATATATATAATTATATGTTATGATTTATGATATGAACATATCCTCCCTAGCAGCCATCTGAAAGACTAGTCTGGGTAAAGTGTTTCCTGGGTTGATCTGGGACTCAGCAGGGACTTGGCTCTGATAAAGCAGCAGCCAGGGACGAAAGAAAGGAGTCCAAGCTGGAGTTAGCTTTAGTTGGATGGGACAGCTTTTCCATGACTTGGTAGCTAGTTAGGTACGGGAAAACAAGAGTTTCCTCCATCCTGTTCCTCATCTAGTGCTCACAGAAACATGGACATCTTTGAAATTGACCCTTTTCAACATCCCCATGCTCCTTGGGTTGGTTTCCTGGGCCCAGTGGCCATGTTCTAAATGACAACATATTTCAATTCAATCTAATAAGTCTTTATAAAGTATTTACCACTAGTGTGTGTGTGTGCAGTGCAACATAGGCTTTGAGGAGAGAAAGAAACACTAGAGTTCATATTTTATTAAACTAGAGAAATCCCTATATGCCAATTGGCATTTTCTTTCCAACTTACAGCCTCAGTGTTGCCTAGACCAGGACTCATTAAAACTTTTTCCCATTTGCTATGCAAAAATATATTTTTAAATTTATTTATTTTTAATATACATTGCTTCATGAATCATGTTGGGAGAAAAAAATCAGAGCAAAAGGGAAAAGCCATGAAGAGAGAGAGAAAAAAAGAAGTGAACATAGCATGTGTAACTGCAAAAAATTTTTATGCACTCTTGGGTATATAGGTATAGAAAATAGGTAGAAAAATCAAACATTTGCTAATAATAAATCATAATTCTACAAATTATGAATGAATGACATTCAGTCATTCCACCCCGCCTGGGCTCATGATCCACAATTTATTTTATTTTATTTTATCTTATTTTTTAAAAGAAATAAGTTAGATTTGCAAAACATACCAATCAGATACACAGTAACTTTAGAGGAGAAGGATTGAACTGCTGGAGGCCCCAGCTATTCCTCTGACCTCAGTTGACAAAAATAATTTTAATGGGGTTGGGGTATAAGGCACATATGAAGAATTCACATGGCTCAAAGTCAAAATAAAAACCAATTAACCAACCAGTGTCTGTCCTCAAGAAGCTTACATTCTACTAGCTAGCAATCAATACCACATTCAAACAAATTGGTATATGTAGTAATTTGAAAAGGGAAAGAGCATCGAGAACACTATGGGGGTAGTGAGATATCAGGAAGAGTTTTCAGTGGGATGTGACACTTGTGATAGGTCTTGAAGGAAGCTAAATATTCTAAAAAGTGGGGGGAAGAAGGAGACACATTTCAGGCTGGAGGCACAGCCTTCACAAAGGCAGAGTAAAGAGATTAAACTCCTCTAACTATAGACCAAAATTACTACTTCTTGGCAAGTTGGACTTCCCTAGTCAATGAAATAAAACACCATGACAATAGACACTTTTCGTACAACGTTTCATTCATTAATTTACTATTTGGAGAGGGAAAGAGACCCACATGTGCAAAAATGTTTGTGGCAGCCCTTTTTGTAGTGGCAAGAAACTGGAAACTGAGTGGATGCTCATCATCTAGAAAATGGCTGAATAAGTTTTATATGAACGTTATGGAATATTATTGTTCTGTAAGAAACAACCAATAGGATGATTTCAGAGAGTCTTGGAGCTGAGTGTGAACTGCAACATAGCATTTTCACTCTTTCTGTTGATGTTTGCTTGCATTTTATTTTCTTTCTCAAGTTTTTTTTTCTTTTTGATCCAATTTTTCTTGTGCAGCAAGATAACTGTCTAAATATGAATACATATATTGGATTTATCAAATATTTTAACATATTTAACATGTATTGGACTACCTGTCATTTAGGAGATGGGGTAGGGGGAAGGAGGGGAAAATTTGGAAAAGAAAGTTTTGCAAGGGTCAAAGTTGAAAAATTACCCATATATATGTTTTGTAAATTAAAAAATAATTTAAACAAATTTTACTCTTTGCCATTCTTGGTAGGACAGGGATCATGTTAGGGTGTTGAGAATACAAAAATAAATCTATTCTTGCCCACAAGGACCTGACATTTTATTGAGTCGACGCAAAATATAAAGATATAAAGGCACCAGATTTGTCATTAGGATGCTTTAGAATTAGTAGCTGTGTGATTCTAAACAAGCCACTTAATATTTCCAGGATTCAGTTCCCTCATTTGTAACATGAAAAGATTGGACTCAATAGCCTATGAGTTCCCTTCCAGTTCTAGATCTATGACCAACAAAGTTGACTGTGAACAGAGAGTGAATCTGAGAAGCCAAAATCAATCAGGAAGCATTTATCGAGTGCCTACTATGTGCCAGGCACTATAAAATACAAAGGGAGTTATAAAGACTGAAATGAAACAATCTTTGTATTTAGGAAGTTACATTCTAACAGGGGAGACATGGGTGTGGGTGTGGGTGTATATATATATGTATTGAATATATGTATGTATATATATATATACATAAATGTATTTGTGTGCATATACACAAACAATAAATAGATACAAGGTAATATTTGCCGGGGGGGGGGGGGGGCGGAGGGGAGCTAAAGATCTGGAGGGATAAGAACAGGTTTCAAACAGGAGACTGCATCTGAGCCAGGTCTTGAAGGAAACTTTGACTTCTAAAAGGCAGAGTCAGGAAAAAAGGCATCTGGGAAATAAGGGAAAGCCAGAGCAACAGCATAAAAGGGGAAATATAGTGCCATGCATGAATAAGAAAACCAGTTTGACTTTACCATAGAGAGTGTGAAGGGTAGTGATTTGTGGAAGAATGGTGGGTGGGGGTCAGGTTGCATAGGACTTTAAATAAAGATTTGATTCTAGAGTTAATAAGAAACAGAAATTAATAAATAGGGGAGTGATACTGTTAGACTCAGTTTTCAAGAAAATCACATCTAAATGGTTATCTAACTCCTAATGAAAATCTTCCATTAACAGGAAGCTCACTAACAGCAGAGAAATTCGATTCCACTTTTAGACAAACTTTTAGGAAATCTATTATAGCAACACTAAATCTATTCCCTTCTCCCCCTCATTCCCCTCCATCTCCTTCAACCGCCCTCTATCACTCCAGCCTGATCATCACTTCTTTTATGACATCCATTCTTTGTTTGAAAACAGCCATCCTGTCACTCCCTACTCCAACCCCCAATTGGTGCTATCTTCTCTTTTCCAGGGCAGATGCGCCCATTTCCTTGGTTTTTAGCTGGTTTCCTCTAGATGACCTCCAGCTTGCTTCCTTTCTGAGACTAGAGCTGAATAAAATCTGAGCACATAGGAGCTGACCACAAATTAGCATAGTGAGAACATTATCTTCTTCCATCTGGACACAGTGATTCTGTTTAGATAGCTGAAATCCCCTTTCCTTTAGGAGTTTCTGTCTGCCTGCTCAAGCTGTTGATTCATGCTGAAGCAATGATCCACTCAAACTCTGCCTCCGGACCTCAGGCTTTGGTCATGTGTAAACTGTATTTCAGCTATTTGTATGCTGAGGGCTTTGGATAAATGGCTAGTCAAAGGCCAGATCACTAAAAATGACCCAGCTGAGATGGTCTTCCTTCTGTGAGTGCAGTGTGGGGTGTTCTGCTGGCAAGATCATACTACGTGTGTCTCTATTGCTTCTTTCAGAAATCCAAAGTCCAGAATCTGTCCAATCCCCAATCTCCAATAACCCTCTCTCTGTCTCTCTTGGTTATCCCTTTCTATTTCTCTCTGCCTTTCAGTGTGTGTCTCCATATCTGTCTCTGTCTCTTTCTTTCCTCACTGGAACAAAAGGACCTTTTCCATGTATACCTTATCAGAAATAAATCCAATCAAAGAGATTTTTCCAAGTATACTTCTCTGAAATTGTCCAAAATATGCAAAATCTCATTTGAAATCATCTAATTTTCCTCTCTCTCTCTCTCTCTCTCTCTCTCTCTCTCTCTCTCTCTCTCTCCTCACCAGAACAAAGGGACCTTTTCCATGTATACCTTATCAGAAACAAATCCCATTAAAGGGATTTTTCCAAAGTGTACCTGATCGGAGATTATCCAAAATATGCAAAATCTCATTTGAAATCATCCAATTTTCATCTGTGTGTATATTTGTGTGTCTCTTTCCTCACTAGAACAAAAGGACCTTTTCCATGTAAACCTTAACAGAAACAAATCCAATCAAAGAGATTTTTCCAAGTATACCTTATCTAAGATTGTCCAAAATGTGCAAAATCTCATTTGAAATCATTTAATTTTCTTGTCTCCTCTCTCTCTTTCTCTCTCTCTCTCTCTTTCCTCACCAGAACAAAGGGACCTTTTCCATATATACCTTATCAGAAACAAATTCCATTAAAAGGATATTTTTTAAAGTGTACCTTATCTGAGATTGTCCAAAATATACAAAATATCATTTGAGATCATCCAATTTTCCCACTCTGTCCAGTTCTTCAGGTTTTTTTTTCCTTACTCTCCCTCCTTATTCTTCTTTCCCTTAAAAAGAATAGTTCACCCTTCCCCCAAGCAAATAAATGGCCTTGCTTGGGTTGGAGACTGAGCCTGAATTCTTTTAGAGCCAACATTGCAACTCACTTCCTGTACCCACTTCCAATAGAGATCTTGGATGATGTGTCCAAAGAGCCTAAAACCCAGAGATCTTACACTTTTCGTTTGGCATTATCACTCATTTCTCGAGGAATATGTGGGAATGGGCTATGGCACCTAGAAATGAACAATCAGCACCCCTTTGCCATACAGTCAAATAAATAGGTGGAACATTGGTGTGAAAGGTAAGAAACTTAAGTTCTTTTTCCAGGAGTGCTAAAGTCAAGAAATTTTCTCCCCCTTCAGTATAAATGAGGCTTACCATTGTGGCCTGTCACTAACCTCTCTTGATCTTACCTTCCCTGTCTGTAATAAAAAAAAGGGGGGGAGGGTGGTGGAGAATATGGGAAGGAGATTAGATTTAGTCAGAGATCCTGTCTTTGAATTTTGGCTTTGCTATTTATTACTCCTTGGGCCTCAAGTTTCCTAAACTACAGAATGAGGGGTTTAAGCCAGAGAGACTTCTGTTTTGAGGATGAGATACTCCTGATACATTCATTTTAAAAGGGAATCTTATCGCTACAAAAGTCCAGGCTAAGTCCATGTTTATTAGTTTTCTCCTAAGTTTTTCATGAAAATAAAAATCCCATCATTAGTCATTACTTTTTTTTTTCCAATTCTTGCTTAATTTTTTACAGGAAGAATTTTACAGATCACTTCTTTGGTTTCCTTTGGTCCCTAGTCATCATTGCCCAATCTTTAGTGCTGGTGCCTTTTTTTTGTTCCTTTAATAAAGTTCACTCTTTCCCTAATTAATTATGATGATTCTGTTTTTTCCATTGGTTTGTGCTTCTAAGTAAGGGATGGCCCACATTTCCCAAGTTACTTTTTATAGAGGAAAGGATGATTGTTTTTTTAAAGCAATTGTTAAGTCTTACATGTCATTTTGGGTAATTTGGGGGTTTGACATTCTAAAAGGAGTTGAGTTTGAATGGCGTGGAATGACAGAATCAGATCTCCCAGCAAATACGACTCTCACAGATTTCCAAAGAACTCAGTTGGAAACTTATTGTGTTACTGTCATAACAGACTGACTTTGCTAATGCCTCTTGGCAGATACTTATCTGGGCTTGATCAGTTTTCTTTAGATGTTCTTTAGTTTCTGCATTTTTTTTTTAAGACTAACCTAAGAAAGCCTGCTGCCTTTCTGGTTAGGGAATCTAGGAAAACTAAATTTGGGGATTATAGTTTCTAGAACTAAAAGCCTCTTAGAGAATATCTCATCCAACATTTTACAATCTGACTATTCTCCTTTTAGGGAGAAGGAAACTGAGGCTCCAGAGGGGAGTGACTTGCCCAATGTCACACAATTAGTCTGTGTCTGAGTTGGAATTGAATCCAAGACCTCAGACTGGAAAGCCATTCTTTCCATTAGACCTAAATGCTTCTCTAAATTAACACTTTAAAAAAAACTGTTATAAACTCATTCTGAGATGTTGCTTCATTTCTATAATACATATTATTTCCTGCAAAAAAATTAGTCAACATGCATTTTTAGTTTGATTTAATTTTCAACAAATGAGCATTTATTTTCTTTCTGTCCTACATCCTTTCTCAACTGAAAATAAAAAAGAAGAACCCTTCTAACAAATTCATGTCATCAAACAAAACAAAGCTCTCAAACTGGCCATATCCAAAAATGTGTATCTTATCTACCTTGAGTCCATCAGTTTTCTGTTGGGAATTGGGAAGCAGGCTTCATCTCTGGTACCCTGGAATTATTGATAAGCCATTGATCAGTCAACAAGCATTATTAAGGACTGAACAGTCACAGCAAAGGACATGCAATGTGCTTGGCACTGGGTGTGCAAAGAAAAAAGTTAAATTTTCCCTTACTAGGAGAAATAATTGCCAGTTGTATAAATATGTGCTATTGTTGACTCTTGTCCAACTCTTCATGACCCTATTTGGGGTTTTCTTGACAAAGATGCTGGAGTAGTTTGCTATTTCCTTCTCCACTTCATTTTACAAATAAGGAAACTGAGGCAAAGAGGGCAAAGTGTCTTATTAAGGGTCACATAGCTAATAAATATCTGAAGTCAGATTTGAACTCCAGAAGATGAGTCTTTTTGACTCAGGTCTGGCACTCTATTCATTGTGCCATCTATCTGTCCCATATAAATATATAGACAGAGCACAAACAAGATGGTGGCAGCATGATCCCTCCTCTAACACATCTTGGCTGTGTAACTGACCCTGGGCAAATCCTGTTGTCTGTTAGTACTCTAGGCATATCATAAGACTAGCAATTATAGAGATGGTATCGACTTGTATTGATAGGACTTTCCTCTTTAGGAAGTTCCTTCTAAACAAAACATTCACAGCTTTAGTCTGTAAAGTATAAATGAGTTAGTTTTAAGAACTGGAGTGGGGATGGAGGAGGAAGCAGGAGAGCTCTCACATGGGAGGGCTTGTTAAGCAGAGCCTTGAAGGACATTCTAAGAGGCAGAGGTGAAGGAGTATAGTCCAAGCAGAGATGGGAAATGGGATACCCCATAGGAGGATTCTTATAAAAAAAGCCAATTTGGTTGAACAAAAGAAGCAGAAACATCTACAGCATTTTGGTGATTATTATTTGAACTGCATTTAACAATTTTTTTTAAATTTAATTTTTTTATTAAAGCTTTTTATCTGCAAAATATATGCATGGGTAATTTTTCAACATTGACCCTTGCAAAGCCTTCCCTCTTTCCCCCTATCCCTTCCCCTAGATGGCAGGTAGTCTAATGCATGCATTTAACAATTTTCAACAAATTTGACGATAGTACTTTGGAAGGAGGACGGGGACTGGAGGACTTGGGTTGGAATCTTGCCTCTGCTTCCTGTGACTTTGGTAATCTCTCTCTGCCTCACTTTTCTGATCTATAAAATGAGGAGTTGGGGTTAGATGGCGTCAGAAGTTCCTTTGAGCTCTAGAAGTGGAATGCAACGATCTTCTCTGGACTTTAACCTCCCCATTTGCCAAATAAAAGTGTTGGACTGGATTATTTCCAAAATCCCTTCTAGGGTTAGCATATACTAACTCGCTTCTCATTTTTAAGCCTTGGTTTCCTAATCTGTAAAATGAGGCTGTTGAAGTAGATGATCTCTAGGGGCAGCTAAATAGTACAGTACACTGGTCCTGGAGTCAGGAAGACTCATCTTCGTGAATTTAAATCTGGCCTCAGATGCGTACTAGCTCTGTGATCCTGAGCAAGTCACTTCACCCTATTTGCCTCAGTGACCTCATCTGTAAAATGAGCTAGAGAAGGGAATGGAAAACCATTCCAGCATCTTGGCCAAGAAAACCAGATGAGGTCACAAAGAGTTGGACACAACTGAAAGAACTCAGCAACAACAACAACAAAAAGATTTATAATTTCAGGATTATAATTCTTATGTACACGTGTGTACTCTGGGGAACGTGGATGGTTTATACATATATGTAACACGAGGAGGCTGGTCACTCATAGGGGAGTAAAACGAAAAAAAGGATGACTAGGAAGCGTGGACATATTTTGGAGGGTCCTTGAAAGGGAAAGAGTGAGGTCTTTTGGGGAGAGCCCATAATTGGTAGGATTCTTGGGTTCCATTAACCTCTACATCTTCTGACAAGATCCTTTTCACCCTCCATAGGTCTCCCAGTTTCTTCACCTTGAGCAAATTGCTCTGAGTTCAGATAAAAAAATTAGTGGGGAGGCGGAGTATGGAGAAAGGGGTTGGAAAGCCGGTAGTTATTTAATAAAAAACATTCAGAAAGGAGAAAAATCATTGAGTATATCTAGTCTAAAAATCTCATTTTACAGAAGGGTAAACCAAGACTCAGAGCAATTAGGTTGCCCAAGGTGACATAGTAACAGATGGGAGATTCAAACTCAAGTCCTCTATCTAGCCAAGACTGTATCCTCCACACACCTTACTTAACCTCCTAAGTAGGGAAAAGTTTAGCTGGGAAGAAAACTAGGATGAGTGCCAGAGACAGGCTTCAAGGCTGATGACCTGATAGAGAGCAAATTTACCCTGGGGGTTTGGCTAAGCCCAGCATTCAGCTCAGGGCTGCATGTACTCTCCCATAATTTTCTTTACAGCTGGGCCATGCCTTCAGCTGCCAGTGGCAAAACATCAGAGGCAGAAAAAACTGATTCTTACCTAGATGGCAGCTTCTAAAAATTTGGGAATAAAGGATGGGGATGAAGAAGCCGGACAAAGGCTGGATATAGACCAGGAATCATAAAGTGTGGAAGAGGGGCAGGGAAAATAGTTGGGTCAATTGGAGCCATTTACCTTTGGCTTTGGAGTCAAAGGTTGGGCCTGAAATCTACCCTTGTTCCTTTCCAAATCTCCACCTCTACCTCCTCCTGCTCCTGCCTCTGGCCTGCAGAGCCAAAAAAGGCAAAGGGCACAGCAATTACCCATGATTATGGAGCTGATGTGATGCCAAAATACAGCCCTATCCACTCATTTTATAGAAGAGGAAACTGAGGTTCATTGAAAAGATGTTGATGGATTTGGAGTTTGAATCCTGGGTCTGGAATCCCAGGATCTGGTTCTAATGTCAGTTCTTCCACTTATGAACTGGAAATCATTTGACTTTCTCTGGCCTGTTTCCCCATCTGTAAAATGAGAAGGTTGGACAAGATGGACTTTGAGGTTTCTTCCAACTTGAGAATTGCGATCCTGTGGGAGGCTCAAACTGTCCCCAAATCAAGCTTGGGCATTTATCAGGACTTTTACTTGGGGCAAGAGAAGGTGACACATCCTCCTATTTAAGGGAAACAAGCAACCCAGTAAAGGGAGACAAGGGTTTATATGGGATCAGGGGGGAAGAAAACAAACTGGTAGAATTCATTTGAAGGACAAAACTGGATGATCTCAGAGAAGATTTTACATCATTTCTTAGATTTCTGTGATTGGATCAACATATACAATGGAAAAGGTAAGGGACTCTTATTCTAAGGAGAGTTCTTAATGAGTGTTCCAGGATTATTGGGGTTAGGGCAGCAGCTAAGATTCCATGAATCTTCTCATGAAATCTGTTCAAAGTTCCATGATCACTAAATTACCAAACCAGTCTGGGAAGGCAGATATTGGAATCCCAGAACCAGAGATTGTTCTACCCCAGCCATAGAACAAAGGAAGAGGAAGTCAAGATCTCTTCCTGGGCCCAAGTAGCCCAGGCTCTTGTGTTTTAACAGGTACATTGTGCAGCTTGTTGCAAAGCTCTTCTGAGGTATAATGTCTTATTTAAAAAACAAAACAAAACAAAACAACAACAACAACAAAAAAACAACCTTTCCTGAATTTCCTAGTCATTAGTGACTTATCTCTCCTTTCCTGAAATGACTTTATGTTCCCCAGTTATCTGCCTACACACTAATGATAGGGTCCTGGGTATCCACGTGCCTTAGCAGAGAAAGCCTGAATCACTGTAAACAATCTGGAAGCCTGAGGGAGTAGGGAAGAGAACTGAGAGGATCTTCTCTGCCTTTAGTGGGCCTTTTGTTCAAGTGGACTTTCGATTACAGTCCCATCCCAGGTGGAGGTCTCTGGTAAAATTCTTAACTGAATCTTTCACATTGACAAAACTCCACAGTTATTGTCTCCAATTAGAAAGCCAAGTTATTATGTCCTATAAAGTCCCTATAAAGGGACTTAACTGTATGTCACCAGCTCACTAAATTTTTTAGTATTGGCTGGCCTGCCAATGGTATACATCTTTCTCTTTGTGAGGACCAATTATTTTGGGGGTTAGTCCACTTGCTAAGCATCATAATAAATAACACTTATTAGGACCCTGAACTCTTTGTAGGTCCTATAATCCCCTTTTTGCTCTACCTTAATGGTGTTTCTGTTGAGGACTTTGTCTTGTATCTTGTTAATTGCTAACTTCTTGTTATAGCTAAGTTCTTTTGGAATTTAACCCACTCTCAGCAGTGTGGTAAAATGTCTGCCCTTTGTGTCTAAACCTGCAAATTCTTTTGAGAATATTCATAACATCAGCCCATAACCCCAATATGTTTTGGGGTGACACCCCAAACCCCAACATTTTGGTGGGCTGCTATGGGGAGAGTCTGTATCTCGTAACTCAACACTAGAGTGCAAACTCCTTGAAGCCAGGGGTGTTCCATTTTTTTTTCTTTTCAATGCCCAGCACTTAGCAGAGAGTGCCCTACACATTTTGTTTCAGTTCTCTGTCCATGGGATTTTTTGAGCAAAGATCTTAGAGTGGAATGGGTCAGCACTAATCTTAATGCAAATTCGGGCCTTAAATATGAAGATGATTGGATTAGATAGGGATTATTTGCCTCATCTTCACCTACAGGAGCTGGGTCTGATGGCAAACTGAGTTAGGGCAAAAAGGTGGAGTGGAGAGGACAATTTTTTTGAATTATACAAGGCACAAAATACATAGGATTAAAAGTGATAGGGATTAAAAGATTAAGGGATTGGTGTCAAAAGACTAAAGTACTCATGGAATTACTCCTTGAGGCAAGCAGGGAAGAGCAACTGATGGGGATCACTTAGCCTTGAAATCCCACCTTCTTTGTTCAAAGTCATGGATAGCCCCACCTTGCTATGCATGGTCAGAAATCCAAGTAATGTCAAATCCCTTGAAGTTAAATTTCCCCTATTAATATGTCCAGGGCTCATGCTTCACTGAACCCCTTTGGGTGACACTCCCGCAGGACGCTGTTTTCTGGTGTTTTTCCCTTCCCAATCCCCCCTGCTGTTTCTCCTCATCATATCCCTATTTTTTCTCCTTCTTATAGTTAACTAACTCATTTAGGATGCTAAACTCCATAGATTGCTAAAGGCATATTTCAACCTGATGGGGTGTTTCCTTTCTCCTAGTTAATTGTGAATTCCATTAGGGAACTTGTGTATTCCATCATTAATTGTTAAAACCCATTTCCTAAGTAATTCTCCCAACTCCATTTCATATTTAGCAATCCTGGTGTCGATTGTATATTTACATTTTGTCTGTAACCTCTTCTCTTAAATAAACCCATCTTTTGCCAAAGACAAAGGCCATTGTGAATCTTCACATGGCCAAACACCAACACTTGGTGTCTTATATCAACCATATCCTTTGGTGCTGAATCTTAAGCACATCATTTGGAACTAGAAATTGCTCTTCTAAATTGCATCAAAAGGAAGCCAATTATATTGAACTACAATTAACAAAATATAAAGGGGGGGATGATATTTCATGGATTTCTAGGTAAAGACGCTAAAATCTAGAAGCCAATTTGTTAGAAAAGACTTGAGAGGAGGGAACAGTCATTTCGAAGAATTGTCAAAGCAGAAAACCAGAGCTTGAAGGGATTAAGTTAGACTGTGTAGGGAGGTCTCTCTGGGTCAGTGTCCTGGGCTGTGTACTAGAAAGGGAGACCAAGTCAAGACAAGAGTTAAATGAAGCATCAAGGGAATAAAGAGCAACCTAATCTGGGGGTCATGTGACTTCCCAGGATGTCATTTCATATTGGAATAATATGTACTTCAAGGCAGGGGGGGGAGAGCATTTCTTAGAAACCAAGCTAAAAAAGACATCATTTCTTCATTAAACAGAGAAAGGGAAAGAAAAGGGCAGAAAAGGGGGAGGGAAGGGAGGAAAAGAAGAGATAGAGAAAGGGAGAGTGAGGGTAGGGAAAGGGTGGGGAAACAAAAAATGACAGACAGGGAAAAAATGGGGGGAGAGAGACAGAGACAGAGACACACACAGAGAGAGAGAGAGAGAGAGAGAGAGAGAGAGAGAGAGAGAGAGAGAGAGAGAGAGAAGAAAGGGAGGAGAAATAATTTAACTTTGCAATATAAGTAACAAGATAGAGAACCAGGAGGTGAACTAGGGACAATTGTCAAAGCTCAGATTGAGGAGTTAAACTGTCAAGAAAAATAATAAATCGTAGCTAACCTTTATATAAGGCTTTTAGGCTTGCAAAAGCCTTTATTTGTTTTTCTCATTTGATAGACGATTTGGTGAGATGACAGCTACTGTTATCCCCAGCTTTTCAGATGAAGAAACTGAGGCTGTGAGAATAAGGGACTTGTTTAGAATCACACAGCTTGCAAACATCTGAGGCTGGATTCAAATTCAGGTCTTTTTGACTAAAATCCAGTGCTCCAACTGTGCCATCTACCAATGTACCTATAATTTACCTATCTAGAAAGAGTATGTATTTAGAGAGCTCCACATTGTCAACCAACTAGGGTTAGTCTGGCCTTCTAGAGGGATGGAGGAAGAACTTGAACAGTCTTTTTGCTGAGGCAATTAGGGTTAAGTGACTTGCTCAGGGTCACACAGCTAGGAAGTGTCTGAGACCACATTTGAACTCAGATCCTCCTGACTTTAGAGCTGGTGCTCTAACTATTGCGCCAACTAGCTGCCCCCAAACTTGAACAGTCTTGAACAAGGCAGGAATATTCCAGGCATGGTTTTAGTCCTTTAAGCATTTTCAGATATTTTCTGCCTAGTTTAACTCATATCATGCACATGTATTCTTTGCTTAATTCTAATCTAAACATGCATTGACTAGCCTACTTCCAACCAAGAGGGGCTGAGGGCTTGATATGACAGGATAATGAATAGCTTTCTCAGTCCTTATTGATGAGGTCTTGGGTAACTAGTGGGGTTGGCAGAGAAATCCTGAAGTACTGATAAGATAACTCCCTGAGGCAAGCAGGGAAGGTCGCTCTTGGGGATCAGTTCCACCTTATAGACCCACCCTCATATAGGTCTTGAATTACTGTATCCAATCAGATGAAGTTAAATTTCCCCTATAAATCTGTCCATGGCCCATGCCATCTTTGCTGAAACCCTTTTGGGTTAGCCTGCTATTCTACCTCCTGATGTCTTTCTTCCTATCTCTTCCCCCATGCCTCATGGTGTCTTCCTCCTTTTAGTAAATAACTCTTTTAGGATGCTAAACTCCTCTATGGATTTAATCTGCCAGTCAAGGCCATACTCCTTTCCTTGCTAACTCTATTGCTCTCCCAAATTTACTTCATATTTACCACTTCTGGTGTCTATTTTACCTTTTCATTTAGTCTGTAACCTCTTCTCATAAATAATAAAAAAAATAATAATAAAAAAACTTGGCAAAGAGAAAGGCCATTGTGAATTTGTCACATGAGTGAACCCCAACATTTGATGTGCCTACATCAATCTTATCATTTGGTGCAAATTTCCAATCCCAAATCTCATCATTATGAAGCCAGAAGAACTGATGACTTTGAATGGGCAAAAGCATGTTTGAGGGTACATACAAAAGTGCAAAGGGCACATCAATCAATTCCTTTTTCTTTCCCATTTGAGAGCAAAGCAGGATTGCTGTGAATCAACAAGTCAGGGAAAGGCAGTTGGCTACCTTACTCCATCTAGTCCCAATGTGTCCATGAGTACATGGTGCTTGTGGTGTGTTATGTGTGTGTGTGTGTGTGTGTGTGTGTGTGTGTGTGTTAATTCCTTCCTAATCTTGATGAATATTCTGAGATCGAAGTAATAATAGTAATAAGAACAATAGCAATCACAACAACAATAATATTTAGTATTTAAGTAATTGCACAAATTCAGGAAATACTGAGGTCCTACCATTGATGAAACTCAATAGTGGAGATCACCATAGTTAATAATAGCTACAGGAGCCAGGGGAACAAAACAATAATCTTGCCTTGATGATGATTTTTTGGACATCACAGTATCTGGAGGGTTTTCAAGGTGGCAGCTGAGTGGCTTAGCCCAGCAGTGATTGAATTTAACAAGGTGTGAGTCCAGTGGTAGCTTCTCAGTAGACAAGCACAAAAGAGATTGAGGGTGAAGAATGGCTGTTGAAGCAGTAGTGGCCGATGACAGAGGAAGAGCCTTTGAACAAAGAAAGAGAAAGAGACTAGCTTTGTATCCTAGAAGGCACTAGCACTCTAGAACAATAATATTCCATAATATTCATATACCATAATTTATTCAGCCACTCTCCAATTGATGGGCATCCTTTCAATTTCCAGTTTCTTGCCATTACAAAAAGGGCGGCCACATTTTTGCACATGTGGGTCCCTTTCCCTCCTTTAAGATCTCTTTGGGATATAGGCCCAGTAGAAACACTGCTGGGTCAAAGGGTATGCACAGTTTGATAACTTTTTGAGCATAGTTCCAGATTGCTCTCCAGAATGGTTGGATCCGTTCACAGTTCCACCAACAATGTATTAGTGTCCCAGCCCTCCCACAACCCCTCTAACATTCGTCATTATCTTTTCCTGTCATTTTAGCCAAACTGACAGGTGTGTAGTGGTACCTCAGAGTTGTCTTAATTTGCATTTCTCTGATCAATAGTGATTTGGACACCTCATGTGATTAGAAATAGTTTCAATTTCTTCATCTGAAAATTGTCTGTTCATATCTTTTGACCATTTATCAATTGGAGAATGGCTTGAATTCTTATATATTTGAGTCAATTCTCTATATATTTTTAAAATGAGGCCTTTATCAGAACCTTTGAATGTAAAAATGTTTTCCCAGTTTACTGCTTCCCTTCTAATCTTGTCTGCATTCATTTTGTTTGTACAAAAACTTTTTAACTTGATATAGTCAAAATTATCTATTTTGTGATTAATGATGATCTCTAGTTCTTCTTTGGTCACAAATTCCTTCCTCCTCCGTAGGTCTGAAAGATAAACCATCCATCCTAGATTGTTCTAATTTGTTTATAATATCATTCTTTATGTCTAGATCATGAATCCATTTCGACCTTATCTTGGTATGTGGTGTTAGGTGTGGGTCAATGCCTAGTTTCTTCCATACTAGTTTCCAATTTTCCCAGCAGTTTTTGTCAAATAGTGAGTTTTTATCCCAAAAGCTGGGATCTTTGGGTTTATCAAACACTAGATTACTATTATTGTTGAGTATTTTGTCCTGTGAACCTAACCTATTCCACTGATCCACTACTCTCTTTCTTAGCCAATACCAAATGGGGCACTAGCACTCTAATCCAAGATGAGTGCTACATCTAAGGAGAACTTTATGAGGACTCTATTAAAGGAGAAAATGACACCTGGCTTCAAGGGTCAGGAGGGTATTCCTTGCAACACACACTCCCCACTACTTTTGTAACTGAGGGTTTAAGTCTACTCTTTGTAAGGACATTGTGTATGCAAGAGCAGAGTGTGCCTTGGTTTGAGAGAAGTGTTTTGTAGCAATTCTTTTTGTCAAATCTTATCTATAAATCCCTTTTCTTAAAATGAATGGAAATCAACTGGTTGATTGATAATAGGGAGCATATTAGTGGGGACTTTAGTTACAGTCTTAGGACCTCCAACCCTTTAGGATTAACTCTAGAATTCTAAAGGGATTAGTGGTCATTGCCCTCTGGAGACCCAATCTGCCACAGAAATAAGGAGCTGTCAGAGCATGGTGCCCTATTCATTATAGGCATATTATCATTGTTGAATTGTGTTGAAACAACTGTTCCCGATTATATCTTTTACTTTTCTTTTTTTAGCTGTTTTTCAATTGTGTCTGACTCTTTGTGACTCCACTTAGGGTTTTCTTGGCAAAGATTATAAAGTTTTTTTTTTTTGCCATTGCCTTTTCCAGCTCATTTTACCTATGAGGAAACTGAGGCAAAAGGGTGAAATGACTTGCTCAGGGTCACACAGCTAGTACATGTCTGAGGACTGATTTGAACTCATGATGTGTCTTCCTGACTCCAGGACTGGTACTCTGTGCATTATGATGCCACCTAGCTGCCCTTGTCATCTCTAACCTTAGCCTTTTTCTCCTTTCTCTTTATTCTGAAATTAACACCCTCCCCCTACAAAAGAACATTTCTACATCTGTTATTATGGACAACTTGTTTATATTTTTAAATCTATATTAAATTCAACATTCTTTTCATTTGCTTGTTTTTAACATTCTCATAGTATTTTATTTTTCAAAAAACAATGATCTTGCCATGATGAGAGATATCTACACCCAAAGGACTGTGGGAACTGAGGGTTGATCACAACATAACATTTTCACTCTTTTTGCTGTAATTTGCTTTGAGTTTTATTTTGTCTCATTTTTTTAACTTTTTGATCTGATTTTTCTTGTGCAACAAGATAATTGTATAAATATGTATGTCTATATTGGATCTAACATACATTTTTACCATGTTTAACATATATTTGGATTACTTGCCATCTAGGAAGAGGGTGACAAGAAGGGAGGGAAAATTTGGGACACAAGGTTTTTCAAGGGTCAATATTGAAAAATTATCCTTGCATTTGTTTTCAAAAAAAACAAAAACAACAAAATCTTCAATTAAAAAACACATGTAAAGATAGTTTTTAATCTTCATTTTTGTAACACTTTGTGTTCCAAATTTTTCTCCTTCTCTCCTTTACCTCTCCCTTCCCCAAAACAGCAAAAAATCTGATATATGTTAAATATGTATGATCATTTAAAACATATTTCCATATTTTTCATGTGCAAGGAAAAAAACCAGACTAAATGGGGGAAAAATCTACGAGAAAGAAAAACAAACAAAAAGGTGAAAAGACTATTTTTCCATCTACTTTTAGTCTCCCTAGTTCTCTCTCTGGATTTTCCATCTCAAGTCTTTTGAAATTGCCTTGGATCAGCAAATTGTTGAGAAGAGCCAAGTTCACTGTTGGTCATCACAAAATCTTGTTACTATGTAAAATGTGCTTCTAGCTCTGCTCACTTCACCCAGCATCAGTTCACAATATGTAATTTTCAAAACTGTCTTGCTTGTTTGTGCTTCCTTCTACTTTCTCTCTCTCTCTTTTTTCTTTTTGCTGAGGCAATTGAGGTTAAGTGACTTGCCCAGAGTCACACAACTAGGGAATGTTAAGTGTCTGAGAGCAGATTTGAACTCACATCCTCCTGACTTCAGGGCTGATGCTCTATCCACTGTGCCACCTAGCTGCCCCCCTTCTATTCTCTTTTGATTTTTTTTCAGAGAGGGAAGAAATCTATTTGTACTAAGACCTACTCTTTCTCTTACCTCCTCTCTACCTGTGAAAGGTGGACAGTGTATCAGTACCATGCCAGGAAACTGAATCGCTTTTGTTTGAATTGTCTTAGGAAGGTTTTGAAGATCATTTGGTAGGGTAAGATACCAGACACTAAGGTCATTTCTTGAACTAAACTGCCAAGTATTCAAATGCTACTGCAGAGATGGAAATTCTTTTGGGCATTGTTTGAATGCCAAATGCATGCTTGCCAAAAAGAATATTTTACAGCAAATTGTCACAGGGCAAGTGGTCACGTGGCTGTCAGAAAAAGCAATTCAAGGACACTTTAAGAACTTTGGAATTGATTGTATGACATGGGTAATACTTGCACAGGACTGTTATCATCAGAGAAACTGCTATGCTCTATGAGCAAAGCAGAATTGAAGTAGCTCAGAAGAAACTTGAGATGTGCATGGAGAGTACGCCCCAAATGTTCATATGGACTATTTGTGCCCAATCTGTGCCTTCTGAGCTTTTATTGTTCTGATCAGCTACAGTCAGATTCACTGCAACTTGATTCTAATATAGTGAATGCTAGTTTGGTCCTCTGAGAACATAGGACAACTACCAACCATTCTCCTATTCCTATAAAAGAAAAAGAATAACAGAATCCTGGTAACAAATAGATATAATCAAGCAAAACAAGAAGCAGCGAGGTGGTGCCATAGTGCACAGAATGCCAGGCCTAGAATCAGGAATAGTCATCTTCCTGTGTTCAAATCTGGTCTCAGATACTTATTAGCTGTGTGACTCTAGGTAAGACACTTAACTTTGTTTGCTTCAATTTTCTCATTTTAAAAATAAGATGGAGAAGAAAATGGCAAACCATATCAGTATCTTTGCCGAGAAAACTCAAAAGGGGGTCCCAAAAAATTGGCCACAACTGAAATGACTAAACAACAACAAAGCAAAACAAAGTTCATCACTGGCCATATCTCATTCTGTATCTTGAGTCCATCACTCCTTTGTCAGAAGATGGGTAACATGCTTTATCATCAGTCTTTTGGAATTATGGAGGGTCATCCCAATAATCAGAGTTCTTAAGTCTTTCAAAATGGTTTTTATTGCTGTTATCTAAATTGTTCTCGTTCTGTCCACTCCACTCTGTATCAGTTCATAAAAGTATTGCTAGGGTTCTCTGAAACAGTTTCTGATAATTTCATATAATGTGGTAATTTTTTATATACCATATTGTCCAGCTTCTCTTCAATTGATGAGCACCTTCTAAATTTACAATTCTTTATCACTAAATTCCAGATTGTCTAAAGAGATCATAACTAGAAGGAGCCTTAGGTATACATAGTCAGCTTTCTTCAGGTGCAAGGGCTCATAATTCCTTCCCCCAGGGACTAATTTCTCACATCCATTTGTTCTCACTTTGTCACTTGATTATGGAATTTAGAATTAGGATGACCATTAGAGATCATAGAATCACAGGCACTAAAAATTTAGAGTCTACACCAAGTCAACAGACATGAAGTAGGATTGAGAATCATCTTAGGAAAAGTCTATATTGGAAATTTTCAGATTAAGAAATCAAAGCTATCTATAGATATGTGAAAAACAATGCTCAAAATCATTACTGATTAATGAAGTACAAATTCAACATCTCTAGGGTACCACTTCACACCTATCAGTCTGGTTAATATGACAGAAAAGGAAGATGATATTGGAGAAATTGTGAGAAAATCAAAACACTAATGAGATTGTTGGTGGAGTTGTGGTCTGATTTGATCATTCTGGGGAACAATTTGGAACTACACCCCAACGGCTATAAAACTGTGCATATTGTTTGATTTAGTGATACCATTACTAGGTCTGTATCCCAAAGAGATCATCAAGAAAAGAAAAGGACCCACATATACAAAAATATTTATAGCAGTGGTAGTAAAGAATTGGAAATCAAGAGAATGCCCATCAGTTGGGATATGGCTAAAGAGGTTATGGTGTATGAATGTAATGGACTACTATTGTTCTATAAGAACTGATTAATAGGCAGATTTCAGAAAAACCTGGAAAGACTTGTATGAACTGATGGTGAGTGAAGCAAGAAGAACGAAGAATACATCATATACAGTAATAACAACACAATGTGATGATTAACTTTGAGACCTGTAGTTCTCAGCAATTCAGTGATCCAAAACAATTCCAAGGGGCTCACAATGGAAAATATCATCCATAGTTAGAGAAAGAACTATGGAGTCTGCCTGCAGATCAAAGTAGACTATTTATACTTTTTGTTTTGTTTTGTTTTTTTCTTTCTTGTGGTTTTTCTCTTTTGTTGTGAATCTTCTTTCACAACATGACTATTGTGAAAATATAATTAAATTACTGTTCTATAAGAAATGATCAGGAGGATGATTTTAGAGAGGCCTGGAGAGATTTACATGAAGTGATGCTAAGTGAAATGAAAAGAAACAGGAGATCATTGTACATGACAACATCAATATGATACAATGATCAATTCTGATGAATGTGACTCTTTCCAACAATGAGATGATTGATGCCAGGTCCAATGATCTTGTGATGAAGAGAGCCATCTGCAGCCAGAGAGAGGACTGTGGGAACTGAGTGTGGATCACAACATAACATTCTCACTCTTTTTGTTGTTGTTTGCTTGCATTTTGTTTTCTTACTCATTTACTTTCTTTTTTTGATCTGACTTTTCTTGTGAGCAAGAGAATTGTATAAATATGTTTCTACATATTGTATTTAACATATTTTATTATTTTATTTTATTTTTAATTAAAGCTTTTTATTTACAGAGCACATGAATGATTTTTCTACATTGACCTTTGAAAAAAATTGTTCCAGATTTTTCCCCTCCTTCCCCCCACTCTCACCCCTAGATGACAGGTAGTCTAATACATGTATTTAACATTTTTTTTAACATGTTTAACATATATTGAATTGCTTGCCATCTAGGAGAAAATCTGAAACACAAGGCTATGCAAAGGTCAATATTGTCAAATTATCCATGCATGTGTTTTGAAAATAAAAAGCTTTATTAAAATATAATTAATATGATTATACATGTATAACCTGTATCAGATTACATACTGGGTTTTTTTTTTTTTGTTTTTGTTTTTTGCTGAGACAATTGGGGTTAACTGACTTGCCCAGGGTCACACAACTAGGAAGTGGTTAAGTGTCTGAGGCCAGATTTGAACTCAGGTCCTCCTGACTTCAGGGTTGGTGCTCTATCCACTACACCAACTAGCTGCCCCTAGATTGCATACTGTTTTGGGAAGAAGGAAGGGAGAAAAATTTGGAATCTTATAAAGTGAATATTGAAAACTATTTTTATATATAACTAACAAAACCTATTACATTGGAGAGGAAAAAAAAGGAAAAGTTTGTATCAGTAAAGAACTTGCTCCTCTCAATCTTATAGAGGAACAGAGAATCATAGACCCATGTTCTGGAATCAAGAAGACTCATACATGTTAACTAGATATGTGATTCTGCCAATTTCTCTTGGCTTATATTTCCTCAACTATAATAAAGCATCTACTTTACAGGGTTGTTGTGAGGATCAGATAACACATGTAAAGTTCTTAGTAAGCTTTAAAGCAATACATAGCGCCATCTTTATCATTATTATACTAAAACTAGAAAGGAGATTAGAACAGGGAACATCAGGTCTGGAAGAGACCTTAGAACAGAGAATGTCAGAACTGGGAGACCTTAGAATAGGGGATACCAGAGCTGAGAGGGACCTTAGAAGAGGGGATGTCAGTTGGGAGGGACCTAAATAATCATTTGGTCCAATCCTCTTAATAGGTGAGGAAATTGACAATTAAGAGAGGGAAAAAAACTTAACTAAGACCATTTGAGAACCAATCCATTTCTTTCTCTACTGACTGAGGCAAGTCATCTATCTGTCTAGGCTAATGAAGGAAAAATAATGTTTCCTCCACATGACTACTTATTTATCTGAGGTTTTGAGCCTTCTCGTGATGCTTAAATAAATACCTAGTCAGAAGAAAGGGTGTTTTTTTTAGATTAAAAAGTGTTAAATGTTGTTGCCATCAATCCCCACTATGTGTTGCCTTCTAGGCAACTCCCAATTGGCTTGTTGCAGTTCCCACTCTGCTCCTGGATGGTTACCTTTCTCTGTTTAGAGTGACACATTTCCCCTGTTTAGAATAACATCGTTTTACTTTGATAAGAAATTACTTCCATCACTATTCTTTCCTCTAAAAGGGGTTAGGGATTTAGGCAAATCATCTTACCCTCTCCCGATCTCTCATACAATTTGTAAATGCTTCTTAGTATCATGTAACTGGCTAGCACAGTGAACAGAATACTTGACTTAGAATCCAGAGGGTGTGCATTCAAATCCTACCCGGGATACTTACTAATTATGTAATCTTGGTGAAATCACTTCATCTCACTCTGTAAAATGAGATTCTCTCATCTGTAAAATGGGTATAATAATAGCACCTCCCACTCAGAGTTGTTGGGAGATAACAACTGTGCTTTGTAACCCCTGAAATACTTTGTAAATGCTAGCTATTAATATCTTCTGTTAGTTTTTTTTCCCCTACCAGACATTTTCACAGAAAGGAGAAGTAGGTCTGAAGAGAAGGGAGCTATTGTGGAAATGAATGAGGGCTCTCTGACAATTCTTTGCTCTCTTTCCTAAAGCAGCAGCTCCTGTAGAGGAAAGAGACTGGCAGCTGGAATCCAAACACCTGGGTACCAGTCCCTGCTGTGTCATTTAATAGCTATGTAGGCCAGCAGGCAGGTCACCTGACCTAGGTCTCAGTTTCTCATAGGCTCCATCAGATTCTGAGCTGGAAGAAATCTCAGAGATAACAGTAGCTCACTTTTCAATAGGGCTTTGCTCATCAGAGTCCAGAAAGGGATCGTGTTATCCCCACTGATGAGGAAATTGAGAGAAAGAAAGGATAAGGACACTGCTTATAGCCACAAAGTTCTCAGACAATTGGACCATCATTCACATCGGTCAACTTTCTAACTGCAAAGCCTGAGTTCTTTCCACCATGGCCCACGGTCCCACTTTGGATCCGTGAAATGAACTTGTTTTGGATGGATGGATATCACTTCCAGCAGTGCATTCTGTCATCCTCAGTTTTAATGTCTACTCACCCTTCCAGGTCATACTTTTGATATTCTAAGGTTCCTTCCAACGCTGATGTTGCAGATTGTATATATTACAATGTCCAAGGTCCCCTCCCTTCCAGATTTTAGAACCCATTTTCCAAGATGTCTCCAGCTCCATCATTCTATGTTGCATAATTCTCTGTTTTAAGGTCTCTTAGGAGTGGTTTACATTCAAACATTCAGTGTTCTGTCATTTCCAGTGTTGATAGTTTCTTCTAAGATCTTAGAGTGGAGATGCTATGTTTTAAGGCTCTTTCCCTTTCTATGCTATAAAATTCTACGTTCAAAGGCCTCTTCTGGGTGTAATATTCTATGTCTCTTATTAAATCCCCTACTCTTCTGAAGTGCCTTCCAGCTCTGACATTTTGTTCTAATTCCTTCCATCTATGTCTTATGTCCTCAAATTCTTTCCAGTGCTAACATGTTTAAAACACATACACATATACACACACCCTATTATTTCTCTAGTCCTATGGTACCGTATTTACCCTTTGCAATCCATTAAAAATCTCTGACACAATCTCAGCAATTGTGTCTGCAAAAAAATTAAGTAACAACTACAAAATTCTATGTTCACAGGCCTTTTCTGGATGTAATAATCTATGTCTTTTATTAAATCCCCTTCTCTTCTGAAGTACTTCCCAGCTCTGACATTTTGTTCTAATTTCTTTCATCTATGTTTTATGCTCTCAAATTCCCTCCAATACTAACATGTTTAAAATACACACACACATACACACACTATTATTTCTCCAGTCCTATAGCACTGTGTTTACCCTTTGCAGTCCATTAAAAGCCTCTGACACAATCTCAGCAATTGTGCTGGAAAAAAAAATTAAGTAACAACTATAAAATTTTACGTTCAAAGGTCTCTTCTGGATGTAATATTTCATAAGAACACTTTTTCTTCAAAAGTGCCTCCCAGCTCTGACATTTTGTTCTAATTCTTTCCATCTATGTCTTAATGAGGTTCTCAAATTCTTTCCAATAATAACATGTTTAAACACATATAAACACACTCTATTATTTCTCCAGTCTTATGGCACTGTGTTTACCCTTTACAATCCATTAAAAGTCTCTGACACAATCTCAGCAATTGTTTCTGTAAAAATAAATTAAGTAACAACTATAAACTTCTATGTTCAAAGGTCTTTTCTGGATGTAGTAATTCATTAGAACACCTCCTCTTCAAAAGTGCCTGCCAGCTCTGACATTTTGTTCTGTCTTTTCATCTATGTCTTATGTTCTCAAGTTCCTTCTGACAGTAAAATGTTTAAATTCTCTGTCTCTCTGTCTCTGTCTCTCATATCTCTCCAGTCCTATGGTACTGTGTTTACCCTCTATAATCCATTAAAAGTTTTTGATACAACCTCAGTAACTGTATCTGCTGGTTCTGTAAAATAAACAAACAAAAAACTAAAACCCAACGACGAAAACAAAAACAAAAAAACTATAAAATTCTATGTTTAAAGGTCTCTTCTGTATGTAGTATTTCATTAGAACACTCCTGTTTAAAAGTGCCTCCTAGCTTTTGTTCTGTCCTCGAGTTTCTTCCAATAGTAACATGTTTAAAACATTCTGTTTCTCTCTCTCTCTCTGTCTCTCTGTCTCTCTCTCTCTCTCTCTCTCTCTCTCTCTCTCTCTCTCTCTCTCTCTGTCTCTCTGTCTCTCTCTCTGTCTCTCTCTCTTTCTCTGTGTGTGTGTCTGTCTGTCTGTCTATCTCCCTGTCTCTCTTTCTGTCTCTCTCTTTCTGTGTGTGTGTGTGTCTGTCTGTCTGTCTATCTCTCTGTCTCTCTCTTTCTGTCTCTTTTTCTCTCTGTATGTGTGTGTCTATCTCTCTGTCTCTCTTTCTGTATCTCTCTCTGTCTCTCTGTCTCTCTCTCTCTCTGTGTCTATCTCTGTCTGTGTGTGTGTCTATCTCTCTGTCTCTCTGTATCTCTCTGTGTCTCTTTCTGTGTGTGTGTGTTGTCTCTCTGTCTCTGTCTCTTTCTCTCTGTGTGTGTCTATCTCTCTGTTTCTTTCTGTATCTCTGTCTCTTTCTGTCTCTGTCTTTCTCCCTCTGTTATGTCTCTGTTCTGTCTGTTTTTCTCATTTTTCCAGTCCTATGGTACTGTGTTTACAATTCTGTAAAACAAACTAAAAAGCAAAACACTAACTTTTGAATGGTACTTATTGAGGGCAGCCAGCTAGCCTCTTCCTTTTTGGGAAGACACTGGAGTGCTTAGAGCTTAGTCAGTCATGGAAGACACCCACACCATCCACTGCATCTCAAGCCATTCACAATCCTCTTGACTTTTGCCCTGCCATTGGACTTTGATGAGTAGAAAGAGTGAGGCTGTTGATTTTGGGAAACTTTGCTTCACTTAACTCACTTGACTCGTGCATGAATTGAATTTAAATGAAAGAGAATTTTGAAAAGCTGTCAGCCGATGAAAGCCAGCTCACACAGGAGTCGAAATATCACCTGTGATGTCATTGGTTCGCTTCGAAAATGAAGGCCGAACAACAACATTGTTAAAGTTCTCCTAGGTCTAAGATTCTATTTTTTTTTTGTCTTTTAAAATGCCCTCTTTTCTAACATTTCTCCCAGCTGTGACATTATGTGTTCTAAGTTTTGTTTTGTTGTTTTGTTGTTTTGTTTTGTTTTTTTCCTACATATAACATTCTGTTTCATGCTGTCCCATGCATCGTTCTAAGATCCCTGGTACCAGTCCATAATCCATGATGTAACAGTTCCTGCAGGGAGTACCGTTCTACATTTTATGTTCTAACTTTTTATTATTCTCCAGCGAATCCCAGCTCTAACAGTCTCTATCCGGAGGCTCCTGCCAGCTTGAACATTTTATCATCTTATATTGCGTCTGTAGTGTCCTTTCCAGCTCTATGATTTCATCTTTGCCTCGACTTGCCAGGAGCCGCCTGGCACAGAAGCCCAGGACTCCATCTACCCGCTCCCTGGTATGGCCTGCAGGTGATTTGTTGCCCGCTCAGCCAGAGACAAGTAGCCATGTTTCAGCCAAATTAAAAAATTCCACTGAAGTAATGTGGATTTGGGTTTTTTTTTTTTTTTTAAGATAATGATGAAACTAAAGGGCAGATTACTCAATTAGGCTGGAGGAGTGATGGAAAGGGAAACTTCTTGGGCAGTTTCGGGGTTTTTTTTGAGAAAGGTTTATCCTTTAGGGAAGACTTCAAGGCTTCAATATAAGTTTGACCTTGAACCTGGGGTGAGGTGGGGAATTGGCTGGTGTGTGCCCACCACAGCCGGGGATGCCCAAGAGGCAGGCAGGAAGACCTTGGCCTTATCATGGGCAGAAGTGGATAAGGCACGGGAGGGCACTGCAGAGTTAAGGTCCCCTTGAGCATCCCTCCTCATCGCACTCCCTGCCCCCACCTCCCCACAGGCCCAGCCCATTCGGCACCCTCGGCTTTGTGCCTCCAGCAAACTACAGCTCCCAGCATCCTCCAGCGCCCAACACCTGCCCAGGCCTCCTCCACTTGGGCTGCAGGGGGAGGGATGCAGAAGAGGAGGGCAGAGAGATGAGGATGGAAGCGGGTGGGGAAGTGCAGGCGGCTGAGCGGGATCGGGGCCCCCACGCGCCGCCCTCCGTGCCTGTGACCGGGCCGGGCCTCGGGGGAACCGCGGCCCGGGCCCCGGGCAGCTGGGGCAAGTGGGTCAGGCTCAACGTGGGGGGCACGATCTTCCTGACCACCCGGCAGACGCTGTGCCGCGAGCAGAAGTCCTTCCTGAGCCGGCTGTGCCAGGGGGAGGAGCTGCAGTCTGACCGGGTAAGGCTGGGCCAGCCGGGCTGCGGGTCGGGCGCCGCTCTAGGTGGGGGCGCGCCTCTGGGAGTGTGCTCCGGAGAACGTGTGTGTGTGTGTGTGTGTGTGTGTGTGTGTGT
>JAJPUD010000457.1:341238-402165 GCA_023553655.1 Myrmecobius fasciatus | reverse complement strand
GTGTGTGTGTGTGTGTGTGTGTGTGTGTGTGTGTTCGGGAGGGAGGGGGGGCCTCCTTTCTGCCCCCGCAGTACACAGCTGGGAGCCCCCCTGCTTCCCTTGCCACCCACCTCCCGACCCAGGACAATAACATACCCCCCTCCTCCCTTCCTTTTCACATGAAACCGGAGGCGGGGAATCATTGGGAAGCCAGGACGGGCGGGGGGCTGGGGGGGGGAGTAGCATGCTATTTCCGTCTCCATGGCAACCCTGTCGCTGGCTGGAGGCCCCAAACCATTTGGGAGAAAGCAACTCATTCCTCTCCAAGCTGTTTCCTGCCTTCTTTCCTCTCCCCATCAAAACCCCCACTCTTTCCCCCTCCCCCAGAGCTCCCCCAGAGCAGTTGGGGAGGGGGAGGTACTGAGAGAGAAAGTGTGTGTGTGTGTATTTTTTTGGGGGGGGGAGGTTGGTCCCTTTCTGGCCTTCCCAGTCCACCCACCAACTCGCAAATGGCTGAGATTGGTCCTCCCCAGTTTTTGCAGCCAGGAGGGATGCGGAGGTGGAGGGATCCTGGGCCAGTGAGCTGCTGCTACCGGGGGATCATGGGCAAAAGATGGAGTAAGAAAGACTTCAGTGATGGGATCAGAATCAGGAATAAAGATTGGAGTGGAGTGGGGGGGTGGGGGGGTGGGGCGGGGAGAGAAAGTTCAGAATTTAAATTGGGAAGTTTACTGCGGTTTTTGCAAGTCACATAAATCTGTCTGGATCTCACCTTCCCAGGCTGGAAAGTGCCAGTTCTGGATCACATTATCTATTCCACCTACCTCTTTTAGTTTTACAGAAGTGGAAACTGAGTTCTCCAGTGGGAAAGTAGCTTGCCCAAGATTACATAGGTTATTTAGGAGAAGAGCCAGAAATTTGAAGCCCCATCTGTCATAATGAGGGACAGTGTGAAAGAACCTTGGGCCAGGAGGAGTGACTTCTGGGACTTGGTCCAGGCGAAGCAGATGATCACTGCTATGACCTTGGGCAACTGACTCAGATCTCCACTTTTCTGTTTCCTCCTCTGTGAAATGGAAATATGGGATGTCTCATAAGTCTTAGTGTGGTTTTAAGCATTAATTAAAGCTTAAATAGCCTATTAATTCCTCCTGTATCTCCACCTTGGGACTCCTTAGAAATTGAAAAAAATAAGAAGGTAAGTGAAGGAAAGCTATACAAAAATACGGGGTATCAGGCAGGAGCCTCCCCTTTGGGAATTATCATGGATTAATGGAAAAGGGCAATGGGTTTCAATCTCATCTCTTCCATGTATTGTGTCACTTATTGAGCTTCAGTTTCCTTTATCTGTAAAATCAGGGGCTGGACTTAGTGAATTAGCTCCTTCCAAGACCCCAGTTCCAATGCTTATATCTTCCCTGAGCCTCCCTGGGAAAATGTCATCCTAGACTCCTCACTCTTATATCGACCTGCTTCTCTACTTTGATACCATCCTAGTCCAGGCCCTCATCAGCCCACTTCTGGAACATGGGAATAGGCTGCTGCGTGGTGTCTGTCTCAAATGTCTCTCCACTGCAGTCAATCCTCCATTCAGCTGTCAAATTGATCTTCTCAAGGTCTTAGTCTGACCAAGCACTCCTCCCTCCATGTCAGTAAATTGCAGTGGCTCCCTATTATTTCCAGGATCAAATGTCAAAATCTCTGTTTGACTTTCAGAGTCCTTCCCATCTTGCCATTCTTCCCACTTTGTTCCCCACCATGCAATCCAATAAAATCCACTTGGACACTCCATCTGACTCCTTTCTCTGGCTGTCCCCAACACTTAGAATGCTCTTTCCCTTGCCCTCTACCCTCTGCTTTTCTGACCTTTTCTGGGCAGCCTCTTTCCTCATGATCATGTCCACTTTGTCCTGTCGAGTTTATTTGTACATCAGTGTTAGCATGTCTCCCCCACTGGATTGTAAGCTCCCTGAGGGTAATTTGTCTTTTGCCTTGCTTTGTATCCCCATCGATTAGTACAGTGCCCGGCACATGAGGCGTTTTTAAAATGCTGAGGGAAACTGAGGCAGACTCTGTGCAGAGACCTAGGATAGAAACCAGTAAGAGATGTTTCCCGATGCCCCAAGATCTTAGGTCCTACAGCTGATAAGGATCTTAGAAATGATCTAGATCAGATTCTCCATCTAAAAATAAAGCAGACAGGAGTAATGATTGAATATGACTCAGAATCTTATGTTCTTCTCATTGCAATGTTATATGTGTGCATGTGTACATATGTGTGTACACATGAATTTGTGCACACATGTGTATATATGTGTGTATGTGTGCCCACAGTTATGCCCTGTTTAAAATAGCATTTAAATAGGGGTCAGAAGGAGCTGGATAATCATGGAGGTGGGAGGGAGGCCAATTATTTCCTCATTGCTTCTTTCTGGTTCCTAGGATGAAACAGGAGCGTATCTCATAGACCGGGATCCCACTTACTTTGGCCCCATCCTGAATTTCCTTCGTCATGGCAAGCTTGTTTTGGACAAGGATATGGCTGAAGAGGGTAAGTTTCCAGCAGCCCACAATTACTTCCTATTTTTGGTTTCCACCCGTAAATATTGCTCCTGCGCCACTGCTATATCGATTGGCCTAGAGACCTCAGAGCTATCACTGGGAAGTTTTGTGCCCCGGCATCACGTTGGACAAGTGGAATGAAAGGCAGTTTGACTTGAGTAGAGAGTAGAACATTGCCTTGTGGGGGACAGTGAGAGACCCCAGAAAATTACCCTGGGAAAGGGGAAGTGCAACAATTCTCCAGAAAATTACAAGCATCCTCCGTGCCCCCTAAATTTCGTGCCCGCTCATCCCACCATCTGCTAGAACCTTTGGCAGCCCATCATCCCCTACAATGGTCAAGTGTTCAAAACTTGGTATTGCTACCTTGGGCAAGCCTCTCTGCTCTGATTTCGGGGTCCTAGCTCCAGACTTTAAAGGGACTTAGCCCTCACAAGTCCTCTGGTTCAACTGCCTCCTTTTCTTGGTAAGGTAACTGAAGCTTATGGAGGTTAAATGATTTGATTTAGGAATAGATAGGAAGCAGCCACAGTGAGATTTGAACCTGGGTTCTCAGGCACCAGAGTGCCCTTTCCCTTTACCTGTCCATTCTCAGCTGTCGGAAATGATCTTGAAGACTTTTCCAGCTTTAAATCCCTGGGAGCCCGGGGATCTCAGAGGAAGCCTGGGTCTAGTCTTGTTCTCCACTTCCCAGCAGTGACTGCACTCCCAGAAGCCCTAGGGTCCTTCGTGGCCTGGCACTGTCTGGGGAATGGGCTATATGAGAGGCCGGGGACAGAGACAGATGTCCTAGAGGCCTGGGGCTTGGGCTTTGCCAGGCAGCTTCTTTGCTGCCTTCCTGGGAAGGCAGGTAATGGATCTGGAACTCTGGAAGAGGCTTCCCTGGACTGGGAACCGGGCTTGGATGGTTGTAATGGAAGATTTCTCTCTTTCCCTCCAGGCTCCAGGTTCTCTGTTGGTTTAGGGAGTGATTTGAATCCTGGGGTGGGACAGTGAGCGACATCCTCCCTTCCCTTTCCCCCTCTCCCATCCAGCCTACCCAGGTCATTTGGCTAACTCAGCCCCACCCCAAATAGATGTTTTATTCCTTATGGACGGGGACTAGGTGCTCCCCTCACAATATAAACAATGATGTTTGAGGGTAGAATTAGATCATGGCAGCTCTCATCACAGAGCCCGATGCCCAATAGCTCAGTACCTATTGAAGGTACCTATGAAAGAATACTAGCTCTGGAGAAAGAAGGTTTGGTACTATTTGGTCAACTCCTTTTCCTTCCTCAGTCCTTAGTCTTCTTATCTGTAAAATGGGCATGTTGGACCAAAGGGCCACTAAGGTCTTTTTCAATTCTAGGGCTATGATTCTATAAAATTACTTTCCATCTCTGGACCTCAGTTTCCTTCTCTGTAAAATGAGAAGATTGAACAAATTGCTCTCTAAAGCTCTAGATCTAAAATCTTGTGATTGCTTCCTTGTCCTCAGTGACACACACACACACATAGAGTCTTTTCCTCTCTGTCTGTCTCTATTCTTCTTTCTCTCTGTCTTTTTTTGTCTTTCTGTCTCTCTCTGTGTCTCTGTCTCTCTTTTTCTGTCTTTTTGTTTCTTTCTGGGTCTGTCTCTTTCTGTGCCTTTATTTCTCTCTCTGTCTCTGTCTTTCTCTGTTTCTTTTTCTGTCTGTGTCTACCTGCTTTTCTTTTTCTGTCCCTTTGTCTTTCTCTCTCTGTCTCTGTCTCTTGTTTCTCTCTTGCTCTTCACTCAGTTTATCCCATACCTCTGTTTCTTTGCCTTCTCTTTTTCTGTTTTTCTGTCTCTGTCTCTTGCACGGAGGCAGGTACCTGTGAGTGACTTTTGAGGCCCCAGGCACTAAATCCCAGAGGAAAGAAATGCAAATGATATCTTGCAGTGCCAGCCCCTGTTTACGTGCTCCAGGTCCCAAGGGCAGTTGCCTAGGGCAGTCCCCAGTCTCCTTCCCTTCCTAGGAGAACCACTTTGGGACTCCTTTCCTAAGGAAGAAGGAGGTATTGTTGATGAGTTACTTCCATGACTGAGAAGATGGGCCTTCTGCAGGAGATAGAGAGGTAGAAAAGGAGAACCCTTTTCTCTTAACACTCAAGAGCTTTGAAGAGGGAGCCAGTGACCATTTGTCCAAGACGTTATTAAAGGGATTCCTATTCAATTTTGAAATGAGCTGAATGAACTTGGCAATCCCTTCTAGTGCTGAGATTCTGTGTTTGGGCTTTCTGACCTACTAGCTAAAAAAGCTCCCATTTGTCCCTTCATTTGTCTGACCCTCATTTTCCTTGTATGGGGATTATTCTTGTATTGCCAACCTTATTGTGGGGGTGGAGAGAGGAGTTAAAAAAGCATCACACAAATGTGATTTATCCAAGGATCTCAGAAGCTAGGGCTGGAAAGAAACTCAGAGAGGCCATTAAACCTCCCTCCCTCCGATTCACTAAGGAGGAAATTGAGGTTCACAGAAGAGAGCTGATTTACTAAAAATCACACAGCTAGTAAATGTCTGATGGGGAATTTGAATGCAGATCTCCCTGACTGTAGAGTAAGGGGTTTTAACCTGGAGTTCATGAACTTTAAAAAAAAAAAAAACAACAACAACAGATATTTGAATAATTATATTCTTGTGTACTTATTTTCCTTTGTAATCCTATGTGTTTTATTTTCTGTATTTAAAAAAAAAAAGTATTCCAGGGCAGCTAAGTGTCGAAATGGATAGAGCACCCAGCCCTGAAGTCAGGAGGAACTGAGTTCAAATGTGGTCTCAGACACGAACACTTCCTATCTGTGTGACCCTGGGCAAGTCACTTAACCCCAATTGGCTCAGAAAAAAAAAGTATTCTAGATTGCCATGACTTAAAAAAAAGATGGGTCAAAAGATCTAGCTGTTGAATGCCCTTTCCACTGTACCAGACTCATTGCTGGACAAAAGTGGAAAAAATAAAGACAGTTGTCTGCTCTCGTGGCACTTACTCTTAAGGTGGGACAAAGAAGACAAATACACGTAAAAAGATAATTAACTCTATTTTAAAATATTCTTTTTAATTACAAGACAATTTTAAATATTCATTTAAATAATTTTGAGTTCTCTCTGCCTCCCCTCTCCCTAAAGTAGTAAACAATTTGGTGTAGGTTATTTATGTGAAATCATGTAAAACATATTTCCATAAATAATTAACTCTAGAGAGTAGCATGGGATCATCTATTTGGACATGGAAAGAACTTTTAAAAAAAATTCCTTCATTTTACACATAGGGAAACTGAGGCTCAGGAAGGGGAGTGACTTCTTCAGTCACCCAAGCAGAATTCAGATTTTGCTTGTTAAGTATAGGTCATAGATTTAAAGTCCAGAGGCTGAGAGATAATTCAATCGTGCTCGATTCTCTGTGACCCCATTTGGCTTCTTCTCCTTTTTTTTTTTGGCAAAGATATTGTAGTGTTTTGTCATTTCTTTCTACAGCTCATTTTACAGACAAGGAAACTGAGACAAACAGGGCTAAGTGACTTGACCAGAGTCACACAGCTAGTAAGTGTCTGGGGCTGGATTTGAACTCAGAAAGATAAATTGAGTCTTCCACACTCCAGGTCTAGCACTCACTGCACTATGTTGTCACCTAAGCTGACCTAGATTCATCTAGTCTATGTTGCTCATTTTATTTATTAACTATTTCAATAGGATTTTATTTTTCCAAATATATGTAAAGATAGTTTTCAACAGTCATTATTGTAAGACTTTGTGTTCCAAATTTTTCTTCTTCCTTCCCTTGCTTCTCCCATCCCCCAAACAGCAAGACTATGTGCGATTCTTTTAAACATATTTCCATATTTGTCATGTTGTGTAAGAAAAATAAGACCAAAAGTAGAAAAACAAAACAAAACACGAGAAAGGAAAAAACAAACGATAAAGGTGGAAATAATCGACCCATATTCAGTCTCCTTAGCTCTCTGGTTGCAGATGGTATTTATTGAAATTGTCTTGAATCACCTCATTGTTGAGAAGAGCCAAGTCCATCACACATAATCTTGTTGTTGCTCTGTACAAAGTTTTCTTGATTCTGCTCACTTCACTCAGCATCAGTTCATATAAGTCTTTCTAGGCTTTTCTGAAATTATATACTGCTCATTTTAGAGCTGTGATCCAGAGAAGTTATGGCTTTCCCCAAATCTTACAGCTATTAAGTAGCTGATCCCAGATTCTAACTCAGGCCCCCTAGATTTCAATTCAAGCTCTCCTTCCACTGCACCTGTAAGTTATGAGGAGTAGGGAACCCCAAGTTCTTGGGCTCTCATCCCATACTCCAGGAGAGAGACTAAGGCAGGAATATGGGCTAGGCAGCAGGGAGACCACTCTTGGAGAGGAGAATTGGGACAGCAATCACTGATTACACTCATCTCTCCTTCTAGGAGTCTTGGAGGAAGCCGAATTCTATAACATCGGCCCCTTGATTCGAATCATCAAAGATCGGCTGGAGGAGAAGGACTACACAGTGACTCAGGTAGGTTAAGGGAAGAGATGGGGGAAAAGACAAAGGGAGCTGAACTCTCTCTGTGTGTGTTTGTGTGTGTGTGTGTGTGTGTGTTATTCCTATCAAAATGTTGATATTGTCCATCCTTGGGATGAAAATCCAGCCTTTAATGGGATGTCCTTGGTATATTTGGAGCAGTCAAATTTCCAGAATACAGAAAGTTCTTGCCTTGGGAGCCAGAAAATCAGGCTTAAATCTAGCCTTAATTTGATTTTCACCCATTGGATGTTTATTGAAGCCAAGACCCTGCTCCTCTTGGAGCTTCAGACCCCATAGGTGAAGCTTGTCTATCAAATGATCAATAGATATTTATTAAGCACATAGTGCCAGGCATTATGGGTACTAAAAGATGATCTTTACCCTCAAGGAAATTTTAAATTACTGGGGAGAAAACAGTCAACCAATAGACATTTATTAAGTGCCTACTGTATGCCAGGTACTGAGCTAAGCACTAGAGCTACAAAAAGAGGCAAAAAATAGTCCTTGATCTCAAGGATCTTAAAATCAAATGCAGGAGACAACAGCTAATCAATATACATTTATTAAGTGACTAGTGTATGCTAGTCATTGAGCTAAGCACTAGAACTACAAAAAGAGGCAAAAAATAGTTCCTGGCCTCAAAGACCTTACAGTCTAATGGGGGAGACAACATGCATACAGGATATATACAGTTATATACAGGATAAATAGGAAATAATTAGAGAGGGAAGCTTTGGGTTAAGAGGAGTTACTCTAATCTCTCCCTACCTCATAGGCAACGTCCTTATGAGAATAAAACAGTAAATATCTTTGCTCAGCTTGATTTGAGCAATGAGGATAAGAAGACAAAAATTCTTGCCCATCCTAGATGGGATTATATACTTTGGAAGTAAAGAGAACACAGATAGAATAGCCTCCAAAATACCTCTCGTGGATCCTGGATTGGGAGTCAGGAGACTAAAACTCATATCCTGCCACATCCAGAATTTTGGGCTCTGTGATTTTTGGCAGATTACTGCCCTCTCTGGACCTCAGCTTCCTCATCTGAAAAATGGGAATAATGAACCAGCTGCTACGCAGAATAAGATAAGAGGAAAGCTATTTATGTTGATGATGGTACCAATAATAACCAACATTTATTTAGTGCTTTGAGATTTGCAAAGTACTTATACATATGTAATCTCACATGAGCCTCATGACACATCTGTAGAGCAGGCATTTCAAAATTATTTATAGATTTATAGGAGCACAGAGTGGGAGGTAGGAAGGATCTCCAAAATTATTTAGTCCAATCCTCTTATTTTACAGATAAGGAAACTGAAGTTCAGTGGTCAGTGATTTGCTCAGGGTCATTCAGGTCACATAGTAACAACTGGATTTGAACCCTCTCCAAACCCACCATCTTCCCCTTTGCACTGTGACATCTCACTCCATGTTCTCCTTCTTTACCTAGACAACAGTTGCTAGTTTCTATCTCTGTGCCATCCTGCAAATCATTCACATCTGCTTTTTCTCTCCCCCAGGTGCCTCCTAAGCATGTGTACCGAGTACTGCAATGTCAAGAGGAAGAACTCACTCAGATGGTCTCCACTATGTCTGATGGCTGGAGGTTTGAGCAGGTACAGCAGGGCTGGGGAGGAGCATAGGAAAATGGAGGTAGGTGATGGGCGGAATATGTATTTTTAGGAACCAAACAGAAAGGCTTGGAGCTACTGTCACAGAGCTTACAGTTGACTCGGGGAATATGAGAAAGATTATATGGATGATAGATAGATCGACAGATAGATATATAGAAGGCTGGCTGACTAGATATATAGGTGATAGATGGATAGATGAATGGATAGATATATAAATGGTGGATATATATATGTATATATATGTGATAGATAGAGAAATATATCGATGGATGGATGAATGATAGATGGCTATATAGATAAATAGGATGAATGGATAGATGGATGGATGGATGGATGGATGAATGGATGGATGGATGGAGAGAGACAGACAAACATATGATAGAAAGTAGAGTGTAATAAAGGCATAGCATAGAAAAAGTGTTATAGAGATTATAAAGAAGGAAAGTATACTTCTCATCAAAGCGTACTTCTCACCAATCTTTCAGGAAAAGATTCTTGAAAGATGGTGAGTCCAATAAAAAAGAGTTCAACCTGGATAAAGCAAGTACTTTTTTTGGAACTGGGGAAGGATGGCTCACCCAAATGTGGTATAGGGTAAGAGGAGATTAAAAAAAAAGCTCATTATACCATTGGACTGGAATTTAGGGTTTGTGAAGGAAAAGTGAGTTGAAACCGGGTTTCAGAGAACTTTAAATACCATGCTAAGGAGTTTGCTCTTTATCCTAGAAGCACTTGGGAGCTACTGATGCTTTTGAGCAAGAGAATCACAACATTGCTCTTTTGCCTTGTGAAGGTGTCTTTGTGAAGAAAAGACTATTAACGATTATTGTTGGCGATACAAAGACCAAAATGCAAAAATGGAACAGTTCCTGCCCTCATGAAATACATATTCTATCGAGTTTTTGCCTAAACTTTTTTTATCCACCTTAATGTCTAGCACAGTGTGATGTTCATAGTAGGTCTTTAATAAGTTTTTATCAAAAAAAAATGAAGAGTAATCCACACACTTGCTATGGAAGGACAAACTAGTGTAGTATGTGGAATGCTAGATTTGGAATCAGGAAAAGTGAGTTCAAATCCTGATTTCACTGCTATTTGCCAAATAGTTTGGGTAAATCACATCACCTATGTGTTTCTCCATATCTTTGTCTGTAAAATGAGTGTAATGATACTTGTACTACTGATCCGACTGGATTGTGTGGGATAAGGAAACGGCAGCATGTTTTAGAATCCATGGCAGTGTCATTGATAGTGATATCTGAAACTTTTCCATGCTCTTCCTTCCCAGTTGGTGAACATTGGGTCCTCTTATAACTATGGCAATGAGGACCAGGCAGAATTCCTGTGTGTTGTCTCCAAGGAGCTGTACAACTCTCCCAATGGACTGAGTTCAGAACCCAGCCGGAAAGCCAAGGTGAGACCCAACTTACAGGCCGATTCTGCCTCAGTGAGTCTTTCCTTCCCTTCCCCTTCTCCTAGCCCACCATTCCTGTTTCTTCTGTCTTCACCCTCCCTGCTCTGGCATCCATAACCTTCCATAGTCATGGCCATCTCATCCCACGCTGTGCTCCTGTCTGTGAGCTCATGTAAATGAAGCAGGCTCAAGCAAGGATAGTTGTTGAATTGTATTATAGTGATTATGGTGAGTGTAGACTCCTTTTATGGGCTGAATGCTGGGATCTTAGGGCTTAGACCTGGAAGGGACCTTAGGGAACCTTAAATCCACACACAGGCGATTTGGTGTGACCCGGCACATGATGGTACTAGAATCTAGCCACAGAGAGACACGGCATTCTGAACCAAGTAGTAGAATGATCTTATTCTCAATTCATGACTGTAAGCACTCAGGAGATTTGGATTTTAGTCTTTCTCCTCCAAACTTCCAAATGTGAGCAAATCTTTTCAACTCTCAGAGCCTTAGTTTATTTATTGGACTTAGATCCCTAAGCTTCCTTCTATCTCTGGCATCCTTTGGTTCTGTTTGATGGCTGAGAGCCTCTAAAGTTAGTCTTATATCATGGCCACAAAGACCCCCTCTCTTAGCCTAGCTGTGACTTTCTAGGTAAGGGGATCAGTGTCTGATAGGAGTGAGCTAGGACCTGGATAATTGAGTCTTTTCTTTTTCTAAGCAGCCCTTGCTGGTTGAGTGACATTCAGGGGACCCCAGGGAACATCCTTTGCCTTTGCCTTATCCCAGCATGAGCATCTGCCTTGGGGAAGCCAGCTTTCCTTCATGTGATGGAGACAGCTTCCTCCTCTCTGCTGGGTCCAGGCTTTTGTGTGGCTTTCCAGCTAGTCTTAGAGGCCGAGCCCAAGAGGACAGCTAACTTTTTCTGGAAGCCTCTGTGTGATGGTTAGGAAGGTCCATAAATTGGGGCTCTGAGCATTTCCGTGGCTCAGTTTACAGAATTCCAAATGCCTTCCCCATTGAGGCATTTGTCTGAATTTCTGAATTGGAGTCAGATTACTCTGGATATTAAGGATGAGTTGGGATGATGTTGAAAAGCTGATAAATGTCAGGGAAAAGACAGGCTGACCCTCCCATGTCTAAAGCAGTGTTTTTTAGCAAGGGGAGGAGCTTTGCTAGGAGGGAATTGGCCTGTGCTCTCCCTGTTGGTGCCCTGGTCTCCCACTGAGTAGAGGTCCTTTTGTCTGTCCGTCTGCCCCTTCTGTAATCTCTCCCATGCTCCTTTGTAGTAATGTCCTCTGTGGTTCCTAAAGCCTTGGCGAGTATGTGCTGACCGATTTATTGATATCTGTAATTTAGTTGTCCTTAGGTAGATTGGGTTGTTTTGTGACGTAGTGAATTCCTCATCCTTGGGCAAAGTGGGGAGATTTGTCAAAGGCTGAATGGAGGATCACAGATTTACATCTAGCATTGAACTTACAGGCCCTCTAATGCAACTGTCCCATTTTAAAGATGAGGAAACTAAGGCTAAGGGAATTATCTTGAGCTGGAAGAGAGCTCTGAGGCCATTTAGTCCAGATGTCTGTGAATTTGTTTTTAATTTTTTCTAATTAAACCATTTATTTGTTCTTTTTTATTTGTTTTTGAAATTCATTTTAATTTCTAAATTTACATTTTTAAATTATTTTTAAAATAAAAAATATTAATTTAAAAATATTTTCAACACCAAATATCAGTATACTTGGATTCTTTTGCAACCTTATGCATTTTGTTTTATATATTTCAAAACATTACTCTAAGAAAGAGTCAATAAAATTCGCTGGAATGTCAAAAAACAACACAAAAAAAGAGCTAAGAATATCTTATCTGATCTAACCTCCTCATTTTACAGATGAGGAAACTGAGGCCCAGGGATAGGATGTAACTTATCTGGTGTCACATAGCTAGTAAGTGTCTGAAGAGGGATTTGAGGTACCTGCTGAACATTAGGAAGAGTGATGTGATACAGGGACAAAAACTTGGAGAGGCAGAGGGTTCTCAGTTTTCTCCTGTGGAAAAAATAAAAATTGGATTGGGTCAGAAATGTTCTGGAGACAGCAGATTGTTAAATTTTCATTCTGAGCATTTCCCCTCAAAAATCCCCAAGTGACACTCATCAGGGCTTGATTTATAGTTTATGAATTATCTAGACTTAAGAAAGTGATAGAGAAAATATTATTATTGCAAATTAATTGTGTCAGGTATATCCCCTTATGCCCCACATTGACCAAAACGCTTCTAGATTACATGGTCCTAACTGACCTCTGAAGCACCTTGTGCTCTCAAGACTAGACTTCTGGGATCTTGACCCTAGTTAGAAGAATCCATAGAAATCACCTAGTCCAACCTTCCTCCCTTACACACACCTTATTTTACGGATGAGGAAAGCGAAGATCACAGAGATAAAACACATTTATTAAGCACCTACTGTGTGTCTATGTGCTAAGAAAATAGACCTCTACTGCTGGAATTTGAACCTGAAATGTGTCATTTCTGAGATCACTGCCAAAGAAGGCCAAGCACAGTGGTATGGGTTCTAGATACCTAGGTCTATCAGGAAGCTAGGCTTCCTTAGTTTCCCTCTCCCTATTTATTATGGGGCAAGCAAGACTGAGAAAGGATATGGAAATTAAGTCCCTTTGTACCTTGGATGGGTGGAGGTTGGTGAGGTACCCACTACCCTCTACCAATCTCCATTCCTACCTCATGCCTGTCTCTAGCTTCTTTTAAAGCTATACTTCCCCCCCCCCCCCCGAGGCATTTGGGGTTAAGTGATTTGCTCTGGATCATACTAAAGCTCTAGTTTTAAAAGTACTAACAGAGTTTTATGTGGAAGTGACTAACCTCAGAGAGACCTGAGTTCAAATCCAGTCTCTGACACTTATTAACTTCCTTGTGATCCTGGGCAAATCATCGAACCTGTTTGCCTCAGTTTCCTAATCTGTAAAATTGCAACAATAATAGCATCTACCTCCTAAAGTTGTTGTGAGGATCAAATGAAATAATATTCGTAAAGCACTTAGCAAATTTTAAAGCTTTCTATTAGTGCTTGTTATTATTATTAAACCCACATTTATCATATTATTATTATAATGTTGGTATATTATAATAATCACACAAATTAGTATGATATTTATATATTATAATTATAATTATTATACTATTTATGTACTATTATGTATGTATTATGTATTATTTATATATTCTAATTATTATACTGTTTATGTATTATTAGAATTCTATAGGGCTAACTAGGTGGCATTGTGGATAAAATGCTGGACCTGGAGTTAGGAAGACCTGAGTTCAAATGTGGATTCAGACACTTACTAGCTGTGTGATTCTGGGCAAATCACAATCTTGTTTGCCTCAGTTTCCTCATCTGTAAAATGAAGGAGAAGGAAATGGCAAACCACTCCAGTGCCTTTGCCAAGAAAACCCTAAATGGGATCACAAAGAATAAGACGTGACAAAAAAAGTGACTAAACAATATTACATAAAGGACAATTCTTATTCTATTTATATATTATTAGAATTATATACATTATAATACTTGTTGCATATTATTAGAATTATATATTATAATATTTGTGTTGTATATTATTCAAATTATAAAATATAATCATATAATATTTATATCATTGATTAAATCTAGAATCTAAATTTTTAATGGACCTACTATTGCATTAGTGCTAACTAATGCAATAGTAGGTCCATTAAAAATTTAACTAAGGAACTCTCCTTATTTCCCTTATAGAGTACTATATTCCTTAGAGAATTACCTGATACTGAGGGTTGTGACTTGCTTGCAGTCACACAGCCAGTAAGATTCCAAGGTAGGATCCAGAGACCTTCCTGGCTTGGAAGCCAGTTCTTTACCCACAATCCCCCAGTGCCATGCTACTTCCCTCCCTTGAAAGGTATAAAAGGATGGGATGTCTTGGAGAGAGCCTTGGATTTGAGGTCAGGGGCATAGGATTCAAATCCTCCCTTCTTTCCCATGGACCTGAATTTCTTGAATCCCTGGGGCCCAGTTCCTCCCAGTTCTGAATCTTTCAGTCCTTCTCCTCTTTCCCAGATGACTTGGAAGGTCCCTCCCAGCTCTGAGGCCTCTATTTTAGGTTGGCTCTGAAGTGGGCCAAAGGGATGCCAAGAGATTGTTTTAGAGTCCAGGATCTCAATCCCAGCTCTGACATTTTCTTCCCATCTCTCTGACTGTGGGCAAATCCCATGGGCCTCTATAAAACAAGGGGGTTGGATTAGATCCAGGTCCCTTCCATCTCAAAAATGAGGATTCTAGAATTTTATGGCCTCAGTTTCCCCATATGTAAAATGAAAGAATTGGACTGAATGACCTTTAGGGTCCCTTCTGATGTTAGGTATCATTTGTAACCTTTCTGCGCCTCAGTTTCCTCATATGATTTAGGCCAGTTGACCCTTAGGGTCCCTTCTCACTTTAGATTTGGGGTGCTTTGCCCTCTCTCTGTCTCAGTTTCCTCCTCTGTCAAATGGGAAGGTTTGGCTAGGTGACCTCTCAGCTGGGATCCTCTCATCCTCTCTGACTAATCCCTTTTCTCTCGCCCCGAGGGATCTCCTTGTACATGTCTGGGCTGGGTGCGGGGGAACCGGAGCCAGATGTGCTCCCGTCTCCCCCCACCCTGGAGCCTTAGCGGGCTCCCGCAACCCCCAGCCTCGGGAGCCGTGCTCACCCACATTTCAAGTATCTCCACTCTTTCTTCCCTGGGTCCGGCCGGCCGGGACACAGAGCACGGAGGAGGAGCTGGAGGAGGAAGAGCGGCAGGAGGAGGAGGAGGAGGAGGTGGAGGAGGAGGTGGTGCAGGTGGATGAGGTGCAGGTGGAAGCCGAGGCAGATTCGGACGAGAAAGGTGCAGCAACCCCCTGAGGAAAATGATTTTAGTAAAAGCCTGAGCGTAAAGCCACCTTTCCCTTCTGGTGAGAGTCCATCGGAGGTAGCCGCCGAGCTGTGCTGGGGGCCGGGGGGTGCTGGGTACTAGCCCTCATCAGCTCAGCCCCTGCTGCTGGGCGCCGGTCATAACCATCCCTTCTTTTTGCCTTTTTTTTTTTTTTTTTTTTTTTGCAGTGCAGCTGTCTCGGGATCCTGCTCATTCTCTCCCCTTCTCGCCGTCTCATCTTCCTCCGCTTCCTCCTCTTCCTCCTCCTGAAGGGTCCATCTCATCTTCACCCACTTCTGCCACCTCCTGGATCTCATCTGCTCCCTGCTTCCTCCCTCTCACCTCTTGCCCCTGTTTCCTCTCCTCCTACTCCCCCCTCCTGAGGGGCCCTAGCACCATCAATGCCCCTCCAGGGCATGGTTCTTCCAACCTCGATGTGCACGGCAGCTCAGTGTAATCCCAAAGCCTAGGATTTCATGGCGGGAGGCTTAGGTTCAAATCCCAGCTCTAGAAAATAAAGGAGCTGGACTAGAAGGTCTCCTCCAAATCTATAATCCACAGATTCGGGCATGTCTATTTCCCTCTCTGACTCTCGGTTTCCTCACCTGTCCAATAACTGGGTTGAGCTAGGTCACTCTAAAGCCCTTTCCAGTTCTAGATTCTATCACTCTAGAACCTTTCTCCTTTTGGCTGCTTCCACACTCTCTAGAGAAGAATTGTGCCTCTTCCTCACTTTGCTCTGGCAGCCCCCTTCTCCAGGGCCTGCTCCTCTGGATCCCGAGGTGGCCCCACTTTCCTCCTCCCTAGATCATTAGGTTCCTCTCCCCAGCTCCATTTGTGGGACTCCCATCGGCTCCTGTTCCTGCAGAGCTCCCATTTCCTGGTGTGAAGCTCTGCAGTGATGGGGATGTGAGAACAACGGGGCTTAGCTTCTACTCTAAGCATTTTTGGGGAGGGGGATTGGTTTTTAAAATTTTTCCTTTTTCTTGGTGCATTTCCATGGTGGTCTGGGATTCGAAGCTATGAGAGGAGAATGAAGGTGGGGATGGGTGGTGGAGGATGGGGGAATAGAGACACGAACACAATTGCCCACACGTGGCAGGACCCAGATCAGAGGAAGAGAGAAGAGAGAGAAGAGAAATCCTACAACAATCCAGGTGGCCTGGGGTCCCCAGGCTTTCCTCTCAGGACCTTCCCAGAAACCATCATCACATCTTCTCTTCTGCTGTTGGCATTGGGCCTCCCATTGGAACATCCTGCCTTGGGGAGAATGAGATCCTTTATCCGGTCTCCTCGGACTAAGGCTGTTCTCAGCTCAATGTCACGGATTTAGGCAGCCTGGTTCTCTGGATCCAGTTGCCTGAGACCTTGGACCCAGTGAAGACGAGGTCCTAAAGCCTGGGTGGAAAAGGCGATGAACTTGGTGTTTGAGTCCCTGCCCTTGGCCAGAACTTTGACCAGCTGTTTAATTGTGGCAAGTGGCTTCTCCCTTGGGGACTCAGTAGCTCCTTCTGCAAAGGGACTGGACTAAATGCTCCCTCCCAGCTCTAACCAGCTGGGCTTTCTCCCCTGACTTGGAAGGGAAGTTGTTTTCCTGGGCTTGGGTCCTAGAGCTCATTCTGCATAAGAGGCCCGTGTTTGTGGTTGGGGGTAGGGGAGGAGGTGAAGGGGAGGGAACACAAAGGGGAGGGGAGATAGAAGGGAGGGGATCATTGGGAGGAGCTCCCTCTGGCCTCTTCATTCTTTCATTCCTGGGGTGGAGGCTGGAATTGGGCTCCAGTCCAACTTTCTGACAGTTTCCCCAACATTTCCATCCTCAGCCTGGTAGCTGCCCTTCTCCAAGACATTGAATGTGACTTACCTTCTCTCTCTTTTTTTCTCTTTCTCTCTCTCTCTCCCTTTCTATTTCTATTCTCTATCACCAACCTGGCCCCCTGTGCACCCTTCTCCCTGCCCTTCCTCCTGGACATTCTCCTGCTCACTCCCTCCCCCTCCCCCATCCCATCTCCCAAACCCTCTTATCTTTTAGCTCTTACAAGCCAGAGGCTCCCAGATGTGAGAACATTGATCATCTTCCAGGAATTTTTGTTTTCTGTTCTGAAATCTTTATTTTTGTACTGTGGCCTGGGGCAGATCTGGGCCAAAGCCATTACCCTAGCAGTAACGCCAACCCCATCCGTCCCTTCCCAGCACACCCTCTGTTGCCCCCTTCCCTCAAAAACACAGATGTCACAATGTATTCACATTGGCTGCTCAGGCTGGGATGGGGGCAATTGAGATGTTTTTTTTTTTACATTTCAGCAGTGATGACATCCCCCTTGGCAAGTGAGGGCAGATATCCAGGCAGTAGGGCAGGGGTCCTTCTCCCCTTTCTTGTTTGGTCTCCTGGGCCCACAACTCCCTTCTTTTTCTCTCATCAGGAAAGAAAAGCATAAGGTGATCTCACTGAGGTGGGCTCCATAGCATCCCCTTTGGTCCTTCGGTTTTCTTGTCTGTAAACCGGAGCTGCTAACCTTTGCCTTGCCTACCTCCCAGGGCTGTAGTGAGGAGGGCATGAGATGATATAGGAAAATACTCAGAAAAACTATGGATGGAGCCGAAACCGTTCTCATGACCTGCTCCTAGGGGACTGGCTTTTTTCCCCAAAATAATTATTGCTCAGGGAGACGATAGTATTTAACTCCAAGGAGTGGGTCATGAACGGTGGAGTTTCTGGCCTCCGTGGGAAGACATTGTCCCAGATGGATGGGGGACAAGCATCAGAAATAAAGGCAAATCTGTTTTGGGGTTCTCCTCTTCCCTTCCTTCTACTCACGACTTTCACGGTGGCACCCTTTGATAGAAATATGGCGGGGAGAACCACGCTGCCCTCCGCAGAACCCAGCCTTGTGGATTTCAGTTACCCACTGATGTGTTAAGCTGACCCTTTTTCTAATCCTGTCTGCAATAATCCCCTCTCTTTCCTGTGACTGCCCTCTGTCAGATTGTTTCAGTTAGGAGAAAAAAGACCCTGTTAGCAAACTTTGGGTGTGCCTAAAGGAGGGGAAACTGAGGCACCTCATCCTGACTCAGAATTGGAGAGTGGGGCTGAATGGGTGAAACTGTGACCTCAGGAAGATGTTCTCCTGTATCCTGGGGACTGGGTGGTGGGCTTCACAACTGTATTGGATGCAGCCTTAATAATAAAGTCTTGATAGAAACCTCAGAGGTTCTGACTCCCTTTTTCTCCTTGGAGAGGGGACATCAAGCTGGAGTAAGAAGAGGGTACCATCTCTCACATTGCATGAGGAACTTTCCTCTTTTTGGCTTTCCACCTCTGTCCAATGAGGGGGTTGGATTGGAGATTTTAGACACCATCTAGTCTAAGACCTCAGATGCAATCTAGTCTCCTCATTGGATGAATGGGGAAATCAAAGCTTATAGCATAATGACTTGTCCAAGTTTATGCCAGAAAAAAAAGGGAGAGCTGGGATTGGAAGCTCTGGTTACAAATTGGGGGTTCTTTCCATTGCATTTCCATTTTATGATCCTTGATTCCACTGGGAGAATCAGCATGTTCCCAGTGGCAGTGGTGGAACCCACCCTGGGAAAGAGGGAGAGGTTATAGGTCCAGTTCTGGGCATTCAGCCCAGTGGCCTAGACTCATGTCTCCTGACCTTGGTGGAACCCACCTTTTTTCTTCATGGAGAGAAGGAGAGGTTATAGGTCCAGTTCTGGGCATTCAGCCCAGTGGCCTGGGCTCAGGGCTCCTAACCTTGGTGGAACCCACTCTTTTCCTTCAGGGGGAGAGGTAGAAGTTATAAGTCCAATTCTGGGCATTCAGCCCAGTGGCCTAGACTCATGTCTCCTGACTTTGTTTGCCCTAACCTCAGCAGATGGGGTCCTTCTAGAGATCACAACACTACGAATCATTCAGTCTGCCTATCATGTTTTAAAAAGATTGTTCCTTTGATGGTTTGTCGCTAAGCAAGGGTAAGAAGTCCAAGGATGGCCAGAGGAAACACTGTTGAGCTATATATTTCACTTATCATCCCAGCAAGTCCAAGCAACTGTTCTCAGTCCCTCAGGTCACCGCTTTGGCATGGCGTGTTAGATAGAACACTGGATTTTGAGTCAGCAGGTTAGGGTTCAAATCTTTCTGGTGTGACCTTGGGTGAGAAACTTTACTCTGGTCTGGGTCTCAGTTTCCATTTATTAAGCACCTGCTCTATATTAGGCACTAGGAAATAAAGAAGTTCAGGAGGAGTTTATATTCTACTGTCTATAAAATGGCCAAGATCTAATGTTCTTCCTGGCTCTACATCCAGTCTAGGATTCTATAATTTTGCAGAGAAGATGGGTCACATTGAGACTGGACTCAGCAGGCTCTTAACTTAGATTTATTCTGGGCCAAGCCTCAATGCTTGACTTTCCCTCAGCCTCCCCTTGGTCAAGAAGATAATGAAAATTGGAGGTAAGGAGAAGGCGGCAGAGAAGGTTGGAGGTACCAAATGCCCAGGTGAGGAGCGGGGAGATGGAGGAAAGCTTCAGCTCTGAGAAGCGTCTTTTCCTCTTTGGCTTGTGAAAAATCCTCGTAGGTTTGGATGGGAGCCGAAGCTCCTTTAATAGCTGTGGGTGTGAAGTCTGTCTGGTTGTTTCCCCAACCTCAACTTCCCCGGCATCTCTGCTCAGACACCTCCTCAGCCCCAAAGTCATGGAGGCTTGTGGAAACCCTCCTACTGTCACATCCAAAAGCGGGGGGCTTGTTCTTGAAAAGCTTGGTTTTGACATGGCTGAGAGGAAGGAGGCCCTCTGGGAAGCTTTCATTTCAGGGAAGCCTCTGGGATTTGGGCTTCTGTCCACTGGGTGTCCAGAGCAGTTTCCCTATTTGGTTGGACTGACCAAGGGTTGGCCTCTGTGAGTTGATAAAGGGTCAAGGCCCAGAGGAACTTGGAAGGAAAGGAAATATATGACTGGGATCATCACCAGCCTCGTGGGCATTTGGAGAGAATGCTGTCTGCTGGTGTTTGGAGAAAAGATGCCCTCACATCCTGATGTCATTAGGGCTTGGCCAGGTCAATCCCAAAGCCAGATCACATCTTTGCATCCCCTTATAGTGGGGTAAGGAAGCAGGTCAGAAGAAGCAGGTCAGAAGCATCTCCCAAAAGCACAGAGCAGTAAGAGAGAGAGATCAAAGTTGATGGTTTAGCCCCATGGTTGCTCCCCTGGCCCCTGGAAAAATCCAAATTCTCCCACCAGCTGGTTGGAAGCCCCCATAGTCCTCCACATAAGAGAGGCAGAGCCAGTCAAAGGAAGGCTTCTGAGCTCTTGGATGGACGCTAGGCCGATGGGGAGGCCCAGAGCTAATCCAGACAGATGCAGCATCTTCAGGACAGAGCCTGTTGGATCCAGCCCATCACCCGAGTGATTCTGGTATAGACTCCGAAGTAGTTGGGTCTGCCACAGCCCAGACCCCAGCTCACCAATCCCGCCAAGAACCACCGGCCACTGGACTCTTTGCAAACCAAGGGGCCTCCCGAATCACCCTAGAGGGAAGAAATCAACAGGACCCAGAGATATCAGCTTGGAGTTGCCCATGGGTTCAGACTGCTAGAAGATTAATGATTATAAATCAACATGGATAATGCTTTAAGATTTGCAGAATACTACATATTTTTCAACTTTACATATATTAAATATAAGGATATGTCATATTTATAATTATACTATTACAAGATGCCATGTTTTGATTTTATACAAAATTAAAAATGATCATGAATTTAAAACATGTTCTGCTTTCATATTTTCTTTGGAGATTTAGGAAGGAGATTTAGGGATTTGATCTGCCCAACAATCTTTAGCAGTAAACACTATTGCTACTTGCAGATAAGGAAACAGAAGTGACTTGCCAGGGAGATTCAGCTAGTAAGTTTTTTAGGCAGGATTTGAAACCTTCCTATCTCCAAGTCTCTGCTCTAACTACTATGTAAACCTGCTGCCTTGATAGAAGCACAGGATTCTCAGATGCAGTTTCATTTTGATGTGGTTGGGGATAAGAGGTTGGGATACTTGGTTCCTTTTTTATCTAGCTGGGTGTTTTGAAGCAGGATGCTTAAACTCTCTGGATGTTGATTTCCTCATCTCTAATAAATCTCTACCTGCACATAATTGTGAAGACCAAAGGATGGAGTGGGTAGAGATGTGTTTTTAGAAAGAATAATGTGTTCTATATGGAGAAGAAATTACTTTTTTTAAAACCCATGCTCTACTTTCCCCTGATCCTTTGCTTGATCTTACTACCCACTCCATTTCTAGGGAGCTGAAGCTTTTATAGTTCTGTTGGATTTAGAATGAGGAAATTCAAATCCATTCTCTAATATTTCCTATCTGTGTGACCCTAAGCAAGTCACTTCTCTGGGAGACATTTCTCTCATTTGCAATGTGAGGGAGTTGGATTAGGTCATAGACTCCCAGGTCTACAGCTGGAAGGATCCAACACCTTCCTTTTATATAAGATGGAATAAAGGAATAAAAGAAGAGATTTTGCTGAGTGCACACAAGTATTAATGGAAGAGTTCAAACTCGAATCACTGCCTGGATTATGCTGTATTACCTGTCATTATTTCTCTCCTAGAGAATCATTCCCTCTTAGGGATAACATCAGGAGAACTGGGTTTTCTCTAGATCTCGTAGTGTGTGGTGTCGTAATCCTTAATTTTCCTCCCTTTTATTGCCATCAGGGGAAATAGGTCAGGAAACAGAGGGGAACTCCATATTGGGAATCAAATGACCAGAGGTTTAGGGTTGGAAGGGATTGTGGATGTAATCTATTTCAATGTCCTCATCTTATAGATGAGAGACCGGACCCCCAGAGAAGAGAAAGTCCATGAGCACACAGTAACAAAAGTATAATTTGAACCCAGGTCTTTTGATGACCGATCCAGTTTTCCCATCACTGTATCCCACTAAAATTCTTGCCAGCTCTAAATTGATGACTCTACGAACTTATGGGTGCCTGCCTGGGTGGGGAGGGGTGTCATCCCCTAGTCACCTGACAAGCGTCCTTCTTGCCCCTTCGATAGCCTGCACACAGCATCTGAGGGGTAATCTGGTAGCGGTAAGCTTCGTTGCACAGGTCCTGCTGGATCAGCTCCACGTCTACCTTCTGGAGGGTGTTGCTGGAGGGACCTGCCAGGTAGAGTATTGGGGAGAAAAAGGGTGAGAAGAAGCTAAGCCCACTTGGGGTTTTCCTATCCCTCCTTTGAGTTTTCCCTGGAGTTCCAGTTTTGGAGGAACACTGTGAAAGTGTTGATGTTGGAGGTAGAGGTCCTGGGTTCAGATCTTAGCTTTTACACCTAATCTCTCTTGGAATTCAGTGTCTTCCTCTCTAAAATGAGGACACTGGGCTGCATGGTCTTTAAAATGCCTTCTATCTCTAAATGGCTTTTCAGGTGATCTTCTGAGATCCCTGCCTCAGTTTCCTTTTTTGTCAAATAAGGGGGTCTGATTCCATGGCCTCTGAGGTCCTTTCAACCTTAATCTGCGCTCCAAGGACACTCTGGCTTCCACATTTTCACTAGTCTGGTTTCCTTGGGAGTAAAACACGGCAGGGCACATGAGTATCAGTACAAAGATACCATTTGGACCCTTCTCTTCCTACCTCCTTCTTGAAGTGCCCCCCAGCCTGTGATCCAGCAATGGAGGCCCGGTTGGAAAAAGTGGGATGGGGCGGGCAGACAGATGGGTGTGATCAGGGTGGAGCGGACCACGGGGTGATCCAGCTTCAACAGGGCCACGTCATAGTTATGGCTGTCCTCTTCATAGTAGGGATGAAGGAGCAGGCGGTTGACCTTGAAGGATACCCCACCAGGCCAGCGAGCACTCTGGTGGATCTTGCCCAGGAAGACCGTCCAGACTGAAGGCGAGGCCATACTAGGGGCCAGATGTGGAGGAGAAGACTCACTTAATTATTCCTCTTATGATGATTCCCCCCCACCAGCCAAATGACCCATTCCTCCAAGCACCTAGAACAATGCCTGATATATGGTAGGTGCTTAATAAAAGTTATTAATTAATTTGGGTGGTCTGTTTTACTAGTACCTAGCACATAGTAGGTACTGAATAAATACTATTGATTAATATGGTTGGCTGCTCTAGCTCAGTGCCTGGCACATAGTAGGTACTTAATGAAAGCTGTTGATTGATTAATTTGATTGGTCTGTATCACTACCATTTAGCACAGTGCCTAGCATATAGTAGGTACTTAATAAATATTATTGTTTAATGTTGTTGGTCTATCTCACTAGATTTCCTTCTTGCCTTCTTTTCTCTCTTCATTTGTCAGATCTTTCAGGATAGGTAGAAAATACTCTGAAACTGGGGGCAGCTAGGTGACAGAGTGGATAGAGCACCAGCCCTGAAGTCAGGAGGATCTGAGTTCAAATCTGGATGCAGACACTTAATACTTTCCAGCTGTGTGACCTGGGCAAGTCACTTAACCCCAATTGCTTCAGCAAAAATAAAATAAAATAAAATTAGAAAATACTCTGAAATAAGGAAATCTGTACTGATGTCTTACACTTCCTACTTGAGTGACCTTGGGCAGGACAATTTCCCTTCTTGGAGACTTATTAGCCTCATCAATAAAAAAGTGAGAAAGATTAGATCAATTACAAGGGTCCTAATAGGGACAAACCTTATGGGATACATGATACAAAGGCTTTTGGAACCCATAGAGTTCTATGCAAATGTTAGAGAATTAGAAACTCAGGGACCTTCTTTTCCAACCAGCTCCTGGGTAGCCATTCCTTCCACAACATCACTGACAAATCACTATCCAACCTTTATTTGGAGATCTCCCATTGTGGGAAACTCACTACCTCTACTGGGAAAGCATTACACTTTGGAATATCTGTTATTGTTTGTTAAGGAGTTTTCTTTAAGCTTCCTCTTTGATTATCTCCCCTTCTCTGATTGTAATCAATGTTCAACCCATGAGACAGAGAATATTTGCTAGCCATTTTATTACTCGTCAAGAAATCAGCTTTTTTATTTAATGATGTGAAAAAAAAAAGGTTTTTTGACCAGACCTGTAAATTTTGTGGGCATTTAAAAAAAACGGTGAGGAAAATATTACAAGAAGTAATTGCAATCCATTAATTTAAGCAAAATTAGTTAATATTTTGGCTAGAGTACATGTGTCAAATTTTGAGAGCTTCCAATTTCAGTGCCTTAGGACAAAGTCCTAGTTGTCCCTTCTTGGTTCCGTCTCTGGTTCCTGGTATTGACCATATCAAAGATTTCATAGATGTAAAACTAGAAGAAAGCTTAGATGGTTTTAGACATCTTGCTACCAATTTCTAGGAGCTTTTGATAAGCCCTCCTCCTGTCCCAGTGAGTAGTGACTGGGACACTAAAGTGACTAGTCACTAAAGTCTCCTGCAACTCTCTTTTCACTGTCCCCTTACCCCTCTTCACAGACCATGGCCCTCCCTGTTCCCCTTTCCAATTTCTTACCTGTCTTCTTGGAAACAATGGGCTGCTGTCACCACCCATTGATCGGACACGAGGGTCCCTCCGCAGATGTGCCGGCCCTTCACCTGCAAGCTGGCCTGCCATGGCCACTCCCCCTCCACGGATGTGGCACCCCCCACGATCCTGGTGGCGGGAGCCTGAAGCCCACAATCTGGGTTTGTTGTGTTATAAGGCACATAGGAAGAGAGAGAGAAGAGACAAGGTTAAGTCTCAACCTTCCAACATTAGAACCTGGTCCTTTTCATTCTCTTGCCCACTTGTGGAGTACCTCTGCTTGCCAGCTCCGGGTCATAGCTGCAAGTCATTAGTGTCAATATCTGATAATTCCCCTGAAGAGCTATGATCCCCTTCCTTGTATCAAATGATCACCTTCTGATCATCATACAAACCCCCTGGTTCTGACCCAGGAATAGGATTGGGTATTTCTGCTACTCAGTGTGGGGAGGCAGACAAGAAGCAGGCTAGAGAATATTTAACAACTGGCTCTCCAAGAAAAAAAAAGCATATGGACTATGCTATTTTTTTGATGTCATGTAAAATATATTTACATAGTAGCCACATTACCAAAAAAAGCAAGAAAAATAAAATGATAAAAGTATGCTTAAATATGCATTCAGAGTTCATCAATTCTCTCTCTGGAGGCGGATTGCATTTTTTTAAAATCATGGGTCCTTTGGAATTATCTTGGATCATTGTCTTGATCAGAATAACTGTCTTTCACAATTGATCATCATTATAATATTGCTCTTATTATATTCACTGATTTCCTGGTTATATTAGCTTCATTTTGCATGAGAAACACTTTTAAGTTTAATCTGCATTATTACCATTTTCTCCATAATTTTGTTAAGTCTAGACAATCCATAAAATGAGAGAGTCCTGATTTATAGTAGGCTCACTGAAAATTTAACAATCAACTCCAGAGAAAATAGTGTGAGTTAACTCCAGTACACTCTTTAAAATAAAAATGCTGGGGAAGATTCTGTAGCTTTTAAAGTTCTCTCTGATACATCTAAATATACCAGTATCCAGCCTTGGAGACTTCAGCCAACCTCTCCACCCAAAAGATGAGTGACAGGGGTGATAGAGCTCCAATATGGCAGATGAAGGTTGACTTTAAAGGCTTTCCATTCATGTATTCAACTGATGGGCCCTGTTAAAGCACGGCAAAGGTACCCACTATGCCCAAGAGAGGGAGCAGTTTTTATACCCATTTGTTCCAAAGGCAATTGCTATTTAGATAAACTAGAACGTCAGATAGAGGTCTTAGACTCATAGTTTTGGAGCTGCCATTGAGCTTTATTTTACAAATGAAGAATTAAAGCTCATATCAGTTAAGTGAATTATTACTCCAGAGCCAAGTTTTCCTGCCTTATTCTTCTCTCCACTAGGGTGTGCTGTTTCTCAGCCACTTTAGAAATGGAGTTAAATAGATGGATAGAAAGGTATCAATATAGCAATGTTGTTAAGTGGGTGAATTGATACATAAAGATCTGAATGGATAATAGATAGTGATAGTGGTACACCCTGAGACCCTGAAATCATCAAGTCACCATGTATCAGAGGCAAGTGCTAGCCCTACCTTCATAGCCCAGTTTCCGTCATCCCCATTGATATGGTCCAACTATCGATCATGGACTCTTTGGCAGAACATTGAAACATGAATGGACAAACTATGGGATCTCATGTACTTCTGATTATGGGATCAACTCTCTAGTACTAAATCATATGACTGCCTGATGGACAGAACGGGGATGATTGCCCCCATTTTACAGATGAGACAGCTAGAGCCCAGAGAAACCAAGTGATTTACTTGTTCAAACTCACACAGTTGAGTTAGCAGCAAAGTTGGGCAAGGTCTCAAGTTTCTTAACCTCTAGGGTTATTTTTACCCCTATTCTGAGGATGAGATGTTCTACCCACTCTTGGTCTTGCCTTAAGCAGATAAAACACATTTTCCCTTCAACCCCAATCTTAGCATGACTCCTTACCACAGTGCTGTTCATCAGAATGGTCACTGCAGTCAGGGTTATCATCACATTGAGGGTTGGGTTTCTTCAAGCAGCTCCCATCAGCACACCTGTATTTGAAAGCCCCACAGGGTACCCCTGGGAGGGGAAAGAGGAAGGGTTCTTTTCTCTATGTGGCCCAAGTCCAACCACATTGAGAGTATCGTGTTCTATTCTGGGAACCACTTTTCAGAAAAGACCTTGGTAAGAGAGAAGGTAGCCAAGATGGTGGAAGGACTGGAGATTCTGACATACAAAGACTGATCAAAAGAACCAAGGAAGTTCAGCCTTTTCCTCCCCTTTCTCTCTATTTTACATTTAAGTTTTAAATAAATAGGTAATTTATAAAAAGAAAAATCCAGAGATGGAAAGTACCTGGGAGTTCATTTAGTCCAATCCATGTCTGAACAGAAAAACCCTCTATGAGTTCCCCAAATGGCCATTCAGGTTCAATCCTGGTTCTCTAACATTCTACCTCTGTGATTGTAGTCAAGCCACTTCCCCTCCACTAGTCCTCATTTATAAAATGAGAGGGTTGGATTAATTGATCTCCACATTACTTTTCAGCATTAGGTCCTGGGATTATCTGCCTTTATTGCATCTTTCTCTGACCATCCAGCTTCTCCTCCTAACTTTTCTGTTTCTATTGACAGGACTATAATCTTTGCATTCTTGTTTTATATTTCTTTCTTCCTCAATTTCCATATCCAGTTAGTTAATAAGTCCTAAAAATTCTACCTCCATATTTTTTGTCTCCTCCCCTTTACTCTCCCTATAACCACCTTAGAGTGGGTTTTAATCACAAAAGCCTCTTGACAACACCCATCTACAGCTATATAATCATGGCTCTGATAAAAAAAAAAGTCCCAAGAAAAAAGAAAAAAAAAAGAAAAAAAAAGGGAGGCAGTTAGGTGGTACAGTGGTTAGAGAACCAGCCCTGAAGTCAGGAGGACTTGAGTTCAAATCTGGCCCAGATACTTCCTAGCTGTGTGACCCTGGGCAAGTCACTTAACCCCAATTGCCTCAGCAAAAAGAAAACAAACAAACAAACAAACAAAAAAAAACAGTCTCTTGCTCCAAAACCTTCTCTAGCTTGCTCATGATTATCATTTTTTCTTAAAGCTTTGTTTCAATTCCTCCCAGACTTGCATTTCCATCTGCCTGAATCAGAACATTAGAATCTGAGATTTAGTGTAGTCTACTGTAGTGGTTCTCAAACTTTTTGGTCTGACAACCCCAAAGAGCTTTTGTTTAAGTTGTATATACCTACAGATATTTGCTGTATTAGAAATGAAAATGATTTATTATGAAAATAATTTTGATCTTGTGGACTCCTTAAAAGGATCCTGAGGATCTCTGGGAGTTCCTGGATGACATTTTAAGAGTCATTAGTGTGGAGAATTTGGTGGTGGGCTAAGAAGGCCAGGGTTCAAGTCCTGTCTTGTAAACCCAATTCTGAGCTGTGGGACCCTAGGCAAGTGACAATTTTGTAAATTCTCAGTTTTTCTCATTTGTAGTGGGAAGAGGTTAGACCCACTGATGTGATTTGTGATTTATATTCCTATGAATTTTACTGCCATCAAAGTTCTGAAAATTTTATGCTGGGTTAGGTGCTAGGAAGGCCAGGGATCAGGTGCTGTCTTGTAAATCCAATTCTGAGCTATGGAACCCTAGGCAAGTGACCATTTTATGAATTCTCAGTTTTTCTCACTTGTAGTGGGAAGAGGTTAGACCCACTGGTGTGACTTGTGATTTATATTCCCATGAATTTTACAACCAGAAAAGACCTTTGAGGTCATCTAATTCAATCCTATCATTTTTAATAGAGAAGGAAACCCTATTTCTGGGACAGCTATTCTAACCCTGAGTCTGAGACAGTTAGGTGGCCCAGTGAATAGAGTGGTGGATCTGAAGTCAAGAAGACCGAGGGAAGGAAGAAGGGAAGATCATTAAGTTCTGCTAATTTTCCAGGTACTGTTCTAAGCATTTTACAAATATTAGTACTCATTTAATCCTCACAACAATCCTGCCAGACAGGTATTATCATCACCCTGTTTTAAAGACCAGGAAACTGAGGCTGACAGATGATGTCTTGTCTATAACAACACAGCTAGTAAGTATCTAAGGCTAGATTTGATCTCAGGTTTTTCTAACTCCATCATTCAACCCACCATACTTCCATTTGCTTATCCAAATCCTTCCTTTCCTTCAAGGACCACTTCAAATCCTGCCTTCCTTGATCACCTTCAGCTCATGATAATTTATGTCTCCCCCAACCCCTCCATACCACTGTTGGGGTGTACCTTGACGCTCACACACATTTCACCTCACATGGATTCTCTGTCTCTATATCTCACTTCCCTAGACTAGACTAGAAGCTTCCTGAAGACAAGTAGCAAAATGTTCTTATCTTTGTATTTGTTTACATTGAACACTCAAGGCAGAGCATACACACTGAATGAATAAAATGTATGAATGAATGAATTTCGGGGATGGGCTAGCCTTACCTTCATAGCACTGTCTTTCATCACTCCCATTGATACAGTCCAGATGTTGGTCACAGACCTTGGGCAGATGGATGCATGTGCTATCTTCCTCACATTGGAAGGTGGATGGGCAGACTGACCGGCAAAGAACAGAAAGAAATCAAATATCAGCAGAGAAATCATTTGCGACCTCTGCAGACCCCTTCCACAGGTTCTCCTTCCAAGTCTCATTGATATTATTTTTCATATACTGAGATAATGAGCAGACTTTCTTCTTGGAGGAGGAGGAGGAGAAGGGAGGCAAGGTGGGTGGGACCTAGATTTTAGTTACGATCCTACTGTTTCAAAGCTGTGTGTTCAAATTCTTCAAAAGCTCTATAATTTTACTGCTCTGGGTATCCCCTCCACTGCTACGTATTTTAGTAGGTTCTCTGGGTAAAAATATCAGGATCCCCTTCATCATCCAACAGAAGGTGCAGGACGACTCATTGGAGATGGAATTTAAACAGGTTCTGCTGTGACCAATATAAGAATGAACTTTGTTGAACTGAACTAGGTTGGTCCTCCCAGCATCCATCATTTGTGATCTTTTGAGGTTGTGCTCCAAGAATTGGTCTCCAAGATGGATCATCTGAGCAGGATCCAAATGGAGAGATACTAAGGCAGGGCGTTGGGAATTTGGAGAGCTGGAAAAGGTGTTTTGGAAGTCTCAAGCCATGTTTAGTTAGTCAGCTGTAGTTTCTGCTCAGGGAGGGAGTTGAGAAAGGAGGGATCATGGGAAAGGGCAAGATCTCTCACCACAGTTCCTCTCATCCAGGCCATTAGGGCAATCCTTGATCCCATCACAGACTGGCACACAGAGGCCATTCACTGAGCAGAGAAATTCTCCAGGACAAGCTAGAAAAACCCATGGGAGTAACAAGAGGAGGAAGAATAGTCATCATTGAGAGCTAAGCAGACACACAACTAAAAGCTTCCTGACCCCAAGACCCTCTATCCATTGGACCCCACTGCCTCTCTGATATTGATGATGATGACCTCATGACTCAAGATGATCCATTTGATGTCAGTAATGTCATGGTGGGATGGTGGTGGTGGAACCTTGGACAGCAAAATAAATGGATGTCAGCCAGTGATGAGGCTGCTGGGGAAGTTGAGATGCTTGGATAGAAACTCTGAAACATTGGCCATTTGAATTTTGGGGATATAACTGATCGGTTTGACCCCATAGCCAATGTGAAGAAACAGTTCTCAGGAATAATAACAATAACTAATATTTATATGGTGCTTTAAGGTATATAAAATACCTTATATAATTGATCCTTCCAGCAACCCTGAGGGAAAGTAGCTTAATATCCCCATTTTATAGATGAAAAACTTGAGGCTGACAGATGGAAAATAACATGAATAGGGTCAACATCAGAGGCAGAATTCAGACTCAGATCTTCTCGATTCTGTACTGTGCCAATGAATTTAAGAAATATATGGGGAGGCAAAAGGTTTGCAGAGACCCCTCCCCTAAAAAATCCCTAACACAGAAGAAGGTAAAATGAGAGTCTCTCTTCTATGTTCTGGTACCACAAGGAGGTGAGATCCGTCAGAACAAATCAAAAATGGGGTTTTCAAAGCCTTTAAGCCACATTTAGTTAAGTAATTTTAATTCCTACTAGGAGAGGAAGTTGGGAAGGGGAGGAAGCATGGGATGTTAATCCCAGTGTCTGGAAATGCTGTGGGACAGATGGCCTTGACCACTAAAGTGGTCAAATAATGAAAAAGTACGAAACGGACTGACATAACCATTTGTCTATAATCTGTTAGTTTTGGAAGGTTCATAGTTATACACATCTATGACTTGAAAATTGACAATAATCCTATTGAAGTTGATATTTTAATAATGGAGGAGCCTGGTATATCCTTACTGGACTCTTACTGGGGAGCAAGAGTCAGGGCCCATAGACACCTAGCCTGAAGCATGACTTCAAACCTATGAGCTAATTGCCCTCCATCACTGAGTATTAGAACTCTTTTATCTATGCTATTATAGAGGATCTTGAGAGTTTCTGGGGTTGGAAGAAATCCCCCAACTTCCTGGTGATGAGTCCTTTGAATTTAGATAAAAGACCCATAATTCATCTGGAGCTCTTTATTTGGAGCTTCCAATTTGGAACTGTTAGAGTTAGGGCTTCAAGATACTGGAAGAAGACATCAGTTAGAAACTCCTATCATTTGCTAGGAAAATCACCGTACTGTTGACCAAATGGCCATGCTCTTCCCACTCTTGCCTTCTTCATCTCTGAGCACAAGCACATGAAGGTGCATTTCCCCATACTCACGATCTGACTGGTTATATAAACTGTAGTGAGCCTGCACGCCAGGGCCTGTGAGGGAGATCTGAGAGGTAAAATTGATGGTTATGCCGGCTGAGGTCACCACAGGGATTCTTTCAGCGTAGGCTTGTAGGGTCCGAAGGCCACACAATCTGGAGAGGAGAAAGGAGAGGGTCAGAGCAGGGGAGGGGAAGGGTCATGAGGAAAGGACACTGGGATGGCTTAATTTAATGAGAAAATTTCACACACATTAAAATCACTGGCTACAAGCAAGGCCCCACAGAGTAGAGGTGACCCTTTTCCACATCAAGCCCTTTTCTCCTCAGCCCCCAAAACAGGAAAACTGGTTGGTTGAATGAGTGATCTGGATTATAGACCTTTAGGGATCCCATTTCTTGATGTCCCCTTGCGGCGAGCACACTTTCTAACTTCCCCATGTTCTTCCTGAAATATGGTACCTTTTCTAATCTATGGAACGGACACTTTAAGGTTGTGAAGTGCTTTACTTATGAGGTTTGAACAAGGCAGGGCAGGGTAGCCTGTCACCTCCCATCTATTAGGGGAAGATAATATGTATGCATATAGTTATGTTCAAGACATGGAAAAATCAAATATAAGATAATTTTGGAAGAATAGCTACTAGCAACTGGGAGGACCAAGAACAGTTCCCTCTCAGGCTCTCTACTCTTGAAATGGCTCCTCATCTATGATCTCAGAAAATTCTCAAATCTCGCCCCCTCCAGGATATCTTTCCTGATTACCTACATCTCACTCTTAATCGGAAATTCTCCAATTACATACTTTGGTATGTAACCATATCTTGTTTTATTCAATGTGATATGTGTGTCAACAGAGAGAGAGACAGACAGACAGAGACAGAGATAGAGACAACAAATGACAGTGAAAAAGACAGAGATAAAGTCAGAGACAGAGACAGAGAAAGACACAAACATTGACAGACACAGAGAGACAGAGACAGAGGGAGAATTCTGTTTTTCTAGTCTAACTAGAAACTCTTGAAGGTCAGGCACATTTTCTTATATACTTTTGTTTACCAACTCCCCAGCCTTATTATCCAGTAAGGGATGGGGGCTAATGCAAATGGTCTATATATATTTATGAAAAGACACATTGAACAAATAACCCAATCAATCCATCACTCTCACCCAAACCAAAGTAACAAGAACCAGATAACTATCAAGTGAGAGCATGTCTACTAAATCATTCACTTACTCACTCACTCAACCAACCAAAGGCATTAATTAAACTAGATTGAATAACCAAGTTAGTTGATAAAGTAGTGAAGGAGCAGAAAGGACTTCACATCATTCAATGAAATGAAATGATGTTGATGGTTATCAACATGTTAATGTTCTAAGCAAAACAAAGGAATAGAACCTAGAGGAAATGCATTGGGATAAATTAAGGAGACTCAGTTTTGCCATTGAATTAAATAATTAGCCAGTTGAGAGCTTTCATTTATTTCTATGCCCAGGAACAGCAGCACTTCCAGCCAGGCCTAGAGAGGGAATCACAGAGAGATAGAAGTGGGAAGAGCCAACTTCTGGACTCTTCCCACTCCCAAGCTTTCCATGACCCAGCATGGACTCCATTCTTTCCTTATGTGATAGAGCACATTATTTAGTTATTGCCTCCAATCAAAGTCAGGTAGTTCCTTAAACCTATAGTCTTCCCCAGTGATAATTGATGCCTGTGAGAAGGAGCCATTGTTCCTAAAAGGAGTAGTAATTAGCTCATTACTGATAGAGGGAGGCCATTCAGTTAATCATCATGACTTTGGTGGGAAGGAAAGTAGAAGGTCTACTCCCATAGAGAAAGTCAAGCAGATTCCTGGGACTCTTGACCATTAAACACAACCTCCATGTGGAAAAGTCTGGGACTTCTGTTTCTACCACTAGGGGAAGAACTGGGGAAATAACTCTTTGGTTTCTGTGTTCCCCCATTCCTGGGTTATTATACCTCTCCCCTGACCTAGAACTAATGAATAGGAGTTATAAGGAGACATATTTCAACCCCAAAGAAATAATAGTTTCCGAAGGATTAGAGCTGTCCAAAAATGTGGGCTACCTTGAACAATAGTGAGTTCCCTGTCACTGGGGTCTTTTGTTTGGAGGATATTTGGGGAGACTTGTTAGGGGATGCTACAAAGGAGATTCAGTTTCAGGTCAGGGTCGGGATACAAGAAACTGGGGATCTTTTTGATTCTAATTCTCCTGACATGATAACCAGGGTAGGACAAAGAAAGGGCTGCTTTGGGAGGTAATGAGCTCCCCATCCCTTAAAGTTCTTCAAGTAGTGGTTGTAGAATAACTTGTCAGGGAGATTACAGCTTCAGGTAAGGCCTGGATTCTAAGAACTTTTGAACAATTAGGCCTTTATACAATGATCTGTACTTTATGTGGTGGGAAAAGGGACATGCTTTAGGGACCTAAAAGCCTCTGGAAAAGCATAATGTACTGGTAGGAAGAGCACTGATTGGGAATAGAGTTCTGGATTCTAGTCTTATCTGCCATGTATCCCCTAAAGGGACTAGAAAAATAATTCACTTTCTCTGAACTTCAGTATCTAAGATCTACAAAATGAAGAGACTGAACTAGAGATCAGAGGCAGGGTAGCACCACTGGATCACTGAATTTCAAATCCAGGGATCTGGGTTCAAATCTCAACTCTGCCACTTACTCCATGTGCAACTTTAAGCAATTCATTCTTTGTCTTTAGGCCTCATTTCCCCTTTTTATGAAAAGAGAAATCTGGATTAGAAGCTAAGAGATACTGTGTGCCAAAATGTTCTCATTTTCCAGAGAAGAAACTGAGTCTCAGAAAGGATCAGGATCTTGCCCAAAGACATAGGGCAGTAAAAGACAGTTGGGACCTGAAGCTGATTCCCTAGACCTCAAATTTGTTCTTCTTGGAAATCAGAGGACCTAAGCTCCCAACTTTGCCATTTATTAGTTTGTGACCTTAGTTCAGCCATTTCTTCTCTTTAGAACTCAGTTTCCCCTATAAAGTGAGATGGTTCATCTCTATGACATTAGAGGTCCTCTCTACTTCTAATTCTGCAATCCTGCCCCCAGTTTTCAGAGGCTCCTCCTAGCTCTAGCATCCCAAGGTTTAAGTTTCAGCATCTATATTGCTTGGGTACCACCACTGGGGGGCAACCCTGAGAAAGTCTTCAAAGAGAAGAGTTTATTAGAATCTAGGATCTCATCACATGCATTATCAACTCGAGAAAGGAGGGTCTTTAGTCATTTTTAAAATTTTCTTTTTTGGGGGTGCCTATTATTCTTAATACAAATTTCTTTTGGGGGGGAATCTGGGATTTCACTCAGTGAGTTCAGCACTTGATCTGACACTGGTAGTCTTGGTTTTTTGAGACACTGATATAAGTGAAATGACTTTTCCAGAGTCATACAGACAGAATTCAACATGGTGGGGTGGATAGAACTCTGGACATGGAGTCAGGAACACTTAGATCGGAATCATTCCTCAACGGTTTACTATCTTTAGGACCCTGAGAAAATCAATCCTTCCGGTTCTCATTTCTTCAGCTGCAATGTGAGGGGGTTTAGTTTTGATATCTCCTAAGGCAATGGGGTCATTCTCAAACAGAAATGGGAACCTGGGAAGCTAGTTGGTGCAAGTGGCTAGAGCACTAGCCCTGGAGTGTGGAGTGTTCAAATCTGGCTTTAGATATTTACTAGTTGTATGATCCTGGGCAAATAACTTAATCCTGATTGCCTCCAAGAGAAAAAAGCAAATGGGGACCACTGAATTGTATATAAGCATCCTTATGTACCACATGTTAACTCAATTTTAAAATGTTATTTAAATTTAAATTTAAATTAATTTAATTTAAATCTTATTTATATTATATTTTATTTCTTTTGTTAAATATTTGCCAATTACATTTTAATTTGGTTCTGGCCTCATATGGGAGGGTTGTACATTTTATAAAACCCATGGGCCAGACATTTTGACACCTCTGTACTTTCCAACCCTAAATCTCTGATCTGATATCCGATATGCTCTGATTCACAGAAAGATGATTTAAACTCAGGTTTTTTCTTATCTCCTTATGCAGTTAATTCTCTAATTATTAGACTGGGTAGCAAGTGAGTAGAGTAGTAATTTGAACCTAGACGATCATCTATCTTCAACTCAGAAGTCCATGGTGGTGTGTGAAGGAAATTTTTGGCACAAGCTTTAGCTGTGATAGTAAATGATAGAGTGATGGAAATGGGAAGTTCAAGAGTCCTAAGGACTAAGAATCTCATTTCTAGTTTCCACAGGATCCAGGAAGGAACTGGCAAATGCAGCTGGAAATACACCTGAAAACCTGGGTTCCAGTCCTGGAACCACTATCCAATTCAATCCCCCCCCCAACCCTCCAATTGCACTTTAATCTCTTTGTAATTGCTAGGACAAGGCACAATACAATACAAGCTCTTGCTTTCTCAGAGTTTAAATTCAAGTTGGGGTAAGATTCAGAGCTACAACTTTGTTCATTGTTAACCAGTTTTCAGACTTCAAAAAGCATTTTTCTTCTCTGAGACTCAGTCTCTTCATCTGTGAAAAGGGACAACAATACAATCCCCTGGCTACTTTGGAGGTTTTTTCTAAGGATTAAATGGGAAGAAAAGGATATGAAGGATTCTATAAACTCTAAAGGCCTATGGAGATGATCATTATTGGAGAGATGTCCCTTCCCTTCACTGGACCTCAGTTTCCTTATTTCAAAAGGATGAAATTGAACTAGATGGCCTCTGAAGTCTCTTATCTAGAGCCAGGATTTCAGGATCCCTTTAAAAAACTGACAAGTGCTGGTGTGTATGAACAAAGTGATTTTTCTTACCAGAAAGTTTTCTATGTAGATGAAATCATAAATGTGTGTATAGTTGAGACTAACAGTGTATTGCTATTAATGTAAATAAACATACACGTGTATATATATATATATGTGTGTGTGTGTGTGTAAAATATATATATATAGAGAGAGACACACATACATATATGGACATATATCTTTATATATGTATACATATTTTTATATATGTATATACACACATATATATTTCCTTCTTTGTTCTCTCTCTCCCTCATTTCTTTCCTTCTTTTCTCTCTCCCTTTTTCTTTTTCTTCCTTCTATTACTCATATTGCCTTAGAGAAAAATAGTCCATTCTTTGGCTATTGAGTCTGACTGGGGAAGGGCTGAAAGCACTACATTTATTGGCTTGGGAATATATATATATATATATATATATATATATATATATATATATATATATATACACATATCTATGTAAACACAGATATGTGGGGACATGCAAGCCAACTAGTGAAAGCAGCAACATCTTGAGAGACAGACAGGAGACATGTCAGGAGGTTGCAGTCCTGCAACCACTTCAACCAACTTCTCTTCAGGTGGGCACAGCCTGGGGTTCTGAGTTCAAATGTGCTGAGAATAACAGCTACCCTGACCACAATGTCCCAGGAATAGCAGTGCCTCCAGATCACCAGTTCTGCTTTTAGTCTTGCTTCTAAAGCCTCTAAAGCCTTTAAAGCTCTAGGAAGCAATCCTAGAAAGGGGACTGACCAACACCAACCACAGAATAACTCCTGCTGATGAACAGGTAATCCCTAGAGCCCCAGGAATAGCTTTTTATCCCACATTTTTAATTTTTTGCTTTTTGGTTTATAACCTAAGGACTTAGCACCATGCTTTGCATTTAAGAAACAATAAATACTCCTTCCTCCTTCCTTCCTGTCTTCCTCCTCTTCTTCTTTTCCTCCTCCTTTCCTTCTCTTTCTTTTTTCTTTCCTTCTTTCTTTTTTTTCCTTTCCTTCTTTCCTCCCTCTCTCCCTCTTTCCCTCCTTCCCTTCTTCTTTCCCTCCTTCCCTCTCTCCCTGTTTCCCTCCTTCCGTCCCTTCCTCTTTTCTTCCTCCTTCCCTCCCTCCCTCCCTTCCTTCCTCTCTCCCTCCCTTCCTTTCTCCCTCCCTCCTTTCCTTTCTTTCTTTCTTTCTTTCTTTCTTTCTTTCTTTCTTTCTTTCTTTTTTCTTCCTTCCTTCCTTCCTTCCTTCCTTCCTTCCTTCCTTCCTTCCTTCCTTCCTTCCTTTCTTCCTTCCTTTCTTTTTTCTTTCTTCCTTCTTTCCTTTCTTTCTCCTTTCCTCTCTCCCTCTCTCTCCCTCCCTTCCTTTTTTCCTTCCTTCTTTCTTCCCTCTCTCCCTCATTTCTTTCCTTCTTTCTTTCTTTTCTTTCTCTTTTTCTCCCTTCCATTATTCACTCACTTATTCATTCAGCTTTTTATATTGCCTTTTCATTCTTTGTCCATTGAGTCTGACCGGGGAAGGACTGAAGGCACTAAATTTATTGGCTTGTGGATACATTGTAATTCCTTGAGAGTTGGGTTTATTTCATTCTTTGTGTATTCTCAATAAGTTAACAGTCAGTAAAAAATCAACAGACATTTATGAAGTACCTACTATGTGGCAGACATCGTGTTAAGTGCTGGGGATACAAAGAAAGGGAGGGTGAAATCATTATCCTCAAAGAACTCTCAGCCTAATGAGAGAGTTAACTTGTAAACAATTATGTACAAATGAGATTCACAGAAGATAGAATAAAGATAATTCATAGAGCAGAAGGAAATTGAGAAAGGCTTCATGAAGAAGGTAGGATTTTAACTGGGACTTGAAGGAAGCCAGTGAGGGTAAAGATAGAGCCGTGGTGAGGGACAGCCCATGTGTTCTGGAGTTAGAAAATGAAGTATCTTGTGAGAAGAACAATAAGGAAATGGAATTGACTAATCCATAAAGAGAGCAAAATGAAGGAATTCTGGGAAGGTGTGTTCAGGAGATGGGGAGCAAATCATGATCCACAGCAGGAGTTTAATAAATGCTCCCGGAATGAGAACCTGGGAGGGTCTGGATTCTGGGCTCAGGATAGAAGTTTCCATCCCTCGGCTCACCTTTCGTGAGTGAGTGCCCATCTTGGGTGGAAAGGTCGGAATAGAGCGCATGTAGAAAGGAGAGAAAAAAACAAAGGAAGAGGAAGCTGGTCAGAGGGGTTTTCTTGGAAATGGGGAGGGCTGGGGAAATGGTGAGAGTGAAAGTAAACTTAAGCTAAATGAAGGAAGAAAAGAACCTGAGCTGGAGCAAGTTCTCACAAGAGTTCCAAGTCTAAACCATTCCCAGTCTGGCCTTCTCTCTCCTATGTGTTTGGTTTGAGCAGAATAGGAGGGGAAAAGATGGGACTGAATTCTGGAAGGAACCTTGGGAATAAGCTAATCCAACCTCCTTCTTTTAAAGATGGCAGGGAGGAGCATGGTAGTAGCTCAAAGACATCAAGTAATTTGCCCAATGTCACAAGATAGAAAGCAGTGAGCCAGAATTTGAACCCAAACCTTGGGATTCCAAACCCAGAACCCTTTCCAGTAGGTCATACAGTTAATTTCCTTGAGTTCCTTGGATACTAGGGAAGGAAAAAAAATCCAAAAAGTCCATTTTCTCCTCTTTTAAAATATATGCTCTTTGAGGTGGAGAGTAGGAATTATTTCTTTCTTTGTATTTCTAGCCCCAGTAACTTAAGATGGTTCCTGGCACATAGTAGGAACTAAATAAAGGCTTGCTGATTTGGAATTATGCAAATAAACTAGAAACTATCCAGTTGTAGAGTGCTGGCCCTTCAGTAAGAAGGACCTGAGTTCAAATTTAGTGTCAGACATTTTCAACTTGGGTGACCCTAGGCAAGTCACTTAACTCTGCCTCAGTTTTCTTATCTGCAAAATGAGCTGGAGAAAGAAATGGTAATGTTCTTCCAGCATTTTTGCCAAGAGAACCCCAAATGGGACCATAAAGAGTTGGACACGATTGAAACAATTCAACAACAAATAAAGTGACTAAAAAATATTATGTCATTTGCTCTAGAGATCCCACTGCTAAGGATACACCCCAAGAAGGTCATTAATGAAAAGGTAGTCTCTGTATATATCAAGATTATTTAGAATAGCATTTTGAGAGCAAAAAAAAAAAACCCAAAAAACTGGAAACAAAGTAGATTCTCATCACTTGGAGAAAGGCTAAAGAAATTGTGATACACAAATGTAATATAGAATTACTTTGTTATAACAAATAAGACATAGGAAGAATATGGAGAAACAATGAAGACTTCTCTAGGAATTAACAAAGAGCAGAATAAACAAAGCCAGAAAACCGTTAGATACAATGACCATAACAATGTCAGTGGAAAGAATCAAATTTCACAAAACAGTTGAAATGGGATATTACAAAATCAAGATTTGGCCCCAAAGAAGAGGTGTGAGAAACTACCGCCTCCTACAAGCTCTTTCACTAAAGTGGGCGTTCATGGTTTTTGCGGATTGTTTTTTCTCTTTTTTCTCTCTGTCTCTCCTCTCCTCCCCCTTTCCTCTCCTCTTTGTCTGTTTGTCTGTATTTTTCTCTGAGTCTCTCTGTCTCTTTCTCTCTTTGTCTCTCTCCCCTCTCTGTCTTTTTTTGTTACTCTCTCTTTCTTCAGTCTCTCTTTTTCCTTCCCTCCCTCTTTCCATTTCTCCCTTCCTCTCCTTCCTTCCCTCCCTCTCCCCCCCTCTCCTCCCTCTCCCTCTCTCTCCCCTTCTCTCCTCTCTGTCTATCTCTCTTCTTTTGTTATATTACTAGGCTCTCTAGAAGGGGTAGGAGGAAGACTGAATAAAGAAATGTTGATGATGTAAAAACAAAATATATTCATAGAAATCCATTTTTTTTTGCTTTTTGCTGAGGCAATTGATATTAAGTGACTTGCCCAGGATCACACAGGTAGGGAATGTTAAATGTCTGAGAACATATTTGAACTCAGGTCCTCCTAATTTCAGGGCTGCGCCACCTAGCTGCCCCTAGAAATCCATTTTAAAGATACAATTATCCCTTTCACATTGTAAGAGTTAAGGGTGCAGTCCCCCTATGATCTGGAAATCTATGCAAAATTTTTTAACCCTACCTTTGTACTCAAGAAGAAGTCTGAATTATTATTGTATTAAAAGATAAAATACATTAATCTATACAAATACTCTATCCCTTTCTGAATTTCTAAGTTTTTCTGTGTCATCTGCTCGCCTCGGCTTCCACAAAACTCCCCCCAAATTCCAATTTAATATCTTATGCTGACTATGATGGGGAAATTCATAATGTGAAAGAGATAGCTATACTTGTTAACCAATTTTTAACAAATGGTACTGGAAGAGAATGGCAAGATTATCTAGGTGTACCATAGGATCTAGGGTTGAAGAGACCTCAGAGAGTCTCTTAACTCTTAACTCTAGAGTTGAGATTCACCTGATAGTCTCTTTCAAATCTAATCCCTTCATTTTACAGATGAGAAAACTGAGGCCCAGGGAGAAGTCACTAACCCAAGGTTGTTGTCTCCTGTTCCATTGATGAACTAGGTACCAGGATGATCAGAATTTTAACTAATAATATAACATAGTAATGTTAATATGATCTTCTTTGAGAACAAAGGATAATAATCAGCCAACCAATCACAATTATGATACTTTTAACTACTACTAATAATAGCATTTATGTAGTGTTTTAAGGTTTACAAAAGACCTTACAAACCCTATTTGATTGATCCTTACCAATACCCTGGGAGGTAGGAGTTATCATTATCCCCATTTTGCTTTATTTTGTTTCATTAGTGATTGTCCTTTATGCTTTTTCTTTCTTTTTAATAATCTCCATTTTATAGATGAGGAAATTCAGGTAAGGAAGAGTTAAGTGCTTGGCCCCAGATCAGAAGTACCAATTGCCTGGTTATCTTGGCCAGCTCCCAGTCTCCACATGAGGCCCAATGTATTTATAAGATCATTTTTCTTTACATTTAACTGAAGGGATGTTGGGTGATCTTTCTTGAATTTCTAGATTGAAGAGTCCCAGAGTTGGAAAGGCCCTTTAGGCTGGAGTTGAGAAAAGGGAAGATCAAATCATTTTTGTCATTCTTTTTCCTTTTCTTTTCCCATATGTCTTCTAGGATCATTTAATTGTAGGATATAGGACTGACTCTAAGTTTCCTAAAAGCAGAGAGTGTTTTTTATCTAGGTACTCCTAACATATAGAATCATGCCTTGAATACAATAATATGATCTAATAAATGCTTATTAGATTCAGGGAGGATATTAGAAATAGTATAAATAGTTCAACATTCTCATCTCATATATGGGAAAACCAAGGCTCAGAGAGTGAGACAGATTTGCCGAGGTTACATAGCCTGGAAATGAGAGGATTAAGATTCAATATAAAAAAAAAAGCTGTGGACCCAACATCACTAGGTGGTACTTCAACCATAGGTACATAGGACCACAGATTCAAAGCTGAAAAAAGACCTTAGAGGTCACTGAGTTCAATTCCCTCTTTATACAAATGAAGAAACTGAGTCACAGAGAGTCCAAAGTAAATTGGCCAAGAAGTGTTATTTGAACCCAGGGTTTCCTAATTTCTAGTCTACAGCTCTATTCTCAATTCAATACTACTTCTAAAGGGAAGATTCTGCTGGCTTGCTGGGGAGGTTCTCTCGAAGGAGGTCAGAGCCCCAGATATTTTCTGAACTCTGTTCCACTCTTCAGGGTCTGCCATATCAGATTCATCAAAGTCAAGTGGGAAACACCCTCCTCATGATACCCAGAAATGTGACGAGGGTGAGACTGCTCTACCAAGAATGGTATAAAATGGAGACTTCCAGGGTGAGAGTGGGTGGGACGGGAAGAGGAAGGAACTGGGGAAATGTAGGGTTCTGTAATCAGAAGAGGCCGAGCAGAAAACAAAATAATATTCTTTCGTGCTCTTCTTCCAGCTTCAGGGTCAGACACATGGCCATAGGCAAAGTAGGGGCAGCCTAAGTTTCCTCATTTAAGGGGCACCAGCCCCTTCCCTGCTACCCAAAGATCATAGGATATGAAGATTTTATGTTGGGAGGGACCTTACTGATACTTTATCTTATAGATGAAGCAACCAGGCCCCCAGAGAGGAAGCTACTTATCTACAGTTAAGCTGTATCATAGCAACAATTCAAATCTTTTGATTCCCAAGTCCCAGTGTTCCTCCTAGTAGAGGAACCAAAAAGAGGAATTTGGAAGTCTTAGATCAGAGGGAAGGGAGCACAGGATTATGGTAAGGGAAAAGTCAGGGAAAAGTTGTCTTTGAGCATTTAAAGGGCTGGCATGAAAGGACAAGTAAGACTTGCTTGCCGTGGCCCCAGGAAGGCCAGGAATCATGGGAATAAGTGGCAAATAGGCAGATTTCAGGTCAGACAAACTAGGAGTCCCCAAAATGCCAAAAGAGACCATAAGACCTGGAAAATTGAAGCTGTTGAGTCCATTCTCTCAGATGTTAAGTGATTTGCCAATAGTCATATAGGTAGATTTGAACCCAGGCCCTCTGCTGCTAGAACCATTTCTCATATATGGAAGTATAACAATAACAGCAATGATAATAATAAATAATAATAGCCCATGTTTCTATAATCATGCATTCAACAAGTAATTTTAAAGTACCTACTATGTGGCAGGTCCTGGGAAAATATATATAAAAAAAGAAACTCCTTTTGTCAAGGAGTTTACATTCAAATGGGCAGACAGTAAATACATATATTAGAATCTGCAGAATACACAATTATACACATGTATATACACATACATATATATATATGTATATATATACATATATATATACATGCACATACACATATCAAAGTAGTTTAAAGCAAAGTGCTTTTGGAGGGAAGGGTGTTAGCAGTTGAGGGAACAGAAAAGGCTTCATGTAGAAGGCAGTGTTTGAATTACATCTTAATAGAAGGGAGGGATTCTATCAGATGGTACAATGGAGGGAGTGGATTCCCAGCATGGGACACAGCGAATGCAAAGGGATGGAGGTGGGAGATGGAGTGGTATATGTGAGGACCCAAGAGAAGGACAGTTTGGTGGTATAACAAACAAATAGCAGATAGGTAGAGGAAGAAATGTCCAATGAGATGGGAAAGATAGATTAGCAGTAGGTCATGGATCGCTTTACAAGCCAGACTGAAGAAGCTCATATTTTATCTGAGAGAAAATAGGGAGAAAATAGGGAACAGATCAGATTAGCAGATACGACCCAGTGCCAGGCGTGAGGGAGAACTCTGATGTCAGCTATGTAAACATCTGAACATGATCAGATTAGAAAATTACTCTGGCAGTAGTGTACATCAGGACTTCCTGAACTTTTTCCACTCATGATCTTTTTTTTTTGCTTGAGAAATTTTTACATAACCCCATGTATATAGATATATAAAATACATATATAAATCAAACATTTGCCAATAATAAATCATAATTTTATGACCCCTACATTTAGTTACAAGACTCTAGTAGGGTTGTGACCCACAGTTTAAGAAGTAGGGATATATAGAATGGACCACAGGGGTGAAAGACTTGTGGTAATGAGACTAATTAGGAAACTAATTGTAATCATTTAGGTGAGAGGAGATGAAAACCTGAGTTAAAATGGTGGTTATATAGTCAAAAGCATCATGGATGACCACTTGTTGGGGAAATTGTGGAGGGGATTCCTTCTCAGTCCATTGGTTGAACCTGATGGCCTCTGAATTTCCTTTGAACTATAAGATTCTGGGATTCTCCAAAAGAGGGTCTGACTGTTGATCAGTCAAGGATGAGAATAGTTTTTTTCTTTTTCTTTTTTTCCTTGACTTTATATATTTATCAAAAAAAATGTTTTGCTTTTCTTTTTAAAAATGGGATGAGGATAGCATGGATAAAAAAGATTTAATAGCAAGGTGGAAGGATGTGTAATGTTCCATTTACTTTCAGAGGAAATCAATGTATTATTAGTTTTATCTATCTTTTGAACACTTTATCACAAAAACCTTTTTGGGAAGTGGGAGTAATCTATAAATATCTGTAATGTGAAAAAATCAATATTTTTTTTAAAAAAAGTAGATATAACAAAAAATATTAAAACTCCCTTTATTTTTAAACTTCAACATATCCTATTCATCAGCTTCCTTCTTTTCATCCCCCTGATAATAATGGATTTGGTAACATAAGGATATGATATATCAACTGCTGACAGAGCCATCCTGGAAGGCTGGATTTTCAATCACAAGAGTAGGAGTTCTTAGCCTTGTTGCTATTACGGGCGCCTTTTGGCAGCCTAGTGTAGCCGAGGACCCTTTTTCAGAATAAATTTATTCATTTTTTTGTTTGTTCATTTTTTTTTAAATCACAATTTTTTGAGTCAATTGGATTGAAGTAGCTTGCCCAGAGTTACACAGCTAGGAAGTCTTGAGTGTCTGAGGCCATATTTGAACTCAGCTCCTCCTGACTCTAGGGCTGATGCTCTAATTCACAACTGAAGAAAGTGTTAAGTTTTGGTTAAAGATTAGTGAAAATAAACCTGTATCTTTTCCCCAGTGAAATCACTCAAAGGATTCCTTGGGGGTTGGTGGTCCTCAGAATCCCTAGATTAGAAAAGAAGGGACCCCAACTGGGACAGGGCAGGCTCCTGGAAAGAGTTGATGACCATTTAGAAGATATACTTATTTTACTCTCCTGGGATAAAGCATGAATCTAATCTCTTCAGCTGAGGGGAGTGTGGGTAGGTGGGGGGGCCTTTTCTGGGGAGAAATCATGAATTTTAGCCTACTTTTAAGTCTTCTAAAAGAACTAGACCCAATTTATTTATAGGTACTAGTGTGATTCCAATGGCTGTCTTGGACACTCCCCCATCTGTTCCCATCCCATCCCAACAGACATGTTGATGTCTCCTGATCATCATCATCATCATCATCATCATCATCTGCATTATCATCATTTCTGTACAGAACTGGCTTATGATTCCAAGGACTGCTTTGGGGTGTCCTTTTGTTATATCTGACAAGGCACTATGTATTGGTATACAGAAAAGAACTCTGGACCTGGCGACAGAAGAGTCTTGGGTTCGATTCCTAGCCTAGCCTTTATCAGTTATCTGACTGTGGGCAAGTCACTTCCTTTTTGTAGAGCCACAGTTTCCTCACCTGTAAAATGATGATCAGTAATACTTAACAATGCTGACCTCAAAAGGATGTTGGAAAGTGCTTTGTAAACCTTAGAGTATTATTTTTTATCATGAATTTTTAAGCTCAGGGTAATCAGCGTGATGTGGTGGAAAAAGAACTGCAGATACGATCCAGTGCCAGGCGTGAGGGAGAACTATGATGTCAGTTATGTAAGCTTGAATAAGCCACTTTCTCTAAGTCTCAGTTTCCTCATCTGCAAGATGGGTGTAAAGAATGACAGCAACCCTATTTACTCCAAGGAAAGCATTTTGTAAATCTTGAAGCCTCAGTATATTTTTTTTGAATCAATGATTTAAAAAAATAGATAGCTCTGATCTCATCAATGCCCTGATCCAGAATCTGCAGTGGCTACCCATTGCTACCAAGACAAATTTCACACTTTTCACCCTGGTTTATAGGGAGAAAGCACAATGCTTTGGAAAGAAAATAAGATAATCAGATATCCTAGGGTCAAATCCTGACTCTGCCATTTACTATTTCTGTCACTTTACCAGAATTTTCTCCCCCATAAAATGGGGAGATTGAACCAGATGGGCTCTGAGGCCCTTTTTAGAAACAGATTTCTGATAATTCTTACTTTAACCCATCTGTCCAACCTTGCCATCCACTCTGCCCTTTACACTCTCTCCAGAACCATTCATAGTGCTCCCCAAACTCTCCTACCTCAGTGAATTTAACCACATTACTATTCCCTCTGTTCTGGATGTCATTCCTCTTCTTGTCCCCTCCCCACCATTTCTACTTTTCCCAATCCTCCATGTCCTTCCAAGCCTTCTTCCACAAAGTCCCCTTGATCTTTCTGTTCTTTAAGTTCCCCCATGCCTTATTTGTGCTTCTCTTATGTCAATTAATACACACAGACATGTTTCTTCTCTTATTTCCCTATTAGAAGAGGAGATCCTTGTAATGAGGGACCATATTTTTTCCATCTTTGTGACTTTTTAGGCACAATACCAGATACTCAGTAAGTGTTTAAAAATTGTGTTGAAGGAATAACTGAATCAAGAAGGAGGGCTGAGATGTATGAAGCAATGATATCACATCCCTGAGTACCACATGATGAAACATCAGGATTCAGACAGTGCTGAAGGAATGGCAGGATGGATGGTGGCAGAGAATATTAAAATAGACCAAGGGGCAGCTAGGTGGTGCAGTGGATAGAGCACCAGCCCTGAAGTCAGGAGGACCTGAGTTCAAATCTGGTCTCAGACACTTAACATTTCCTAGCTGTTTGACTCTGGGCAAGTCACTTAACCTCAATTGCCTCAACAACAAAAAATAGACCAAGTCAGAACTGGGAAGTGCCTTAGAACAGGGGATGTCATGGCCGAGAGACGCATTAGAACATGTAATGTCAAGTCTGGAAAGGGCTTTAGAACAAAGAAATGACAGAACTTGGAGGTGCCTTAGAATAGAGGGTATCAGCTGAGAAGGAACTTAGAACAGGAAATGTTGAGAAGGACCTCAGAACAGGGAATGAAGGTGGAAGAGAGCTTAGAATAGGGAATGTCACAACTGGGAGGGAACTTAGAATAGAAAATGGAAGTCAGGATTGGAAGGAAGTTGGATATTATTTGATCCCACCTGTTTATTTGGCAGAGGCTGTCACTGTCACCAAGATGGAGACCCATCAAATGTAATAAAGCTATAATTAGAATCCAGGTCTTTGAAATTAATGGATATTGAACAGCAGGGGTTGGGAGCAGGTGGGGGACTTTGCATCCTTAGTGACATTAAGGTGCTGGGGCTCCTGGAGGGACTGGAAGAGGAACACTATGGGGACTCATTGCTCTAAAAATTTTCTAGGAGTGGGATATTTCCCCAATATTTCCCATAGCCAAGTTTTAAGAGTTAAAGGATTTGCTTAGGGTCACACAGCCAACCTCTGTCTGAAAACTAGATCCCTAATTGAGAATCTGACTCTCAAAGACAGCTAATAGAATACTGTCCCATGCAGGAAAAACTTGAGTTCAAATCCAGCCTCAGTTACTCACTATCTTTGTGAACCTAGGTAAGTTTCTTAACCTGCTTGGTTTTGTAAAATTGTAAAATAGAGATAATAATAGCACTTCCCTTCTAGGTGGTTGTGAAGATTAAATGAAATAATATACAAAGCATTTTGCAGACCTTAAAGTGTTCTATTAACTTCACCTATCATTATCTACTGCTCCCTGATAAGCACCTAATAAATGCTTAATTGATTAAAATGGGGCTTAAGAATCTCCTGCCTCCCTAACAAAGTTTACCATAAGGCTGAAAGGATTGGGACAGTGTGTAGAGAGTCATGGAATGAAGTCAAGAGAACCTTAGTTGTAGTTCCATCTAAACACTTATTAGCTATGTAATCTAAACAAGTCATTCACTTTTCTGTCTCTGTTTTTTCATTTGTAGAATAGGGATAATAATTACTCCCTAGGGTAGTTAGGGGGGCTAAAAAAGGTAACATATAACTAAATTGTTTTGCAATATAAAGTACTACATAAATGCTCATTTTTTTATTGTTAAAATAGTGTTAGAAAAACCACTTTAGAAATAGGAATAAGTACTGTTAAGCACAAGGTTTATTGAGTTCCTACTCTCCACGCTCAGAGGTAAGGGGAAGAAAAAGAAAAATGAGACAATCCCTGTTCTCAAGGAGTTTATAGTTTACTGGGAGTGATATGATATGAACATCAACATATGTATGGTATAAGGTAGGTTTTTGGTGGGGCAAAGGAGAAATTGGGTAATGTGCTTTGAGAGACCTCAGGAGGGAAGGCATCCTTTTCAGGTAGGTGGGATCAAGAAAGATACATAACCCAACTCTAAAAACTTGGTCTCCTTTTTCATTCTTGTACTTTCAGTGACTGAACAAAAATGACAAACAAGAAGATGCTCTCAGAACACCCAGAAGCCCTTGATGAATTCAAATCACCTGAGCCAGAGGAGCTCCATTATAGGGTCCTAAAAGAGATGAGCTTTAAGTTGTGATCTTGGAATGATCATGAAAAATGGAAAAGGTCAACAAGATTGGGGATGAGCAAATGTCCCATTTTTTAAAGAATAGAGCTAAGAGGACCATCTGAATACTAAAGGTTAGTATATTTGATCTGATTTCTCATAACTTGGAAGGAAAATGATTACAAAGCATCAAGATGGTTCCATCAAGATTAGCATGGGCCTCCAAGGCAATCTCGATAGACTTTGTATAGAAAACACCATCTCCATCCAGACAAAGAACTATGGAGGTCAAATGTAAATCAGCATATGCTATGTTCACTTCTTTTTTTCTGTTTTTTTCTCTCTCCTATGGTTTTCCCCTTTTGTTCTGATTTTTCTCTCCTTTCATGATTCATAAAGAAATGTGTATTAAAATGAATATTTTTTTTCACAAGAAGAATAGGATGTGCCTCCCTAAACTCTCTTGTCTCTTTTTGAACAGAATAACTAAGCCAGAGATGATTGGATGTTGTAGCTACAAGTTTCCTAGATTTTAGCCAAGATAGGTGATACTATAAAGTAGCATATCAGCTGGATAGATGTGAATTAGATGATAATATAACAAAATGAATTTGGATGGCTAGATTTGGAGATTAGTTGTTACTAGCTCCAAGTTGATGTAGTAAGAATTCTCAGTGAGTATCAGAGAATCTCTATTCTGGGCTGTTAGATAATTTTTAAAAATTAATGAGTTGGATAAAGGCTTGATGGTATGATCATATAAAGCATAACTGACACCAAGTTGGGAGCATGGAAAACAGTCAGGATCCCCAAAGATATTGATGAGCTAGAGGGGTTCTTGATCTCCTTTGTGTCTGGGCCCCCCGGGCAGTTAGCCTGATGAACCTATAGACCCTTTCTCAGATTCACATTTTTAAATACATGGAATTACAGAATTTACATTGGACTGGGAAAGAGTTATCAAAATATTTTTAAAATTCCATGAGCTTGAGAGTTATTGGGAAAATTATCAAAATATTTTAAAAGATCCTATGAGAAAGAGTTATAAAATAAACATTTTTAAAATCCCATGAAATCTAGAGTAAGAAGCCCTAGAATAGTGCATTGGACTGTCTTAAAGTAGAATGGGTAGCCCAGGGAGATGGGTAGTCCTCTCTCTTGGGGAGATCAAGGTCTTCAAAGAAAATCTGGATGATCATTTTCCATTTTGTAATGGTAAGGGATTCCTTTTATGTATGGACTGACTTGGATGACTGATTCTTCTGTGATCCTCCACACAGCTGCCACATTGATAGTCCTAATGCACAATTCTACACCACATCACTTTCTTGCTTAAGAAGCAAGGGTCTCCCTGGCCTCTAGGATAATATAGGACTCCACTCCTCCCCCTCCTCGGGTGGCATTTTAGAAACCTTTGAAATCTTGTTCCAATCTATTTTTCCAAGCTGAAGATGTATTTCTCCCCTCAAAGCATTCTATATTCCAGACAAATCAGGCCGTACTCTGGCTTTACAAAAATAACTGAAGCTCCAGCTTTTGAAATTCTGTGACTTTGCTTTGTACCACACTTTCCCTCTTCACCTTTGCCTCTTGAAAGCCCTTGATTCCATTAAAGCTCAACTCAGACACCACCTTACTCATGGAGCCTTTCCTGATTTCCTCAGTTGCTAAGGTTGTCTCCCAATGAAACTTTTCATTTCCATTATTTACATATTTTGAAATGGTTTTGGTCTCAATATCTCTCTTGCCTGGTGTGGTGCCTGACACACATGAGACTTATTTAATTAAACAAGCAAATTGGTAAAAAAAAAATTGATTGATTGGTTGATTGATTAAAATGACTAAATAAAGACTTCATGGAGGAGAGGTCACCTGAACCAGGCCTTACTTATTATGAACATAGTTTTTAAGTTCATGTGAACTTCCCCTGGTGGCCTAGTTCCTGATAATATCCAGACCTGTCTCACCACTGGTTCAGACCAAAAGTGCCAGGTGACCATAGAAATGGATAGGGTTGGTGAGAATAAAGAGTCCAAGAGCTGGAGAAAGAGGAGGGCTCCCAGGTACTCTCCTACCTTCGGTTTTGTATGGTCCATTGCCCCTGGGTGCAGGGCAAGTCATATTTCTGTCTCCTCAGAGCATATGCCTCAAACCAGAGGGCCACTCCATAGTCAAGAGATGGAACCTGCAGAGGATGGGGCACAGGGAGTTAATGGCCAGGCCAACCCAGATAAAGGAATCCAGGAAAATTCAGGCAGCTAAGCTGGCCTTAGGGGCATGGGGGAAGAGTCAGCATTCAAACCCAAATCTTTGCAGCCCAAATCGAGCTGTCTTTCACCATGACAAGAAACTTACGGGAACGGGTTGAGATAGGACTATAGGACCAAGTCCAGGGCTCTTGGGAACTTACCATGAGATGCCAGGTACAGTGGGTACTAGGGGAGTAGTAGCTGGGATAGTAGGGGGTGCTGATGTTTCCTTGCAGTTCCAGCTTGCCCTCCAGGGTCAAGTTCACCTGGCAATCTGAGAAAGGAAAAAAATAAAAGAGCACAATTAAGACAAATTATGCCCATTTTAGAGATGAGGAAACTGAGGCTGAAAAAGGGTTAAGTGATTTGAGGAATGGAGGCTGAAAAAGGGTCAAGTGATTTGCCTAATCTATACAACTATAAATCAGTTCAGAGGATCAGAGGTTCCTACATTTAAAGATGGAAGGAACCTTTGAAATCATCTACTTCATTTTACTGGTGAAGAAACAGACCCAGAGACATGAAGGGCTTTGCCCAAAGTCACAATTTTGAATTTGAACTCATAATTTGCTTCTAGTCATGAATTGCTTTGACTCTGAATCCAATCCCCTATCCACTATGAGAATAATTTTCCTGTGTCTTACTATATTCCAGAACTTTATATCCAATTCCTTTTCTTTAAGTCACAATAAACCTACCTCTCCTTGAACTCTAGCAGGGCTTAAGAGGAAGAGGGTGGAGTTAGAGGGATGTTTGGTCCAGACATGATATGAGAGGCTGGGATTTCCTGGGAATCTTTTTATTTTTATTTTGCTGAGGCAATTGGGGGTAAGTGACTTGCCCAGAGTCACACAGCTAGGAAATGCTAAGTGTCTGAGACCAAATTTGAACTCAGGTCCTCCTTACTTTAGGGCTGATGCTTTATCTACTTTTCATGAGAATCTTACAGATAATTTAGAACAGATGTGCTTAAACACTTTTAATATTGCAGATTCTGCTAAATGATGGGTTTAATTTTTTTTCAATTTATTTTTTGACATTCATTTTTTTAAAAGTTAAGTTCCAAATTCTCTTTCTCCACTCCCTCTTATATCCATTGAGGAGGTTATTGATATGAGAATCATGTTTTTAAATGCACGTCATGCAAAAGATTATGGGAAAAACCAATTATATTGAAATATAGTTTATATATACATGAATCTAGGTTTAGAATCCCTAATTTAGTAAAATTTCCTTATTTTATGGAACAACAAATCAAAGACTAGGGAGAGAAAATGAAAATGAGTTGTCCAACTTTATGTAGTTAGACTGCTTTGGACTCAGCTGGAGTCCTTTACAGAGACAAGCTCTGGCATAGTATGTTGAAGAAACTCAGGGCTTGGAAACCTCCAGGACCATCATGGGGATGGATGTGGGGGATGTAATCTGGCTTTAACCTCTTGGCTTCCCAGCTTTTTCATTTTATTTTTTGCTTTTTGCTGAGGCAATTGGGGTTATGTGACTTGTCCAGGGTCACACAGGTAGGGAATGTTAAGTGTCTGAGATCGGATTTGAACTCAGGTCCTCCTGACTTCAGGGCTGGTGCTCTATCCACTATAGCGCCACCTAGCTGCCCCCAGCTTTTCCCCAAAATTACTCTCATAACAGGACATGGGAAGCGCTGCCCTGACTGATCATGCGTTCTAGCTCAGTTCCTTGGAATCTTGGAATGGCCAAGTCTTGGATGCCAGCCTCATGTGAAGGATTTGGGTACTTTGGGGGAGCAGGAAGCCATGTCCTTCTTGTTCCCTAAACAGGAAAAGTAGGTGATCCACAGGATTTTTAAACAGACAAGATCTGCCTCAGCCTCTATCTTAGTCCTTTCAGGTAACATCATGTAGTTCTGAGACTTCTTTTAGGGCTGATCCTTTCCCATGTGGCAATTAGGTCAAGTGGGCTCAACTGGATGACCTTGAATCTGATACTCTGACTGCCTCTGCTGTTTTTTTTTCTTCTTCTTGCCTGATCCTAAATGATTGAATATTGATCTTGAGGTGAGACTTGGGGGCAGCTCTGGGAGTCTGTTGAGCTGGAGATCCTGGGTGCATAATCAATGCTGGCTGCCATGTTGTTCAAAGTCCCTCATAACTAGCTGGGAATAAACAACTTGCAAGAAGAATCTAACAATTTAAGAAGAAAAGCCTGAGCTGAGCCCTGCTCCCTTGTCACCTCCCACAGCTCTAGCACCTGCTGGTACCTTCCCCTTCAAAATTACCTTCTTTTTCTACTGAATGCCTCCTGTATGTATCTAATGATTTACATGTTCTTATTTTTAATGTGGGTTTTTTGTGTATTCTCAATACTTAGAAATATTGGACATATAGTAGGTAGTTATGAATATTTCTTGATTGGTTGGCTGACAGTAGAAATATAAAATGTCAATCGAGAGTCTTGGCAAATGCTTTGAGTTTTGATGGCTTTAATTCCCAGTTTCCCCATGAATATAACAGCAGTTGTTACTGAATTTTGCTTAGCTTGTTTATGTTTTTCTGTCAATATATGTTTGTTTCAGTATGAATTGTTTGAGTTGTCTGACTCTTTGTGACCCCCTTTGAGATTTTCTTGACAAAGATACTGGAATGGTTGGCTATTTCCTTCTCTGGCTCATTTGACAGATATGGAAACTGAGGCCAAAAGGGTTAATTGACTTGTTCAAGTTCACACAACTAAGAAGAATCTGAGGCTGTATTTGAATTGATTCCAGGACCAATGCTCTGTAAATTATGTCATCGAGTTACCCTCAATATGTGTTAAAGAAAGCCTTTTTGGTTTAAGCATTTTTGCATCTGTATATGGAAAAAAGAAATTCTTGCCCTATACCTGATTTATATGATTACTATTATTACTATTATTATCCTCCCTTTAGCTGACCTGGTGTATATGTCTCTGTGTGTAACAGGTAAACAGATGGAAAAATACAATGCAATGTATGAGGAAGAAGGAGAAATCCATCCCATAAGAAGTCACCTGAGCTGAACCTTGAAGAAATCAAGAATCCCAAGATGCAGAAGTGAGGAAGGAGCTAATTTCAGGAAGAGGGGATGGTCTGGAACAACTCAGAGGTGAGTCTTGCAAGGTTGACTTAGTGAGAGTAGAAAATTGCTCTCCTTTTTGTGGTCCAGATGTAAATCAAAACCCAATAAACCTGATAATAATAATAATAATGTTTCCTGAAAATACAGGAATAGGGATTTAAGGAGCAAAAAAAAATTAATTAAAGCTTTTTCTTTTCAAAACATATGCATGGGGGGAGTTAGGTGGCGTAGTGGATAGAGCACCAGCCCTGAAGTCAGGAGGACCTAAGTTCAAATCTGGTCTCAGATACTTAACACCTCCTAGCTGTGTGATCCTGGGCAAGTCACTTAACCTCAATTGCCTCAGCAAAAAGCAAAACAAAAAACAAACAAAAAACATGGAGGGAACAAATTTTTTTTTTTTGGTTGAGGCAATTGGGGTTAAGTGACTTGCCCAGGGTCACACAGCTAGGAAATGTCTGAGACCAGATTTGAACTCAAGTCCTCCTGACTTCAGAGCTGGTGCTCTAACCACTGTGCCACCTAGCTGCCCCGGGAACAAAAAAAAAATAAAAAAAAGGAATCTGATCCTTCTTTTGGGTGGTCAGGTCCCACCTTAAAGTGAATCTGGTCATCATACCTGTGGATCCTCAACAGAAAGGGCAAAGGGAGAGGGTATAATGAATAGCTCTTTTGGGTTCCACTATTGGTTTTCATTCTTAAACTCTCCTTCACATATTCAAATCAAACTGATCTATTTATTTCTCCCTGACTCAACCTTGCATGCCCTACTTCTGGGTCATCCCAGACCATCCCCTTTCCATGAATTTACCTCCTTTCTCATTTCTGTATTTTGGAATCCTTGATTATTTCCAAGTTGTGTTCAAATGTCACCTTTTATGGGAAGGATTTCTCACTCTTCCTAATTGTTAGAAAGCCCTAATACACATTGTATTGTATTTCTCATTTCTGTATTTTGGAATCCTTGATTATTTCCAAGTTGTGTTCAAATGTCACCTTTTATGGGAAGGATTTCTCACTCTTCCTAATTGTTAGAAAGCCCTAATACACATTGTATTGTATTTTTTCATCTGTTTACCTGTTACTTTCATAGCCATGTACACCTAATCACCCCTGATCACCCACAGGGAAAATTCTCCTGGTTAGCTTTCAAGATCCTCCCTTCCTTTATCACCTGATTAGGTGACCGTCATCCTTCGGGGAAATTGGGTCCTGTACTGCTCCAGGGAAGATGAGGGCAGTAGCCTCATGAACCACTTGTGATGACACCTCAGTTATAAGGTCTTGCTTATACTCTAATGTTTGTATTTTTAAAATCTTGCTCTAAATTGTTTGTCAGACAAATCAAACCAGTGCTGGGCAGTGGAAAACTACAATGTAAGCTCTTCTAGGATATGGGCTGTCCCCAGCAGTCCTGAAAGTGTCTGACATGAAGCAGACCCTTAAATGATGATTGTTGGATTGGATTGAAAGCAAATTAGAGCCCAGGGGTTATGCAAAGCATGGAAGTAATTGAAGATTTGAAACCAAAAGACCTGGATTTTAATCTCAACCTAGGTAGTAATTCATTGTATGATTTGGGCAAGTCAGTGCCCTTATGTGGATCTCCCTTTCCTCATCCGTAAAGTTAGGGAATTGGATTGGATGATGTCTCCTGTTCTTCTTAGTTTTAATATTGATGGGAAACATAAGAAAGGAGGGAGAAGGGGTGGAAGGGAAGGAAGGAAAAGGGGAGAAAAGGAGAGGTGGGAAAAGAAAGACGGGAGAGAGAGTGAGAGAAAGAGGTGAGAAAGAGGTAGAGACAGAGACAGAGATAGACAGAGATAGACGGAAAGACAGGGAAGGAAGAGGGAGAAGGAGAGGGAGAAATAGAGGTAGAGACAGAGACAGAGAGAGAAGAAAAAGAAGGAGAGAAAAGAAGAAAGAAAAAGAGAAAGAAGAGAGAGAAAAAAGAATAAGAGAGAAGAAAAGACAGAGGCAGAAGTAGAGAGAAACAGAGAAAGAAAGAGAAAAAAAAGAGAAAAGAAGAAGAACAAGGGAGAGCAGGTGTGTGAGAGATATAGAGAAAGAGACAGAGAGAGAAGAGGAAGAAGAAAGAGAAAAAAAGAAGAGAAGAGACACAGAGAGACAGAGAAAAAAGGAGAGAGAGAAGAGAGAAGAGGAGGAAAAGAGGGAGAAAAAGAAGAAAGAAAATAAAAAGAAAGAAGAAGAAAGAGGAAGAAGAGAGAAACAGAGAGAAAAATAGAGACAGAGAAAGAAAGAGAGAGAAAGAGGAAGGGAGGAAGGGAGGAAGGGAGGGAAGAAAAGAATAGAGAAAGGCAGAGACAGAAAGACAGATAGACACACATACAGAGAAAGGGAAGAAGGGAGGGAAGAGAAGAATAGAGACAGAGACAGAGACACACAGAGAGCACAGAAATAATAGTTTTCATTGAGCTAACTCTTTGGGATATCAAACTGCTTTATCGACATTATCTCACTTGATCTTCACCACAACTCTTTGAAGGGGACAGAGCCCTAAATGAATAAACCCCATTTAACAGATGAGGAAATTGAGATTCAGAGACAAATGATTTTTTTTCAGGGTCCTGCAGCCAAATAAACAGCAGAGGCAAGATTCAAAGCCTTAAATCAGGAGATTTCCTTTGTACTACCCTGCCTTCTCTTGGAATAGAGAGAATAAAATGACAATAATTCCCATTCATGCATCACTTTTAAATTTCACAAAGTCCTCTCCACCCCTTTTCCTGGGGGACAGACAGGTAAATACTTGGCTACCACAACCCCAGAGGGCCTTTGTCCCCTTGCTGGCTCATGCCATTACTTCTGTGCAAGGAAGAGAGTAGGAAGGAGGGACAAGAGAAGGGAGAGTGAGAGGTGGGTAAAGGAGAGAGCAGACACCAAAGGTCCATGAGAGGTTCTCTGACTATTGAATGACCACCTTTGTTGCCCCAAGGCTGGACTGAGCTGCTCAGAGTCAGGGAGGGAGCAGAATAAAAAGAGGGAGGATTTGGAGGTGTAGAGCCTCACAGCAGAGAGGGGAGACCAGATTGATTATCTCAGGTAAAGACTGGAGGGACATGAGTACTTCCCTGGTGTGAGAGGATTTCCCCTTCCCCAGCCATGTCCATTGTCCCCTTCTCACCTTGGAAGGCTACGGCCTGGACAGAGAGTGTGAAGGGGTCATAGTAGCTGTACAAGCCTTTCTTCCAGACCACAGACATGACGTGTCCTGAGGACAGGACTTCCACCACTGGCTCCTGGCGACTGCAGCCGTAGTGTCTGAGGAGAGATGGACAGGGTAGAGTTATACCTGGAGAGAAGTCAAATGTTCAATGGAAAGAGGGCTATCTCTGGAACCAGAGAGCCTCCATTCAAATATGGCGCCCAATATAGAACCATTGGCAAGCCACCTGTTCCCTGGGCCTCAGTGAAAATGAAAATCAAGACTGTGAGGTCCTTTCCAGTTCTCAAATGTCATGCTCTGATGACCTATGGCATAACCCCTCCACTCTAGGAGCTGACCACCAAGGCTGGTAGAAAACCAAGGACCACAGCAGACCTCACCCACTGAGACTCCTCACCCCAGTCTTGTTCTGGGCTGCAGCAGAAAGAGATAATGCTGGGGTTCCCTAGGAAGGGCCTCCCTCCCTTCCCCTGTCTTGTGGCTTTTGGGGTTTCCCACCTAAGTGTTTGAGTACCCCTAACTTACCCCTTCTGTCTCCCTTCCCCCATTCAAACCCTCTTTTCCTTTAGCTGACAGCAAACTAATTCATAAAAAGATTTAAATAACCAACAACTGCCAAATGAGTTGCCTTTGCTAGAAATGGATCTAACTGGCCGACTGGCTAACTGGTTAAGAGAGAACTCGAATGGTGGAAATTCTGGCGATGTGACCCTTGGGTAGAGAGAACATTGTTGGCACCTTAATGATACCATATACCCGATGGACAACTTATTTAGATCAATAAGACTGTAAAATTGTAAAATTTAGATTTGCAAAATTTAGAGTTTGAAGGGACTTTGGAGATCATTTGGTTCAAATCCCTTCCTTTCACAGATGGACCTAGAGGAAGGGAGATGGCTTTCTTAAAGTCATACAGGTAATAAATAGAAGAAAGTATCCAAATTTAGGTGATTTCTCCAGTACAATTTCTACAACAGCACACTCCGATTCCTGACCATCGAACCACCTCCTAATTATCCTAATTTTGCCTAGGAGACTACGGCTAGAATTATGGTAGAACACTGTAGCATAATAATAAATGTTCACATAGAAGTATAACATAGAATATTGGAATATCCAATGCCTGGATGAGTGCATGAGCCTAAGTTCTTCCTGTCTCAAATCTCTCCTCTTCCAACACGTTCCTCACTCAGCTCTCAAGCTACTCTTCCTAAAGTGCCCTCCCTCCCTTAATAACCCCAAAGACTCTCTGTTATTCTTTTTTTCCCCTGAGGCAATTGGGGGTAAGTGACTTGCTTAGGGTCACACAGCCTGGAAGTATTAAGTGTCCGAGGCCATATTTAAACTCAGGTTCTCCTGACTTCAGGGCTGGTGCTCTAACCACTACACCAACTAGTTGCCTCCACTCTATTATTCTTCGGACCAAATATAAAATCCTGTGTGGTTTTGAAAGCCTTTCATAACCTGGTCTGCTCCTAAATTTTCTTTTTATACCTTAATAGTATGGCGCTACTTGCCTTGCTGTCCCTTATACTCCTCCCAAATATATTTCTTTCACTGGCTGTTCCCTCCCAAATTTGGCTTTTTCTCCCTCTTAGTCTCTGCCTCTTGGACTCTTTCAAGATTTGCTCAACTCCCATCTTCTGCAAGAGAGATTTCCTGGTTCCTTTTGTATCCCCAGAACATGGTACAGCAACTGGTACATAATAGGCACTTGATAAATGCTTATTGACTGATTGACTGAATATAGGATAGAGCATCGAATGTGAGAGTCTGAACCTAAAAACATAGACTCTTAGAATATAAAATGTGAAATATAGGAGTCTTAGGAATTAGTCTGGCTCTTGGATCCCCTCAAGATTCCTTTGAGTCCCACCTTCTGCAAGAGAGATTTCCTGGTTCCTTTTGTGTCTCCAGAACATGGCACTTAATAAATGCTTATTGACTGATTGAATGACTGAATATGAGATAGAGCATTGAATGGGAGAGTTTGAAGAGACTCTTAGAATATAAAATGTGAAATATACAAGGGGTCTTAGAAATTTCTCTGGCTCTTGGATTTCTTCAAGATTCATTTGAATCCCACCTTCTGCAAAAGACATTTCCTGGTTCCTTTTGTATCCTCAGAACATGGTACCATGACTGGTAGTAGATGCTTATTGACTGAATATAGGATAGAATATTGAATATGAGAGTTTAAAGGGAACCTTAGAACACAAAATTCTAGAACATAGACTCTTAGAATATAAAATGTGAAAAATAGGAGGAGTTTTAGGAATTATCTCATTTATTCCCTTCCTTTGAGAGATGAGAAAACTGTAGTCCAGAAAGGGGAAGACCACACAGAGATTTGTCACAAACCAGGAGGACATGACCCTCGTTTTCAACTCTTTCCGGTTATCCTTCTGTTCATAGCTGTCCTTCCCTGAGGTCACAGAGGAGGGTTACTTACGAGGTGATGAGACGGCTCTCCAGGGGTCCAGCAACATCATACATGGCCAGCCTGTCCCGGCACTCAGCTAGTGTCCATTCCAGGCGAAGTTTGATCATGTGGCCCTCAGGACCCTGAAGGTGCCACAGGCAGCTAGAGGCAAGATGATCGGGACCCTTGAGCCGCACTATCTGCCCTTCACGGATGTAGCTGTATCGATAGCATCCTGGAAAGGGGAGATAGAACCCCTGGCCCCTGTTAGTCCTAAGGAGAGATGTGGGTTATCAAGACCTGCAGGATCCTTGCTCAAGTTTAAGGAAGGGAGATGGGGAAGGCATGGTGGAGAGCAGGGATCAGGGATGTGGTTAGTTCTTAGGGCTGGCTCAGACCTCCCAATTCCTTGACCACTTTCTGGTTTCCTCCTGTGCCTCATTTCTCTGCTGCTGGTCTCATTCTGCCTGCTCAGTTCCTCCTCCCTTTGTCCTGGCTCATCCTTTCCACAACCTCCCTTCACTTCTTGCCCCTCAGTTTTTGATTCCCTTCCTTTGCCGCATGGAAAAGCACTGATCACCACGCAAGCACATGCACACCCTCCCTGGCTGATACCCAAGATAAGATGGCTAACTGTCCTGTCTAGCTCTTCATTCTCTCTAGCCCCTTTTTCTTGTTGGGTGGCTATTAGTCCTCAGGGAGTATAGGAAACTGCACTGACACACATGAGTTGAGGGAAGGATCTCTTGAACGGCTTGCGAATCTCCACTATAAAGTCCTGGATTGTACCTAAGTGTTTATATTTTTAAAAACCTTACTCTAAATTGTACATCAAACAGTTATACCCAGTACAGTAAAGTAGAAAGCATGCTGGGAGGGGATCTGGTTTCAGATCCTGCCGCTGACATTTACTAGCTGAGCAATCATGAACAAACACTCCACCTCCCAGAATCTCAGTTTCCTCTTCTGTAAAATAGTCACAATAATATTTACCTTCTTCACAGGGCTTTGTGTGTCGTGCTTTGCAAGCCTTAAAGTACTATAGGAATTATTTCTAATTATCATTCTTTGTAGGATAGTAATATTTGTAGGATAGTAATACATACATTTTATTGTTTTATTATCTTGTGGTATAGAACTGTCTTACTCTTTGCTACTTGAAAAAGAGATATTTTTTAAAAATTTAAAAAGGAAAAAAAAATAAGCCATGTTCTTAGTTGCTTGGACTGCAGGGCTGTAAGGTGCATGCAGTCTAACTCACTTTGTAGTCATTATCCTTGCCACCTCCTCTTGTAGCACCCTCCCAAGTTGCCTCCCCACCATCCCTTCTCTCTCTCTCTCTCTCTCTCTCTCTCTCTCTCTCTCTCTCTCACTCTCTCTCTCTCTCTCTCTCTCTCTCTCTCTCTCTCTCTCTCTCTCTCTCTCTCTCTTTCTCGGTTTCTCTTACTTCCCTCTCTCTCCTCTTTCTTCTCTTTCTGTCTCTCTCTTTCTATATCTTCTCTCTCTCTCTCTCTCTCTCTCTCTCTCTCTCTCTCTCTCTCTCT